>JAQFVV010006207.1:10800250-11310250 GCA_028023455.1 Epiperipatus broadwayi
TCTGAATTTTAATTTTATAAGTGAGAGTACTATTGCTAAGTGTTATGAAAATGTGACAAGTAAATAGTTGATGTAATTCAACAATACTTTAGTGTTTTAATTTAATATAATCATTTTTTCAATTCACCACCATATTTTTATAAACATTGTTTTTGTGTTTTAAAAGAATATATATATATTAAAAAGATGCAATTTTTGCTTTATTATGAAATTCCTAATTGCAAAAAATATTTTTGCTGGATATTTTTGTTGTTAAAATATTTTTAATATAATTTTATTATAGATATGTAAAAATAGTAAACATATATTAATATTCTCCTGGATAAATGAATGCATAGTTTTATTTCTGGGAGATTCAGTGTAATAAAAATATAGCTAAATAGCTAACATTTCAGTTCAATAACAAGTACTTTCCTCAGAGCTTCTTCTTTCTCAAATCATAAGAATGTATATAATGTGATTTAAAATTGTTATTTTTTTCTTTTGTTATTTTCTCCTCATTCTTAAATTCTATTGGTTGAGAAGTTTAAAAAATATTTTATCCTCCAATAGCTTTTTCCAAATATTGTTAATTTTCTTTAATTCACACTTTTTATTTGTGCTTTTAAGCCTTTTAAAAATCTCTATAGCTTTCCTTAGCAGTCTCTGGTCATATTGTTCAATTTTTGCCAAAATATGTGTTTTATTAAAATTTATGTCATTGTTTGTTAATTTAATGTGTGAGTAAATGGCGGATGAATTAGATTTTTCTCTAACTTTCAAAATGTGTTCTTCCTTTTTTATATTTATTCTATGATTGGTCTGTCCAATGTATGAATGTAAATGAATACATGAAATTTCATATTAACCATGAGACTCCAAAGGAATTTTTTTGTACATTGAAAAATTATGCCCATAAATGTGTGTTAACGTTATATATTATCTATGGTTAATACCTATCCATGAATTTCAATGTTTGCAAAAAGGCTTAGAAGTAAATATTGAAGAAAATTCAAAGAAATGATGGAATTATTATCACATACTTATTACAAAAAATGAAACAAATTAGAGAAATTATTGGAAAAACTATATGTAAAAATGATTGGAAAAATACCATAGTGATAATGATATTTTTAAAAAAATAGGGAAAAAATATTAAAAAATACAGATCTATCAATCTTCAATACAAAATCATTACTATGTTTATTACAATTCATCTACAAATAACTTTGAACTCAAACCAAAAAAAAAACTGGATTTAAAATTAGTTATAGCAAAGTAGATTGCCTTCAGTTATTAAAAGAAGTTATAGAAAACTCCTTTAGAACTGATTGTTGCAATGAAGAAATCTTTGTCACATTAAATATAAACACAGGATAGTGTCACATTGTGAAAAATATTTATAAAAATGCAACAATAGTGATTAGCTTTATGAAAATATTTTTACCTTAAAATTAAAAAATAAATAAAAATGATATTACTTAAGTCATCTAGATTGTAGATGATGTGATTATTTTTGAAAATAATGCTCCAATGATTCGAGAATTATTAAGATGGCTGTCAAAAAATAGAATTAAAGAAAAATATATTGTTAATAACAAATGAGTTAAAACCATAAATATCTCAGTCAGATGTTTAATATAAATAAAATTAAAAATAGAATTAAATTTAGTGGAGTGCTTTTGATAGAAATAAACATAATATTTAAAGGAAATATATTTATGAGCTTAAAAATGATTAATAAATGTATTTTATTTATACTTAAATGTAAATTTGAAGACTTGAATACTTAACAAAAAAAAGTAAAAACAAAAAGTTCAAATCATGTAGTAAAGTATGGAGAGATGTTTGTTTAGAATAATAAAAAAGTATTGAAAACAAAATATATGTATAAGAAAACGGATATAATTTTGACATCATTAAAATATTAAAAGAATGTTGCAATATATGAACAATGAAATCTTATTCTGGATTACAAAAGATTATAGACGATTTGGAAAGAGACAGCATGGAAAATGTATGGATAAAATAAAGAAACTTTTCTAGAGTCATTGTGAAGAAGTAAAGCTCTGGATTGAAAAAACTGAATTAAACTAAAAGCGATTTTTTTTGCTCTAAGTATGTGATAATTGTTGAAAATAATGATGATTCCTTAAAATTGAAACTTTATTGACAGACATTTTTAATTATGTAAAATGAGATTGTTTGATGTCACTCTTGTTCAAATATAACTGTATTATTTTTATAATTACAATTATTTATTAAATAGGCATGTTTTATAATGTAAAATTACATCTATTTGTCAAATTAGTTTACTCTCTTAAAAGAAATATTTTTAGAAGAACTGCTATATAATATGCGTATTGTCACACTAAATAAATGATCTTCGTGCTTAGTTTTATACAACACCCTAAGATAAACAAGTATTAATTCTGTTATATAAATTGATATTGAAATTATTATTTTTTAATATATAACAAATTATAGATTTTTTTCGAATCTTAAACAAATAAATGAATTTATTTAATTGCTTTTAATAAACAATTCTATTGTTGGAATATAAATTTTATTTTACTAACGGTTTGAAAATTAAAATAAAATTTTACATTACTAATGCATTTTTCTCCTAATTAAGTTTCTTCTTCTAAGATATCTCGCTTTCTATATATGTAATGGTCAAGTTTTAACACAATAAATGTATGCGTATGCATATAAATATGTGCATTTGTATAATACATAAATACATACACACACATTCTTTCCTCAAACATTGACAAAGAGAAATATAAAAAAATGTCATAATATAAATGTAAATTTCTTTTTTAAAAAAAAATAAGACAGTTTATAAATTAATTTTACAACACACCTTTTTTCATTACAGTTTGTAATTGCATCTTGTCGTATGGATATCTAATTAATCATTACAAAACTAAATTTAACAGTCATTTATCAAAAAATGTTTTTAAATAAATTAATGTCAACACTTTAGCCGTCAACTATCCATCTTATAATTTCATATTTTAAAAACCATTTTTTTTATTTGATATTAATTTAATTTTAAAAGCAATGTTTTTAATATTACAGTAAATCAATAATTAAGGCTGAGTTAAGCCATTGTTGATAAGACTTCATATTTTAACTTTTGAAAAAAAACTTCTACAATGGAAGACAACATTGATCGCAAAACAATTAAAAATATGAATGACTGAAATTAAAAAATTAAACACGGTTCACATTTTATGTTAAACATTTATAAATATTTATGAATATTACAAATAAGTATTTCGACCAAAATATTATTGCATGATATAAACCTTTCTCAAATTAAGTGCATTATTAGTAAATATTGGAAATTAATAACTTATTCAAATAAAACTTCTATTGCTCATGATTCATAAAAAGTTAAAACAACAGAAATCACAGAGTTGTGTCACTATCCAAGGAGAATCCTTAACAATCCCTGATTATAAAATAAAAAGTAAAGCTAGATTTTGCAAAATAATACTGAAATGTTCGACTTTCATTCTTTAAGTAGACATTTTTTACTTGTCTAATTTTGAAGACTAATTCAGAATGTCTTTCATTTTATAATTGTCTGTTCTTTGAAAGCTGTAAAATTTTGTTATTTATAAAAATTATTTTCATCAATTAAATTTTTAAAAAAATAATGAGATCATATCTATCTGATTCAAATTTGAAAAATATTCAGCTTAACTCCACACATTTAAAGTCTGGTAAAAGCAAAATAAATTCAGAAGTCTTGATAATGTAAAAGATATTTAAACTTAATTTTTTTTTATAGTACACTTATATTATGAGAAAATTGTTTTATAGAAAAACTGAATACTATCATCAAATGGATTGTATTTGACCATTCTAAGCTTTCATGGAACAATTTAATAAAAAATCTTAAATTGTTTCATTTTAAAAATTAAAAATAAAAATCGTTAGAACTTTTTTGCAAAAATAAATAAATAAATAAATTTTTGATTTTATTTAGTTTTTTGATTATATTTAATTGATTACATTTGTTAATTACATTTTATGATAATAAATTAATCTTTTTGTTTTATGGCCTCTTTCTTAATTTTATCTGAGCATTCATATCTTAGTGTACATTTTTACTAATATATCAAAAAATATGAGTTTAAAATTTGCATCAACAATATATTATTTTCTGACTACATGTATATTAAATGATACACTCAAAGGTAATTTATAACTAAAAACTTGTGTAGATATTTGATCATCATCAGAAGTAATTATGCATTATTATTACAAGAATTATTATTATATCTCTTATTAAAGATTTATTATAAAACATTGATTCTGATAATAAAAGATTTTTGGTGTAAAATTATTCATTTGGCTTTGAATGCAATGAATTACTTTCTCATTCCTTTAACAAATTCTCAGTAATCCTATCCAGTTCTTCTGGTCAAATATAATTATTTTTATCCTATCATTTTTATATTTTATAAATAAATACTTTTAAAATAAATTTTAAAATCTATGAAAGAGCTTAGGTTTGCATCTATGAAGGTTAGAACATCAAAAAGATGGTACAGGTCATTCAGTTTCTTTTATAATCTTGTATAATTGATGTCATTAATTTCAAGGTAACACTCTTTTATAACTATATTACCAAAATCATCCTGTATTTCATAATTAAAATTAGTTTTACAGCAATAATAAAATGAAAGAAAAAAAATTTCATAATCATTACATAGAAAGTAATAACAAATATACTTAAGACATTAAATATTTGTGTGTATTGTTTATAATCACTTTATAAAAAGTAATAATTTTATTAAAAACCATAAACTTTATTATTTATATATGCATTTCAAGCAAATGAAATTAATTCACAATTTTATGTTATAATAATAATAATGCAATTCTGATCTTAATATTTTATTGTCATAGTAATATATTTTTATGCTGTTGGCCAATACATTCTCTATCAAGAATCATCTAAAAAAAATTATACCTGACAGTTCCTCACATATTGAATTTATACCAAATTTCAGTTGGCACAATATATATATACAATGATTTTCCTCTTTGTTTGTATTTATAATAATTTAAGAGAGATATGATTACGGTGAACTTTACTGAAAGTGCACTTAACATTAGGTTATAAAAAAGTAAGAAACCACTTCATTATACAGATGAACAAACATCTGAAAATTTATATATATATATATATATTGTAATGATTGAAATGAGCTGACAAAAGCATAAATCACCATGGTGACTTCAAACCACCACAACTCATTCCAACCTACATACTGTACTGGTCAAATATATTTTCCACCCAACATGACCTGAAACCCCTGAAATCAGACTTCAAACCCAAGAATTATATCAGACTAAACTGAATTTGAACCCAATTCATGAGCTCAGATCAAAACCTAATGGATAATACATATTGACGGCACATGAGACTATGTGCCATGAACTAGTTCAATGGATGTGATGATTACTGAGACCACTTATCTGACTCTAACTAGTGTATGATAAAACAACTATGGATATTTCTGAATAAATTCACATATGTATATTTGGGTTGCCAATATAAACAGTGAGAGTGAATATTTAAAACTAATTAATAAATAATAAACAATCAAACCAAGTATGTATATAAAATATTTAATAATAAGCAAATATTTGTTCAAGTATTTATGATGAGTATTATAAATTATCTCTAGTCTTTGGAGCGTGAATTACAATATACAATAAATAATGGCAGTTGTACTCATATGCCAATAATTAATATGTAAGTATTTAAGATATATATATATATGCCCCAACAAAGTAGACAAAGGTAAATAAAGGTATTTATGGCATTTGTGCCAAATGCATTATATATATTATTCATTATCTGGTATTTTATTTGGAAAAGAAAATATGATTATAATTTTATGTAAGAAAGATGTGAGGTTCATTTTCCACACATCCATAAATCAATTCATGAAAAGCATGATAAATATGTAAAGTATAACTTCAATACTTAACAAAGTAAATTATTTAAATTATCAATGAAGATAAAATTGTTCGATTTTAATGAAATCAATTCATTACAATTTATGAAGCAGAAGAGCGTGCCTTTTGTTGAAATAAGAAGTAAAACTGTACTAACACATTATGAGCAGTAAAATGAATATGAAATAAAATGGTTTGTCAATGATTTGAGAAGTATAAAGGACGGCTTGTATTTAACAAGTCCTTTCTGCCCTTCGAATTATCCATGGAACATAGGGAGAGCCAGATTGTGACACAACCACGAACCTTTGGTGTTTCAATATAGCAATGAGCAAGGGAGGAAGTGATTTCTTTCTATATATTTAAAATATCAATAATATCACTGAAATGACAAATCTAAGAAGTAAGAGGGTGGCTCATGTTAGCAACATTCTGAATGCTGATGATATAATGATCATTATATTTGATCAATAGTGTCAAATTATATAATAAATACTTAACATAATGACCTGATCATATCAGATTAAAATCAAACTTACTTGGAATAAATGTGCTTAAAGGCAATCACATACTTATAATAATAATATTTTTTATATCATGCTCTACCTGAATAATAATATAAAATACGAGATTTAAATTAGAATATATTTATTTTATTTTCCTTATTAACCTTTTGTAAAACGTTAATAAATGTGATCAATATAAATAAATAAGTTTGTGAAAATTAAATAAAATAAAGGTGAATACTAACTTTATTTCTGGTCTAAACATATGTAAATAAACATAATCTGTTTTCATATTGTAACCTTAAGTTCTACATACAGAAATATGTTTATATATTATGCTGGTATATCTAAAAAACTATATAGTTTATTTTTTATTTAAATAAGTCAGTGCACACATTAAATATGATAAACAATCTGTAGTTGTAAAGATGGTTATTATAAGATATTTTTTATGATAAAGTTTAAATAAAATTAGCTTAATTATTTAAAGTATTAATTTAACTTACTCTGTAATTATTAAATGTTTTAAAACCATAAATTTGATATTCTTATCAAAGTTTAGTTTACTTTTAAATAGATTTATTAAATAAACTGTTTTAATTTAAAACAAACAAATATGTAAATAATTCAATAATACTTTTTTTTATTAAGAGAAATTTATTATATGATACAAACCAATATACAAATTTGTTATTACATGCCAATACAATATAACATAAATTGATTTATCTTTTTACATTATGTTTTCAGATGTGAATAACACAGTTTTAACATGTCTATTTTTATGTATGTAGATGCTTCCCCAGTGGTTTAATTCTGTAGACTTAGCAATCATCTTCTTTACTTGAAATTTTTCCAAGTGGCATTTACTATATAATCTGGAGCTATTAAATTGTCTTTTTGGTTGATTTTTTCTATGATTTTCCTTAGTTCCATTCCCTGTGGATCTACGAATTTCCTGATAGTGATTTTACATCGTATGAAGTGCATGAAAATTGAAAGCCTTATTTCTGCATAAATGCCTTGTTTAATGCATATTTTAATGAGTATAAATCACCCAAATGGATTGTTTATCCATCTTTGTAATGAGTGTTCTATGGTAATTTAGATTATTGCATCTTATAAATATATGATCAATGGATTCCTCTTCACTGCTGCACATCTGGCACATAGGGTCTATTTTCTTTATGTTTCTTCGGTGTGCTAGGAAGGCATTCATGGGAAGGGATTCCAAGTTATATTTGATTATAAAGTCTTGGTACTTTGGTTCGATGAACCAACAATGAGATTTATATATTAGTTGTTGATTGGTGATGTTCAAATTTCCATGGATTGTGTATTTCTCTCCATTTAGTAATTTAGGTGCTGTCCAGCATTTTATTTTATTTGCGGTTTTCTTTTAGGTCAATTATCTTTTGTATATTGTGTATAGAGACTCAATCCATTTAGCTGGAGGGGGCTGATCTGGAGGGGTAATGTCTTTTTTGGGTGAAAGGTTGGGTATTTGTTTATTATATTAAATAGTGAGTTATAGTTGTTTTGTAAGATTAGTGTTTTAACAGAGTGGAGCAAAAGGCCATTAAGTCTTCTTGTGTTTGCAATGTTTGGAGACTGATAGTGGCAACCTTTCATCCCAAAAACAATTTAGGCATTTACTTTTTGAATGAATTCTTTTGATAGGCATATTCCAGCCAGGAAATAGATAATTTTCAGAAACACCAGCGAGTTGAGTAGTATGACTTTATCTTGTAATGAGATGTATAACCTGGTAAGTGAAGTGATTGTCCATTATATTGAGCTTAGTAGTGTTTCTTCAATTTGGTGCCTCATCAGTCCATTTGATTTGTAAAAATAAAAACCTAGAAATTTTTGCAGATTCGCCGTGAAGTTTGTTTTTATTCTATTTCCATTTAGGAATTTCCACATGGCTGATTTGGTCATGTTAAATTTTAGTTTGAAATTGTTGGTGTAATTGGGATTATATTTTTTTCTAATCTGGGTATATATTTGCTGGAAGGGAGACAGACAAGTACATCATCCATATAACTGTTGTGCCTTATCTCTCATCCAATGGTCAGCACATATACACCTGGAAGTAACTTTTTGATCTCTCTCAGCAGCAGATTGATATATACTATAAATAATAGCACACTGAGTGGAGATCCCTGAGGGATCAAGATGAGAGGATCAAATCTAGGGGCGATTTTATAATTCATTGTTATGAATATGGATCTATTTGTTAATAGGTTGGCATTATTTTGAGGTAAACTCTCAGCACCTTGTATTCTTGGAGGATGTCTATCAGGATGTTTGGTCTGATGGAGCTGAATGCCACCTCAATATCCAGTTGGATAGCAATTGGTTTGGACATTCATTTGGCCCTAATTTAGTCTAGAAGGAGTCTCATTTGACTGATGGCATTAATTGATGACTTCTCTTTCCTAGCATATTAGTCTTTAAAAATAAAGTTGAGGATTTTTTTTGTATTTGATCTTTGATTAGCTGCTCAATTATTTTTATTAATAGGGGGATCATCAAAATAAGCCTGAGATTGTTTATATCAGAGGTTCCCTCTCTCTTTTTTATAAATGGGACAAGAGATATCGGTTATAAATTCTTAATCTCTCAATATCCCTCTGTAAGGTGGTCAATCATGGCCTTGATTATGTGTGGTGAAGATCTTTCCAAATGAAGAATGAATTTAGGTATTCCATGTGCCCCTGGATGAATCCTTTCTGTGAGACTCTTAATCTTAAGCCATATCTTCTCCAAAGTTATATCATGAGAATTATCTGGGTCAAGATATATAGCCCCACTGATGTCCATGCTCTTTTCTGATTGAAGCCTTGCTTGAAAATGCTGCCAAATGGTATTTATCATCTCTGAGCCTGTGATTGTTTGTCTTTTATTGTTAATAATTGTGGTGCAGCTTTTTTATTCATTGCCCCCAGAGCCTACTGGATGTAACTACTAGACCAACACTGTTGGTCTGACATTAATCTCTGAGCACACTTGATGGATAAATATTTAGCCAGAGATCTCTGTTGGTCTTTATATTGGTCCTTGAGGGCAAGACTCATTCAGCAAATTCTGTATTTGAGGTGGATGATGTGGTTGCTCTAATTTCATTGTCAGTAATCTTATTGGTCCTTTTTTAAGGTAATTTCATTGATTGTGTATTAGAGAATGGCAATACAGGAGAACCAAGCCTCCTCCACTGGCGTTTTCAGGATGTCAATTTTATTGAAGCAGATATAGGCTTCAGAGAAAATCTTTTCTGGAGTTGTTTGCTTGAGTAGCATTTTAATAGTCCTATTCATTCCATCAATGATTTCTCACTTTCCAGACCTATATTTAGAACAAGGTGATCGGAGAAAGAGACAAACCAGAGTTTTCCATTGAAGTTAAAGTGCAAACTGGGTGAGTAGTAAACAAGGTAAATAAGAGAGGTGGTCTTTTTGTTGGGAAATATAGGCCTTCTCCACACCTAACCTTTCTGTTGAGACAATGGACATACTTTTTATTGAAATTTGTCATATGTTGCATTGAAATCACCCATAATAATAATTGGGGATTGATTGAATGTGATAACTGAGTTCATGATGTTGATCACATTTCTAATTAAGCTTTGATTATTTTTCAAGTATAGGTAGATTAGATTGATTTGGAATTGATAGGTTAAATGCACAATTAAGCAGTTTGAATCAAGATGTAACAATTTAAAGCTGGAAGGAGGGTCTAATCTGGGATTGATTAGAATTGCCAGTCCTCTTACCACAGTCATTGAGATTGAGCAATTAAAATAACCAAGATTTTGAAAGGTTAGATGAATTTTATGATTTGAATTGTTATGAAATTTTAGTTTCGGCCATGCATATAATATTGGATTTATGTTTAATTAATCAATCTTTTATTGCATGAACTCTATATTGAGGGTGTTAAGACCTAGAATGTTAATCCCAAAGAATTTCAACTTTATTTAATTCATGTTTCATGATATACACTTGTGTTGACCTAATAATCACACATTAGCCATTTCCTATTCCATCATTGTGATATATATAATTTTCCTCTGTTTCATTCAAATGAATATTCTGTATATTGTTTATTTTCCTTGGTTGATAATATGTCTGGCTGGGATTTGTCTGATTGATTATAGAGACTGGCCCTTCAATATGAGCTGATCTTCTTGTTTCTGATGATCTTGAGTTTTTTTCTCTTCATCAGTCATTGTATGACAGCTGCTGGTCTCTGGAGATGGTAAATCTTTTTTTCTTCATTTCTGTTTTTCATCACTACTTTGACTCAAATTGGGTAATTAGTTAATGTTTTCTCTGAACTAGGTTCACTATCACTTGATTTCTTTTCAGGGTATATCACTGATTGTCTGTGGGTCCAGGTTGGTGGTTATAATGTTACATATTTTACTGGACTGGTCTGTTGATTCCTTGTATATCAGGCCTCATAAGTCAGAAATTGATGTTTCACTTATCTCATTGAGTAGGCATTTCATTTCCAGAGATTGTAGTGTTGTATTTGTAGAATTAGTATTAGTGTTCCCATCATTCTGCTGTTGATTTCTGTTTTATTCTGAGTCTCATCCAGATGGATGAGATTGATTGAGATATTTTTATTTTTATTTTCCACATTTATTATTCTTTTATCTTTTTTTGGAGGCATCTATGTACTCAATTTATTTTTGTGCCACAGTTTTTACATATTCTGACCTCACATTCTCTTATGAGGTGAGTTCTTGTTAAACAATAAAAACATTGGGGTGCTATGCTATGAAAAGTGACAACCATTGGTGATCCACATGAGCAGATCACTGTTGGGATGTCATTGGTGTGCACTCCCTTATTTAAGTTGATGGAGAAGGTAGCTCTATTTGAGAGAATTTGTCCATTTGTTCTGTAGTTATATTTATATTTGAATTTTGTTATTCTACCAAATTTGCCAATGATGTTTTCTAAGTCTGCTTGTCCAAATCCCATTAAATGCTAGATGATGATTATCTTATGAGGTGAGTTCTTGTTAAACAATAAAAACATTGGGGTGCTATGTCATGAAAAGTGACAACCATTGGTGATCCACGTGAGCAGATCACTGTTGGGATGTCATTGGTGTGCACTCCCTTACTTAAGTTGATGGAGAAGGTAGCTCTATTTGAGAGAATTTGTCCATTTGTTCTGTAGTTATATTTATATTTGAATTTTGTTATTCTACCAAATTTGCCAATGATGTTTTCTAAGTCTGCTTGTCCAAATCCCATTAAATGCTAGATTGATGGCTCTATTGATGTCTATAGTGCATAGTATTTTCCCTTCCAAATTTCTTATTGAGTTCTTGAAGGCATTCCATTGAGCATAGGTCTTAAACTCTACCATAATATATCTGTCATTCGGATGGGTAAGAATCTGGTTGATACCCATCCAAATGTCCTTTTCTCATCACCATGTTGCAAAACTTTTTGATTGGAAATTTGTATAGATTATTTTGTTGATTAGTTATGGCTAGTATTAAGGTTTTATCATTAATGTAGTTAGAAAATAAGTTTAAGAGCAGACCAGGGATGGAATTATTAAATCTTGCATTAATGTTTTGGTATTCTTCTTCTGAGATCTGTTTGAAATCATTTATTTCATTTAGTATTTGAAATTGCAGATCATCATCTGTATCAATATAAATAATGTTGAGAATTGAATTCTCATTAGAATTAAAAAGTTTGTTTATTCTCCTGATGAATTTCATTTTTTGTAGTCATAGCTTCAGCATAAGATTTCTTGTTTAGTGTTGTTTTTTTAATTGCATGGTTTACTTAACTTTGATTGTTTGACTAATAGTTTTCTCTAATTTTAGTATGTTCAAATTCTTCAAGATTTTTGAATAGCATTTTTTTCTTTATTATAATCATTTTTAACTTTATCTTTAGAATTATCACCCTCTTGCGGTCTTCCCCCACTTTCATTGATAGGAGTTTCCTGCCTTATTACATCCTTTTCAACCTGTATTGGATTTAAAGTAGTTTTTAGGGAATTTTGTGTTTGTTTGTAAGAGTTGGAAAAAATAGTTGTTTTATACTTTGTTTCTGTTCCAAACGCTGTTCATTTTGATTGCACTTATTGGTCTCTAACGTTTTAAAATAATTTCCACATTCTGATTTTCTTTGGTCTCTAGAATAATTTTCATTTTTTGTTGAAGAGTGATTAGAATAGTTATTATGGGTGGCTAAGAGTTGAGATTTAGGTTGTTCCTTGTCTTTTAAAGTGATTTTATTATGGATTTTGGTAAGTTCTGAGATTTTTACTATTAATATTATGAGATTTGTCAAGCATTGGTGGTCGAGAGGTCAGCAACAGCTGTTTTACAAGGAGTTGTCCCAGGTTAGCGGGTTCGTTTCCTGGCTGATGGTATGACACATGAGAAAAAAAAATGAGATTTAGTGTCAGATATTTTATCGTTTTTGATAGTGACTTTCTTATTCTTGCCTGAGGCAGATTTGGAGGGTTTATCCCTTTTCATGAATTAATAAGACTAAAATAGTTACCAACTTTCCTGGGTCCTTTTTGTTTAGCCCACGGTTCTTCTTCCCCACTAATTCTGTAGCTTTATAGGTTCTCCAAAGGATTGATGTTAACAACTTCATCGCACCTGGCACAAGAATTATTATAAATAACAAATAATTAATTACAATTCATTTTAAAACAGATCTAAAATAACATTTTAAAATTTACATATGTGTACATGTATATTATATTTTGTTTTGACTGAAGTAAAACTTGAAAAAAAATTGATTACATTTCAAATTCCTTGTTTGGAAAAAGTAATGTTTAATTTTGTTTAAATTGGAATATTTTTCTGTTGTTTTTTTTTTTTTTATTAATCTTCATTATTATTTGATAAAGTTTATTTTTATTTTGAGAACTTTTAAATGATTACATGAAATGTATTATTTGTAATATTTAATTATCATTAAATAATCATTTGTAAATGTATTATGTAATATTAGTTTATATTTAAAATTTTAGACAGTCTATATAAAAAAAGTTATTTTTAGAATATTTTACTTAGCAACTAATTTGAGGTCTTAATTAATTAACATCCTAATTGTCAATTATTGATTTTTTATACCACTTGTCTTATCATATAAAAGCAACTGATCACATGTTTTAATTTACATCTTCTTCATACCTACTTATTTTCAATTTCTCTTAATGTGTTAATTCAATAGCGGTTTGATTTGTTAATTTTAAACCATGAATGATTAAAATAAAATATGCTCAGTCTCCCTGCCTTAGCCTAACATCTCATTACAGTATCTCCTAAAAGTGTATATGATAAGAAAATTTTAAATAACTTGCTTTCAATGAAAGAAAATGATAAACTCTAACATTGCTGTAGCCACTTCAGAAATTCTCACAAAAGTGGCAGATCATATTTTCTATGAGCTATAATTAACTTCTAATTCATGCTTGAATAATATTTGCATTTAATTGAAATTAAGTCTACTAATATTCTGAATATCAGAACTGTGCATAACTATTTAAATAACTTGCTAAGTTATATTATACAGCTAATTTATAAACTGTATCTTTGCTTATTGTTAATTATAATTATTCTTGTTCAGCTTAATTTTGTTAAAATATAATTAAAAGTTTGCTAGCTTGTCAAGCGTTGTTAGCCGAGAGGTCATCGCAGCCACCTTGCAAGCAAGTAGTTGTTTGCAGATGGTTGTGAGTTCGCCTCCCGGCCGATGCTATGACATATGAGAAAAAAAAGTTTTCTAGCTTGTAGAGTATTGTAAAATAATAAAAGTAGTTGTAAAATAATTAGTCTGGAAGTTTAAAATGTATATACCTTATTATTAAATTGAATTATCTTTGTAAAATTATGTTTTCATAATTGAAAATATTTTGTGAAAGATAAGTTTTTTTATGAAAATATTTTGTGAAAGATAACTTTGTGCTAATTTTTAAATAAAGTAAATGTTTGTTTTAACACCCATATAATTGCAAAATGGAAATATTGCCTTTCCAGGAATTATTTATTTTAAAACATGCTATGAAAATATTAACGTTATGTTTGTGCATATTATTGTCAGATAAAAGTATGTATGCTGAAATATACTTCATTTTATCAGAGTATTTCACATGCTAGAGAATAAAGATTTAAAAATGTGTTTTTATCAATGTCTTAATGCTTTTAAAATTCATATTTCTTCGAATTTAAATAATATTGAGGTTTCTACAAAATTTATATTGCTTGACCTAAATATGTGTTATATAAATCTCATTAAAGTATTTTTACTTGCTATAAAAATAAAAGTAAATATTCATATTGAAATGTACTTTATTTTGTTAAAATATTTTTATTCCCTATTAAAGATAAAATGAAGCCTGTGCTTTCTACAATCTACACCTTGTTTACAAACCTCATAATTCTTTAAAAGAATAAATATTGTGCTCTCTATACATTTTCATTGCTTTCAACTTTGCATTGCTCTGGAGAAAATGAATATTATTCATATATTATTTTGCTTCAAATAATATTGTGCTATTTTACCTTGAACGGCTTAATTTGTGACCACATTTAATTCTATTGCCTCAGATTTTGAATAATTATTTTTCAAATTGTGACATTTAAATAAAATATTCTAAATTTTAATGGAATCATTATTCAAACTATATTGCTGCAGATAATGGCATTGGAATCAAAGATTCCAGGGCTAAAGAAGTTTTCAAGTGATAATAGGGCAAAAATATCATATTTTAGACTTAAGTTTATTTAAATGTTTTAATATACTTATGATATTGTTTGCTTATAATTTATGTATAATTTATGCTATATGAATATTGCAGTTCTCAGAATATGTTTGTTTGCATTATAATGTAATCAAATAAAATATGTTTATTTAATAAGGAATTATTTAGAGTGTGAAATAAATGAATGAACAATGAAGTTGATGTATGTTTTCTTATTAATTTATCAAGCCATAATTCATATAACTAATTATTTTTACTTTAATTATAATATGTTTTATTGTTTTTTCACATCATGTTTTATTATTATTATAAGAGATAGTCAATATCTCAAAGCTATTTTCATATATTGTTCTCATTATGCTTTAGAGATGTAGTATGTCCTAGATGACATGTAGCCAAAGATGCTATGTTTTGGTAGATTTTTGGTGATGGTTTATTCTTATTAAGTTTCTCAAGATTAGTGATATGGTCCCAATTCTTTATATGCACTTATAAGCAAATGTGTACTTTGAGATTATTCTATCATTTTGCCTATTATATATTTCTTGATGTGTTTACTGCTGGAAATGTTAAAGTCATGAGTTATATCAACAATGCCATTATTTTGCTCTTGATATTATCAGAGTATTTCAATTATTTTGATGTTGTTGATAAGCATATCATGCATATTTAATTTGCTAAAAACCATGATAAAGTATTCTATGTTTAAACTTATATAATTGTTTTATACTGACTTATGAAATTATGCATCCTCTCCAAATTCAAGATTATAATATTGTTGATAATATTTATTTGTCAATCCATTGAATACTTTTTATATTTATAACATTTTGGGGGAAAAATTGGATTAAAAAAATAAATATGACAGCTTCCTGTATTTATAACAAATCATATGCTTTACTTTTCTTTAAATTTATTGTTAAAACATTATAATTGTTGTATTATTTTAATCATATTTTAATTAAAATCACTTATAGCTGTTAAATTTTCTAATATTAATAAAATTTTTGTTTTGTTATTAAATTTGGATTTTGTATCTGTATTATCATCTGCATTATCAAAAAATCCAAATCACACAAATATTCATCATCATCATCAACCATTATCAATCCACTGCAGGATGAAGGTCTCTCCAAGTTTAATCCATCTTCTCCGATCTTTAGCTTCTCTTCTCCACAACACCCCTGCACATTTTCTTATTTCATCCATCCATCTCACATGTGGTCTCTTTCTGGGTCTTTTACAATCTCTTGGAATCCAGTTTAAAATTTCAATTGTCCATCTATTATCATCTCTTCTAGCAATATGTCCAGCCCAACTCCATTTCAATCTTTTAATTTTTTCAATAAGGTCAGTAACACCTGTTTGTTGTCTTACCCATACATTGTGTTTTCGATCTCTTCTTGTTACTCCCAACATACATCTCTCCATACTCCTTTGAGTGGTCTGAAGTCTCTGTATTGCTCTTCTATTAAGTGTCCAAGTTTCAGATCCATAAGTAAGAACTGGTAAAACACATTTGTTAAAAACCATCCTTTTCAAACACATAGGCATATTTCCTTTTAGTATCAAGTTATTTCTACCAAAAGCACTCCAACCAAGTTTAATTCTATGATTAATTTCCTCCATTATGTTTCCATCTGTATTAATAATCTGACCAAGGTATTTGTAACTGTTAACTTCTTCTAATTCTTCATAATCAATCTTTATTTTCATATTTTGAGCAAATCGATTAAACATTACTTTCGTCTTTTTAACATTTATCTTTAGTCCTACTTTTCTACTTTCATCTGCTAACTCCTGCAACATTTCCTGCAGCTCTGAAGCATTATTTGCAAAAACAACTACATCATCTGCGAAATCTAAATGACTTAAATACTCTCCATTTACTTTCACTCCTTTAGCTTCCCATTTTAATCCACAAAATACTTCTTGCAGCACTGCTGTAAAGAGTTTTGGAGATATGGAGTCACCTTGTCTTACACCTTTCTCAATGTTGATTTTTCCAGTATCATTATGTAATCTAATTGTTGCTGTTGCATTTTTATAAATATTCTTTAAAATATGACAATATCCTGGATCTATACCTTGATGATCCAATGCTTTAATCACTGAAGAAATGTGTATAGAATCGAATGCCTTTTCATAATCTACAAATCCAAAACATAATGATAACTCATATTTGTTTGTCCTTTCTATGACTTCTCTCAATACCTGGATATGATCTATTGTACTAAAACCTCTTTTAAATCCAGCTTGTTCTCTTGGTTGGTGGAAATCCAAAGTTCTCTGTAGACGAGTTGTAATTATCTTGGTAAAAATTTTATATAAAACTGATAAAAGACTGATAGGTCTGTAATTTCTAATATCTTCTTTATCACCTTTTTTAAATATTAATATTATTACTGCATTCTTCCAATCATCCGGTACATCTTTATCATTTAGACATTTGGTATATAACTTTGCTAAAATTGTTTCTATTTCTTCACCTGCTTCTTTTAATATATCAATTATAATTCCATCATTTCCTGGAGCCTTTCCTTTCTTCATACACTTGATTGCATGTCTCACTTCTTCATTTAAAATTCTGGGCAATTCGGAAGATGTAATAGATATAGGAGGTACTTGTTCTTTATTACTATATAATTCTTGATAAAAATCTTCTACCAATTTCATGATGTCATCTCTCTTTTTAGTAATAATTCCATCTTTTTTTCTTATTGCAGATATAAATTTCCTACCAATACCAAAATGTTGTTTAATATTTTTGAGACTTTTATTTTCTTCTACAGCTTTCCTTGCTATTTCACAGTTATACTTTCTTATATCATTTTCAACTCTTTTCCGTACCATTTTACAAAATTCGAGATATTCAATTCTTTTTAATACATCATTTTTGTATATCTTCATATTCCTTCTTTTCTTCATAAATTCTCTAGTCTCAGTAGAAATTTTATTAGTCAATTGCTGCTTTTTTCTACCAGCTATGTTTGTTGCAGTTTTTAAAAGTGTATCAGTTATTTTCATATTAATTTCATTCAAATCTGAATCATGTTCAAAATCTCCTAACACTTGAAACCTATTTGTAAGTTCTAATTTAAATTCATTACAATGTTTCTGAAGATTAGGAATATCAACTGTAAATATTGTTTTTCTTAATAATTTTTGTCTCTCTAGTTTTATACTAACGCGTAACTTACACCTTACTAATCGATGATCACTTCCTGTGTTAAATTTATTAAGAACATTACAATCTTGAAATATGTATTTTCTGTTAGTCAAAATATAATCCAATTCTGCTGTACATTCATTTGAATGCTTCCATGTCCATTTCCTTTTAACATTTTTCTCAAAAAATGAATTCATAATATAAAGTTTTTCTTTTTCTGCAAACTCCACAAGTCTATGTCCTCTCTCATTTCTATTACCATAACCAAAATTACCTACAGCAATTTCATCTTTCATTTGTCTACCAATTCTAGCATTAAAGTCTCCCATAACAATTTTAAAATGTTGTTTACTCTGATCAAAAGCCTTTTGTACATCCATATAAAAATCTTCTACTACTTCATCACTATGAGAACTTGTTGGGGCATAAACCTGAATTATCTGCATTTGGTATCTGCTATTAAGTTGTATAACTAATCTTGCCACTCTGTCCAATACACCATCAATCTCCACAATATTGTTCTTCCACTTTTTATTTATAATGAATCCTACTCCACTTGTATTTCCAATATTTGTGCCTTTATAATAGAGTATATGTCCACTTTTTAAATCAATTGTCTCTTCACCTTTTCTTCTAACTTCACAAAGTCCAATAATGTCCCATTTAATATAAGAGAGTTCTTCTTCTAATTCTTGCAATCTTCCTTCACTTGAAAGTGATCTGCAGTTGTAAGTACCTAAATAAAAAGTCGTCATCAAATGGCAGCCTGGGTCCGCAATCAGTGGATTCTTAGCACCCTCTGCCTTCGGCCACCAACCACTGCCTTGGTTGATGACTTTACAGCCTCCTGGGAATAAGGGCCATGCTTTATTTTTGTCTGTCATAATTGTATATATGTATTGGAAAAATATTTATCATTTACACAAACATTCATTCTGCCTTATCAGGCACTGAGAAGAAAGACCATGGTGTTTCTTGATCTTAAACTCAGAAGTAAAAAGCCAATAAACTCACCATGCTGGCTAATGCATCTTGGTGAGCAGCCCATCCATGTTCGTATACTATATGAATAATCACATAGTAATAACAGCTGCAACGACAAGAACGTATGGAGTGGACATTAGGAATTTGCCCTGCTCAGTTCCTTTAAGGCCTCCAAGAGGAATCAAAGGGTCTCCTTTCAATTAATAGCAAACTTTTTTCTGCAGCCACACAAATATTATATTGTTTAAAATAGAAGAGTACAATAATACTTAAGAGTCACTTTATTAAAATTTATGTTGCTTAATATTAAAGTAACATTCAGGATTAAGATTATTTGATTTTATTGTTTTAATTTGAATTACAGGAAATCCTTAGGTGTGATATATATAAAGTAAACTCTTTTTCTATTCATAGTATCATGAGTATTATCCTAAATTGTTAAAAAGAAGAGCCTTTTTTGTTTAATATAAGAGTTTCATTATTATTAATTAACATTACTTATTGTAGAAGGGTATTATCATAAAACTGGATAATATCTTATTATTTTCTAGGATACATTCACCTGTAGGATTAGAACATATAAAGACTATAATTTTATTTATATATTGAAAATTTTTCAGTAATAACCCTGAGATTAAAGAAGTCAGATTTATTGTGTATATTTGATAGTAACCTGAGATTGGTTCAACATTGCTTGGTCAGACTGATTTGTAGCTAGTAATGATAAGATTGCAATATATATATATATTATATTGTACAGGATAGAAAATCCATCCTTACTTTTTTGAAATTCTAGTATGGTTTTAAAAAAATGTCTTTGATATAGTTTTACTTAAGGATTTGTAAATAAGTTGTTAGTGTTATTGTTATTAATTGTTTTATTGTTATTTATTTCAGGTTTATTTATTTATTATGATATGCTTTGTTTTGAGATGGATCATTGTAATGGCAATATATATGTATATATTTATGAGTGTGTGTACAAACAAATAATCGTTAACAGTAGTATTTAAATTGCTAAATATAATTATATTATACCTTTATTTATTTATTTATTTTAAAAATTATAAAAGATATAGTAATATTATTCTGGTTGTTTAAATATTCATTTGGTTTGTAAGTTACAATATAAATTTTTCAATGTAATATATATGTATTTTTTTTATTGACATTATTATTTTTATTTTGTTATTTAAAAAAAATATTTTAAAACTGCTAAACAATAGCGTTAAAGATTTTTTTAAAATCATCACATAAATTTACAACAATAGGAGAGAGCTGGGTATGGAATGCAGAATAATGGTCATCATTCTTATTAGTTAATAATAAAAAAAGACATAACTTTCGTTCATCATTTCTCCAAATTTTACTTATAAATTTCCTTACAAAAATTATTGGATTAAGGATTAATACTAAATATGGTTTGCTAAGTTCAACTTTATCATTTTGAGGCATTTGCTTCTTTACTTGCCCATCTAACAGCTTGGGAAAGTTTGTGAAGCACAAAACCTAAAAGAAAACCAGCGTTCATAAATAAGTTAAAAAAAATAGCTGCTTGTAATTATCTATCTTAGTGTAATTTCCAAATTTCTTTATGATCCAAAAATAATATTCAACTTAACCACGTATATAATTGAACATCAAGGAAATGACTGAAATTAATTGTTTTAACAACAAGAAGCATATCTATTAATTTACTTATAAGATGTACATATTTTAACGTCACTTCGAGCCATTTTAGGATGAATAAAATAAGTGAAAGTGCTTGAAATAACTGAGATTTGAAAATGACAGGACACTAAAGCAGTCAGATGGTAACAAAATTTATCTTATTTTTTTTCATTGTCTATTATTATTATTATTATTATTATTATTATTATTATTATTATTATTATTATTATTATTATTATTATTATTATTATTATTATTATTATTATTATTATTATTATTATTATTATTATTATTATTATTATTATTATTATTATTATTATTATTATTATTATTATTATTATTATTATTATTATTATTATTATTATTATTATTATTATTATTACTATTATTACTACTACTACTACTACTACTACTACTACTACTACTACTACTACTACTACTACTACTACTACTACTACTACTAGTTTTAAAGTACTTTATTTGATATCATAAGAACATGTATGAAAATACAATTTTAAAACATGTTACAAAAACTGATCTACAATTTAGAATTGAAAATTATTAACAAAATTATTATTATGAATACATGAAATATTTTTACATTAATAATGTTGAAAAACTGAGGAAAAAAATTAATCAATAACAGTAACAATATTAAATACATATATGACGACAAAACTCACTTACATACAGCAAATATGCTATTCATATTTCACAGTGGTGTTGGTAATTTGATCAAACTCCAAGTGGCTGATACTATATCTGTTGGAGCTAGTGCTTGATCTCTTGTTTTAATTTTTCCTAACTTATTGAGAAAAAGTGATTTAAGTTTACGAGATGTGGGATTGAATACAAAGTGGCATCTCATAAACCAGAGTGTGTATAGTATAAAGATTGTTATTCTTATTGTTGGAAACAACCCTCTTTGAATATTTTCTATCAATACTGTCAATGAGCATTTTGGATTATGGGTTATATCAGCAATTAGTTCTCGATATGTTTTGAGAGAAGTACACTGAGAAATAAAATGTTCTGTTGTTTCTTCCTCTTTATTACATAGTTGACAAATGGCATCTATGTTTGGAGATCTCCATCTTCCAGCCAGAAAAGCATTGGTAGGTAAAGCTCTAAGGTTGATTTTTATTAGAAAATCTAAGTACTTAGGCTCCAAGTACCAGAATTTAAATTTTTGGATTATAGCTTTATTTGTGATATTAATTAAGCTAATGGGATTTTCAAAGGGACTGGAATTAGTTGTTATGTAATGTGCTTCCCAATACTTAATTTTAGTTGAGAAAAGGTTTGTAGCAGGTACTTTATGTTTGAATATTGTTTTTATTAGATTGTTAATGAATTTATTTTTAATAGGAGGTGGAGTGTCTGTAGGTGATATTGGAAGAAACACTTGGAAATTTTCATATGTCATATAAAGTTTCATTAATGCATTGTGAGTTTTTTGGTAATAGAATGTTGAAATGCAGTGTAATGACAGGCCATTTTGTCTTGAATGTTTTTGCAGACTTTTGATGCTTATTACCACTGCCTTTTTATTCCATATGAGTTTGGTGCAAAAAGAGTTAATTTTTTTCTTAAATGAGTTAGTAAATTTAATGATAGGTGCATAGTAATTTATTTTTGGGAAAATTAATATGTTAATGAGTGATATTTTACTATGTAATGAAAGATATGCTTTTGAAAGTGAGGTTGTCACCTTTTCAATTGCAGATATTAATTGTTCTTGTATTATCTTTCTCATTGCATTCATAGACAGATGAATTGGGAGACCAAGAAATTTGTGGGGAGGGGAACTGCAAACTGAATGAATTTGATTACCAGAAAGTATACTCCAAATAGATGTTTTTTCTTTGTTAAATTTTAAACTATAAGCTGCAGAGTAATTTTCTAAAATGGTATACATTAAAGGCAAATGTTTTTTGGATGGCAAAAAAATGACTATATCATCCATGTATGAAATATGATTGATGGATTGGTTTATGAGGGGTACATATATTCCTGGCAATTTAGATTCTATTTCTAGTAGGAGGGGGTTAATATATGTGATAAAAAACAGTGAACTAAGGGGAGAGCCTTGTGGTATTGAGTTGTGTGGAGTGAAGTCAGGGGACATTTTGCCATTAAGAGTGATGTGTATTTTTCTATTGATGAGCAGGTTTGCTAGAACATACATTATAGGTATTGGAATTTTATGTTGACTAAGCACCTGTAGCAGCTTGTCCACAGGCACCGAATCGAATGCAGCCTGTATGTCTAATTGAATTGCAATAGGTGCTGATTTTCTAGCTTGTCTTACATCCTCTATTAATATTTTACATAACATAAGTGCTTCAGAAGTAGAACATCCTTTTCTAGCAAACTGAAACTTAGACAACCCAGGAAGTATTAGGGGTTGAATTTTGTCTTTTAAAAGAGACTCTATTAGTTTGATGATCAGAGGAGACATTGAAATAGGGCGTAGATTATCTAGAGGAGAAGGAAGTGTATTTTTCTTTAGAAAAGGGACCAGTGATACTGGATAAAGTTGGTCAATGTTATATATTTGTTTTGATAGATAATTTATCATATTGTGTACTATTGGGATAGTAAAGTGGCTAAGATGTGATAATAAAAATTTTGGAATTGCATGTGTACCTGGGTGTGTATTGTTGGGAAAAGCGTTCAACTTGAGAGCAATTTCATACTTTGTAATGTTATGTTCTTCTGTGGTAAAACCAAAGTGAAATGAAGAAAATTTTGGAAAAGGAAATTTTTGGAGTCTAGATTTAAAGTGGTAATATATTTGCGGAGTCATGTCTTCCCCAGCAATCATTTTTGAATCAAAAATAATAGATGAAGGAGTTAATTTTTTGGGAGTATAACCTAAAGCCCACCGAATATATCCTTTAGACCAGTTATGGGGATTAGCTAGAAAAATTTTTGCTTTTTTTATAGAGAGATAATCAGCCAGTATGAGTTGGGTTTGCTTGTATTCTTGTTTTAAAAACATTATTGATGTAACTGAAGAAGGGTCACATGAAGTATTTTTTAGTTTTAAGTGTATTGTATCTAACTTATTAACAAGATTAGTGGGAGAACTATTTTTGGAGGTATAATGTCGAATAGTAGAAGAGATTATGTTAATAAATGATAGCCAGGCCTCTACTGGGTTTAAAGATAGTATGTCTACCTTCTTAAAATAAATATAAATCTCAGAGAGAACAGCTTCAGGTGTAGTGGATTTTAAAAGAAGACGAGTAGTTTTATTTAGAGGAAGAATTGGTTGATGTTGCATGTGTATTGCAAGTTCCACATTAAGTGCTAAATGATCAGAGAAAGTTACAGGACATAGAGAGGGATTTATTATGAAATGTAGATCTGGTGAATAGAATACAAGGTCTATTAGAGAGGAATGTTTTTTAGTGTAGAATGAAATGGAGTTAGTTGGAAAAAAACCTTCAGCACTCATGAGATTTTTATTAATCAAATGAAGGTATTTTAATGTAAAATTCTTATAAGACATGTTAAAATCACCCATGATTATAGTTGGGTAAGAATTTGTAGCTAATATTAAATTTATTTTAATTATTAATTGGTGAATTAACACTGGCTGATTATATAAATAGAATGTTATTAGATTCACTGTAAAAGAAGAATGATAAAGAATAATTATACTCATATGCTGATCTAAGTACAAAATTTTAAAAGTTTGAAAAGGAGAACAATGATGGATGAGAATCCCTACCCCAGCAGCAGCAATATCAGATGTTGAAAATTTACTGTATCCAAATTTACTAAGGTAGAGTTCAGGATTAAATGCTGAATGTACTGAGCATTTTGTCTCTGTAAATAAAAGGATATGGGGTGAGAATTGCCTTATCCAATTGCTAATTGCATATATTCGCTGGGTAGAGTTAATACCCCTTACATTGACTGCTGTAATAGAAAGACCCATATTATCAATTATATAAAATAGTGGGAGAATGATATTTTATAGTTTATTGTATAATGAATGGGACAACTAATATTAGTAAAAGTATAATAGGAATGTGTTAAATAGAAAAGAAAAATTATAATAATACACCACTGTGAAAACAATGAACTTACCCTTGCAAGTGAAGTTCTATTGAGTTTGTTGTGCATATTTTTGTTCATAAACATAATAATTATTTTCACATTTGGAATTAAATCCAAAAAATTGTCCTGGTTTGAAAGTCTATATGTGTTATTTATGCAACTCATCTTGATAGTCTATTTTTAATGGTGCTTCAAAGTCTGTCTCTGTATTTTGAGATATGGTATTTGTTATGATATCCTTAGATTTAGTAGATCTTCTGTGTACATCCACTCCTGCCATCAGAAGAAGCTGCTCCTGTGTCAATTGATTTGTACTTTGTTTTTGTCTGGTCCAATGAAGTGTTGATTCATTAGCCGGATAATCTGTTTCACCTGTTTTATTTGTGAGTTTTGTTTTTTTTAATGCTGGTGTGGTAGACTTTGTATCATTTTTCTTTGATTTTCTTTCACTATGTTTGTCAGGTTCATTAGTTTGTATAGGCTCTTGATGCAATGCGGATTTTTTCCTCTTGTGCATTCGTTTCTTAGTCTTTACTTTAATTACTTGGAACTCTTCATCAGAGCAAGGAAATGGTAAGGTATCACTCATGTACTCTGTTTCTGTTTCCTCCTGTGAGGTATAAGATTTATTTGGTATACTATTCATGGAGCTATTTTGACTAGGATCATCAAAGCTGAGATTTTGCTTATTTGTGTTGCTGTCTTCATTATTGGAAATAAATTCATCAAGGCTGAGATTTTGCATATCTGCGGTTTTGTCTTCATTATTGGGAATAAGTTCATCAAGGCTGAGATTTTGGATATCTGTGTTGTTGTCTTCATTATTGGGAATAGGTTCATCTACTTTTGTTTTTTCAGGGTTACTTTGCATATTGGGAATAGTTTCATCTACTTTTGTTTTTTCAGGGTTACTTTGCATGAGTCTGATTTCATTATTAGCTATTGGATCTCTACTGCACTGATGCGTTTTTGTTTTTTTAATACCACACTTTTTACAAAAACGGTTAGGGCATTCTTTGACAAGATGATCTCTGGCTTTACAAAAAAAACACTGAGGTGAAATGCCTCTGAAAGTAACTATCAAAGGTGAAGAATCTGTTGCATGTAATGTTGGTATATCTGTTGGTTGCATATTTTTCTTCAATGACATAGTGAAATGAGCAGTATTGGTTAGAACTGGCTGTGTGGCTCTTTTTTCCCATACATATTTAAAGTTGGCCACAGTTCCAACATTTTTTAGTAAATCTTGTAGATCATCAGCTTTAAAGTCTACATGACAGTTCTTAATTTGTCCATTCAAATTTGTAGGTCTATCAATGTCTATGTAACAAATAAATTTTCCATTAAGAAAGTGAATATGTTTTTCAAATATTTGTTTCTGAGCCACATTATGATATTCTATTGTTTTATATCTGCTATTAGGATGATCTAGCACTTTGTATATCATTGACCAAAGTTTTTTTTTCTGATAGATAAGAATAAAATTCATCAGTAGGAAAATTCATGACTGAAGAATTAGTATCTGTTATAGCTATTGTAGACGTTTTAATACTTTTAAATTTTTGAAATGATTTAAGAACTGTTAAAGGAATTGTTTGTATAAATTTTTCACATACAGAAACATAATCTGTATTACTAGTTGATAATAAATTTGTATTTTCTTGTTCCATTTGTAGTTCATTGTCAAAATTAAAAATTTCTGTTAAATTTTCTTCTGTAATTACATTGTTATCTTGTTCAGATTTTTGCTTTAAAATACTAGCATAAGTTTGTTTAATATTCTTATTTAATTCAATAGAATCAGATGCCTCAGGCAAATTAGTATTTTTAAATTTATTTCTTGTTTTAGATAAATCAGATAAGGCTTCAGCCATATTGGATCCAGTTTTTACTTTTGAAAAAGAACTATTGTTAACTTTGACTTTTTCTAGATCTTGATAAGAATTATTTTTATCTAAGCTATTATTAGCAATTTTTAAATTAGAATTAGAATCAGAAATATTAGACATTTTAAATCTAATATTCTTCTTTATATTAACAACAATTTTGCTCGAAATAGAGCTTACCTTTAAGTGGAAAATTTCCTTTTTCTTTTGGTATACTTTTCACTATCAAATTCAATCAAAAACCAATAAAACTTAAGTCTAAAGCAGGAGCTGAAATGAGTCAACTTTCTCTGTCAAGAGCCAAGATGGCTACCCTACTACTACTACTACTACTACTACTACTACTACTACTACTACTACTACTACTACTACTACTACTACTACTACTACTACTACTACTACTACTACTACTACTACTACTACTACTACTACTACTACTACTACTACTACTACTACTACTACTACTACTACTACTACTACTACTACTACTACTACTACTACTACTACTACTACTACTACTACTACTACTACTACTACTACTACTACTACTACTACTACTACTACTACTACTACTACTACTACTACTACTACTACTACTACTACTACTACTACTACTACTACTACTACTACTACTACTACTACTACTACTACTACTACTACTACTACTACTACTACTACTACTACTACTACTACTACTACTACTACTACTACTACTACTACTACTACTACTACTACTACTACTACTACTACTACTACTACTACTACTACTACTACTACTACTACTACTACTACTACTACTTTTAAAATATATTTTATTAAAATAGTACTTAATAAAATATAGTGGTGTAAGTAGGCAGAACCGTGTGTATAAAAAGTATCATCATGATAGAGGGCTAGAACATCAGGGACTGGCTACGTCCTAAAGAGGAACTCACTGGAGCTGCTGAACTGTTTTCCGGATCGACATTCTGCTAAAATAATGAAAGCTACTAAAATACATCCAGTAGTTAACCAATGATGCCTACATTCAACAACTGGAGGAGAACAAGGACAAGACGGAGGGTAATATATTCTATAATGAACTTAAACTCTGGCCAGTTCGAACTTTATTTACTCTCCTATTTAAGACTCTTTATTCTTTAATGTAACATTTTTTATAAAACCTTTTATTCATGCTATTGTAAATATTTTATTAAAACTACTACTACTACTACTACTACTACTACTACTACTACTACTACTGCTGCTGCTGCTGCTGCTGCTGCTGCTGCTGCTGCTGCTACTGCTACTGCTACTGCTACTGCTACTACTACTGCTACTACTACTACTACTACTACTACTACTACTACTACTACTACTACTACTACTACTACTACTACTACTACTACTACTACACTACTACTACTACTACTACTACTACTACTACTACTACTACTACTACTACTACTACTACTATTTACTAATACTACTACTACTACTACTACTACTACTACTACTACTACTACTACTACTACTACTACTACTACTACTACTACTACTACTACTACTACTACTACTACTACTACTACTACTACTACTACTACTACTACTACTACTACTACTACTACTACTACTACTACTACTACTACTACTACTACTACTACTACTACTACTACTACTACTACTACTACTACTACTACTACTACTACTACTACTACTACTACTACTACTACTACTACTACTACTACTACTACTACTACTACTACTACTACTACTACTACTACTACTACTACTACTACTACTACTACTACTACTACTACTACTACTACTACTACTACTACTACTACTACTACTACTACTACTACTACTACTACTACTACTACTACTACTACTACTACTACTACTACTACTACTACTACTACTACTACTACTACTACTACATTCATATCGGCTTTTTTCAAACCAAATTGTGCAAACGCTTTTAACACTCGCAAAAAGCGTTTGCACAATTTGGTTTGAAAAAAGCCGATATGAATGTGATTACAATTGTATACAGATGCTATAAAAAATAAATGCTGATTTATTATTATTATTATTATCATTATTATTTTCTGTGTAACATTTAAATATATCTTTATGAAAAAAATATACAACTGAAATCTTTGGAAACTAACTTACAAATTTCTTTTGAATGTTAAAATTTTAAGAATGATGAAAGTTGATTTTAGTACATATGTTTGTTTATTTCTTTTAAAGACATTTTATAGCTTAAACTACGCGAATATGTTGTAATTATAAATATATATATATATTTTTTACTTTTTATTTGATTTGCGTTTGCATACAGGTGTACTAAATAATAAAAGTCATTTGTCAGTTTAAATTGGAAAACAATAAATTATATTTCATTGCATAGGAATTGTATAAATGTACAAATTTATAGAACTGTATTTATAAATAATATCATTGTTTAATAATTATCTTAGTTCTTCAATTATTATTCTCACAATTTGGTTGCATTTTATTTATGTCCAATAATTTTCGTAGGTTAAAATATTTAATAGTTCATACTTGTATATGCTAGTCATTATCTTTCTTTATATTTAAGTCAGTTGACTTTTGAATTTATTTGTTGCTGAAGACATTACTTATTGTTTATTGAGGTTAAAATTATAGTTATAACTTCAGCCCACTATTGTGAAGTTTTTATCTTGGTATTGTTAGTTGTAGAATAGCCTTAGTATGTCAGGTCTTATTTATTAGTTATTATTATTACTGGATGGAGTGGATAAATTTCTCATCTGTATTGTAGTTATCCATGAGTTGATAGTGCTTATATTTCCAGTAATTGTAATCATATATTTCTAGATACCTAGTGTTGTTGTTTTTGGTGAGCCTCTCCATATATTTTCCTGATGCACTGAGACAAAAGGTCCAGGCATCCTATTTTGCCTCAAATGTAGATGTTATTTTGGAAGCCACCGTGTTTTTGATATATTTATGCTAGTTGCATTACGGAGTCTTCTTTTTGGGTCTATAACTCATGAGATTTAATTAAAACTAAATTTCCACCATAGTAGGTGAAGTTGCTTGTATTTTTTAGTATATAATGTCAAGATAAGTTTGTTTAAAGGATGTGATTTCTTTAGGATGCTCTCAGTTATGTTAGTGCTTTAAAGTATAAGAATGTCTGTGTTTTGTGCTATCATGATTTGTAATCATTTACAAACCAACCAACAATATTTTGTAATTGTAAATGTTGAATTTATAAGCATATGGCCAGTTAGTATAATCCACACATGTATCTAAATGCCATGATCATCCACAACTTTTCCAATGTTGGTGTAAATCACTTAGTTATTTTTAAATGTTTATTTAGTTGATTTACATTATGTGGACATTGAATTTATAAATTATCTGTGTATAAATGACATCTAACAAATGGTTCATTCATTAAATCCATTTAATATTTACTTAATTCAGTCATTTAGTTATTTTTATTTTAAAGTAGTATTTAAAAAAATATATTAAAGAAATCCATCTATGATCTAAGTTACTAGATTAATGAGATATCTACAATTTGTTGATCTATTTGTATAGTTATTCAATTTCATAACAGCTTATACAGTTCCTATGTGAATATAAATTGCAAATTATAAGTGTTACTGTTAAACTTTATACTTAATTTACATATAGAAAAATTGAGTATTTGCAAAACAAAACTATTATTATGTTTCCCAGATATGTATATATGTATATGTATGCTATTATAAATCTAAAGTCGCAATGTTGAAATAAAGCTGTATCATTTATTTTATATAAAAGAATGATTTTGAGTATTATTTGAGATTTATTAATTTTATTTTTCTCTATTTTTAGTACATCAGCTCTACAAGCTAGCAGATATGAAAGTATTAAATTATTGGTAATTTCAATTAAATAGATATATTTTGGATTCAATAAAATTCTTTTTTTTTTTCAAATTATATTTGGTATATAATTAATTATAAGTTAAATTAACCCTGAGGACTAATTAGCAACATATTCTAGTCAATGCTCTATATTATTAAGTTTGTCTTATATAGTTAGCGAGGTAATAGAATATTTTAGTATATTCATTTTGAGGCAGTTTATTTTATCTTAATATATGTATAACATGCTATTAAATAGGTATTACACTTCTTATCTGTATTATATTTATATTGAGTTGAATGGTGGAAGATATGTTCTTTCTTCTTGCATGGCACATGCATTTTATTTTAGTTGACAAGTTACTATGAAACCTGATTAATTTATGGGTGCCTCATAGGTATATCTTATCCAAATCTTTTCTTTATTTTTAATATAGTCTATCCATTATAAATGGTGCAATTTATAGATTGAATTTGTAAGTTAAATAATTTAAGAGATAACGTATTTCATTATAAATGCTGTGTCATCAGGAGGTTTAGTCAATTAACGATTGTTTATTACATATCGAGTTTCAAATTGTATTTTCCATTATAAATGATGCTCAATAATTTAGGCCACATCATTTTTTTTTACTTATGGTATATATGACATGCTGCATTGATTATCCATTGTTTACTCATCTTTCTTCATTTATATATATTGATATATATTTTTCATTAAAATTGGCCTACCAACACTTAGGGACTTCTTATCCTAATACATTTACATACGTTCTATTACAATTGTTGTCCAACATTTTGGGCTTTCTTTTCTCAGTATATGTACATGATATGTCATATATTGTTTTCTCTTACAATTGGCTTTTTCAACGATAGGGGCCAATTCATCTTTCTTCATAGGTTATATTATCTTTCTTCATTGAAATCATACATATGATTATGTTCCATTACAAATGGCACCAACGTCTGGGGCCTTCTTTCTTCATTTAGATTGGATGATATATTTATTTTCTATTACAATATATATATATATTGTACGATTTGGGCATACAAACTCGGGAAAAAAATCCCTGTACCGGTCGGTTTTGACTGTCCACATAACATGATCTAGCATCTAGGCAAAAGTACCTCGAGTCCAATCATGTGCAAGATACGTACGTCAGGAACAATCATGAACTCTGCCCTGTATGCCCAGATTCCAGGTTCAATTACTTATGAGCAGCAAATCCGATGGTACTAGAATATTTAATTCACCACCAGCCAACATCGTACATCGGAGAAGCAAAGAGACTCAGGGGGAAATCAAGACAAATGCGTATATACATTTTAAAACAGACAAACACTTATGCTTAACTTTAGTGGGATCTTACATCATTCCACAAATCATGACCTTTAAAATTTAACTAAATCAATTAACTAAAGAATGAGCAATGATCAGATGTTTAATTTTAAAATTATATTTAATAATGAACAAATAAAAATAAAAATATACATTTGAATTATATTAAATGGTGATTAGCCTCGTATTACAAATAAGTTATTTTGTGCTTACTTGCACTTGAGCAAAAGTATTTACAAATAAGTTTGGAAGAATTTTTGATGCAGCATAATGACATTTCAATTTATCTAGCGCATTTATAAAGTGTACAATTTATAATTATTCGCCCGAATTACAAACAAAAACACAACCTTGACTGATCCCAGGATGGGTTACATAATTGTCGGTTAACCAAGTTATCATAAGTTTATATACAAGAAAATATAATTTTTAATAACGATTTATTTACTGAACGTATGTGGAATTATTTCTCTAAATTATATATATAGAGTCATCAAGCAACACATCAAAAGTTATTTAATTTATGAGATACGTTTAATTAGAACATAATATTAGATACAGATATTTATAGGCTTGAGCTTTTTGAAAAGAGGGATCTAATATAAAGTGACGCGGTGTTAGCATAATGGCCGAATATTTGCGGATCCAATACTTTGAGGTGCTTTATCATATTATAGAACAGTCTAGCTGACTTGCCACTTCACATTTTGTGGAATCAGTTGACAAAGGGATTGCAATGGGCCGAACTTTGCCAGAATTTTCCCATGCATTGCTATGTCAGCATATATATGGTCCAGGGACATTCATCACCCTGTTTATGACCTGGAATGAAAATGAGATGACTCGAGGATTCTGATGCACATCTCTAGATAAAGCTTAATAACATGAGTGTGGCCTATGCTAACAACACTTTGGGATGGACTAATAACTAGTCAAATATCTATAATTAAGCATATAACCTATAATGATAACATCAAAGGTAATGGTATGATCTTATTTATTAAATGTAGTTTAAAGATATTATTAGAAAAGTATTTTTAAATACCAACGAAAGTTCTAAATCCCCTCCCCCCCCTTTCATTACACTTATTTAATAAAATTCCACATATGTATAACATAGTATACAATTAAGTCTAAGGTGTGCTTTACGAAAAATATTTATATATATGTTTAGATGGGTGAGAATAAAGACATAAAAAGTAATATATATAGTTAACATATTTGTTTCCATTAATATTGCACTCTTACGAAGATTATTAACATTGTATAAATTGTAAAATAATCAAAGGTGAAACTTTATTTCTCCCTCTGTTGTTTACACAAAAGTATAATAATCAATAAAACATTTTTTTTTGAAAAATCTTCTCCCAACCTAGCAAGCATTATAGTTTTAAAAGTAAAAACAAGCTAATTAATTGTCACTCCTATCTAATGCGAGGAGCTATGGTAAAAATAACTATACTGGCGAGGGTGGGAGTTCATTGAAATATCATTTAGCATTTAAAATATATATATATATATTAGATAAAATATTAATAAAATAATTACCGCATTAAATTAAAAATGAAAGAAATTACGAGGCTAATCGAAAGGGTTATAGAATAAAGTAGACTATAATGAAGTTATAAATAATTAATATTAAATTTTTATATTTTAAGAGTTAAACAGGAGAAAGTTCTGAGTTCATGAAGGCAGTTCTTTACATCTTTACCTTTGGAAAGCAGATAGCAAATCACCAGTTGATTTTCATGGTATAGCAGCAGGTTCGCGGATGTTCATCATTAGTGGCAGGCTGGCTGGAGTTGAGTTGGCCTGGTCATGGAGAGAAGGTGCTTCTTGAAAATTTGAGTGACGTAGATTTGTTCGGAAGATGCCTTACGAATCTATGTACCCTCCTTGATGATTGAAATTTGGGCCCTATTTACATGACTCTGGTTTATCTAAGGAATGATATCAAGTTGTAATACCTGCAGCTATAAAATAATATTGCAAAACAGCTTTTTTTTAGTAAGGAATTTCTCCTTTGTTAATCAGGTAGTGTAAAACAATGCAAACAGATTGGTATTTTTGAAACAATTGTTCTAAATCTATTTCTGACTCAGAAATAGATTTTACCAAATGATAACTTTTGTTTATGAAATTTATTTAATTTTCTAATAGATAATAATTTAATCACGCTAATTGATTTTGTTTTAGAATGCTTTTACAAGCTACCAAACCGATTACATTATCCCAACCACCATGACATACATATTTTTAATACATAAAATTTTAAATATACATTTTCATATAACATATACAAATATAAATATTAATTTATACGTAATCCCCATCACTTTTAATATATACATATGATTTACGCACATATACGACCTATTAAAATTATATGAAATATTATTATTGATTTATTTAATCTAAGGTTATTAAATCTCTTGTTAACATTTATTTTGAATACAAAATTTTAAAAAAAATTGAAACAAATAGGTGCGTATATATACATAGGATTGGGATTTGAATCCAGTTTGTTGGTGAGGGATAGACCAGGACTGTGAAACGTAATCTGAACCTCAGATTCTGTTTCAATATATATATATATTGTAACGATATATAAATATGCCATTACATTAATTTAAAATAAAAACTTTTAAGTCCGCAAATAAAAATAAATTTATTAAAAACTAAAAGCTAAATGTGTATACGTATATATATTCGCACAGATGCAAAACTTTTAAAAAAATTTTTTTTTAATAAATAAAAGTATTTGAACGTACTTTGTTATAAAAAAAGTACAAGATTTAAAGATTTATATATTTTGTAAATGGAAATGATTGTTTATGAATTATCGAAAACCAAACTAGCCCTTAGGGCTCTTATATAATTAAAAAGTCAGAGGATAGAGAATAAAAAAAATTAGCTTGACCAATGCAAACACCAGAAATGTCAGCACGGACCGTAATTGGAACACCAGAGGATTAGTGATGTTTTGTTCGTGGAATCTTTAGGATCATTATAAAAGGAAAACGATTCGAATTAAAACAGTTCCAGACAGTGCAGCTTTTTTTGTGTTTGAGATGCATGATAGGACGCACATATCACACTCTCTTTTTAAAAAAAATGAAGTGACTGTAATTCCGAAATGAAACCAGCTAAGGTCACCTCCAGAACATCAGATCGGTCTTCCAATGGAGATGCCATGGGAATTAAAAACAGGAACCTGGACTCTTCTACCGTGAGCTATGAACTTTACAAATTAACAAAAAAAAAGTAATTAAGAACTTTCGTCAATTTTTTTTTTAAAGATTCAGCTAATCTAAATTTTAAAATGAACTCTTATTTGCAAATTGATAATTAATGTTTAAATTATATATATTTGAGTTTGCTAAAAAAAAAAAAATCATTTCCATTTTTTTTTATTTCTATTAATATTTATTTGTATAAATTATTTAAATGCATAACTTTAAGGTGGTATGGATGTTGCATGGATTTGTTAGCGGTTAATTATGTTGTGGTTTTCATATTCGATTAGAATATATAAGTCATTGATGTCAATGCAGCATCTTATGATGAATGCCATTGGGTTTCTTGTATTCCTTCTGCAATTGACATTATCAATGACTTTGTATTTTGATCGGTTATGTTTAATTTGAAATGTTTTTGACCGTGGAATCTATGGAGCCAATCTATACTCAACATTATAAAACAAATTTCATTCATCTGTGCGAACGTATATAAATGTTAAATTTAAGTTGGGCGTGAATGGCTATATAGATTTGTAAAGTTATATTGATTAATTAGGGGAGGGTAATCTTAGGTTATTTGTTTCATAATTAGATTGGGTCAATGGATTGGATATATCTGTGTAATTAGTAGATGTAGCATGAGATCCACTGTGGGCAGGATTGCATATATACGCCACACACCCCCTGTTTGCTTATTAAAATTGGATAGTAAGACAGAAGATGCGGTCCATTCCTATGGAGTTTTTTGTTTATTGTTCTTCTCGCCAGCAGATGTAGCATTCCTGTTTGGTTGAGAGACAATGTCTTCTCTAACTCTACTTACTGTTCAGATGTACATTCCTGACAGTGTAGTATTTTGTGCTGTTGTATTCATGCTGCAACCTGGACTCTTCTACCGTGAGCTATGAACTTTACAAATTAACAAAAAAAAAAGTAATTAAGAACTTTCGTCAATTTTTTTTTTAAAGATTCAGCTAATCTAAATTTTAAAATGAACTCTTATTTGCAAATTGATAATTAATGTTTAAATTATATATATTTGAGTTTGCTAAAAAAAAAAAAATCATTTCCATTTTTTTTTATTTCTATTAATATTTATTTGTATAAATTATTTAAATGCATAACTTTAAGGTGGTATGGATGTTGCATGGATTTGTTAGCGGTTAATTATGTTGTGGTTTTCATATTCGATTAGAATATATAAGTCATTGATGTCAATGCAGCATCTTATGATGAATGCCATTGGGTTTCTTGTATTCCTTCTGCAATTGACATTATCAATGACTTTGTATTTTGATCGGTTATGTTTAATTTGAAATGTTTTTGACCGTGGAATCTATGGAGCCAATCTATACTCAACATTATAAAACAAATTTCATTCATCTGTGCGAACGTATATAAATGTTAAATTTAAGTCGGGCGTGAATGGCTATATAGATTTGTAAAGTTATATTGATTAATTAGGGGAGGGTAATCTTAGGTTAGTTGTTTCGTAGTTAGATTGGGTCAATGGATTGGATATATCTGTGTAATTAGTAGATGTAGCATGAGATCCACTATGGGCAGGATTGCATATATACGCCACACACCCCCTGTTTGCTTATTAAAATTAGATAGTAAGACAGAAGATGCGGTCCATTCCTATGGAGTTTTTTGTTTATTGTTCTTCTTGCCAGCAGATGTAGCATTCCTGTTTGGTTGAGAGACAATGTCTTCTCTAACTCTACTTACTGTTCAGATGTACATTCCTGACAGTGTAGTATTTTGTGCTGTTGTATTCATGCTGCATTGAATACATCGATATATCAGATGGATTGACATTGGTTTGGCTGCGAACTTTTGGCCTAGGATTAAATAAGGGATAGAACATTTTCTTTTCAAATACAATCTATGCAGTTTATTCATACTTGACAATCTTAAAATTTTAAAATAATAATTTAAATTAAATGTTGATATTAAAATCTAAAATAATAAATGTTATTCCTCAAATTCTAAAAGATTATATATGTGCATCAATAATATTGTTTGTGTGTTAATTACTGGCAGTGGCTTTTAAATTTTTATATTTAAGATATAAATTAAGAATTTATAAATATAGATTATTATCTCTGCGTCTCCACTGAGCTAGTGACAATGGGCTAACGGTCTAAATATAAAATAAAATGGGATCTTAACTTACGTATCTGCCTACTATATAAATTTTTCTAGGTGCAAATGCCTAGATGGCGCCCTTGTAGCGCAGATTACGGTAAGATTCGATCTTCACTTTCTTTTGGATCGTTATAATATATATATAAGCTTCATGTGTATATTTTGCTATTAACTTAAAAATATTAAGGCATTTTAAAAAATATAATGTAGAACAATATAATTTTATTATTAAAATGTAAATTTTATTGTGAAATTTAATTATGAGTTGGTAAGTGTGAAAAAAGTTAGGGTTCAAATCAGCAAAGAAAGATTAACTTTCTAATTAATTAAAATACCAATCGATATTAAAAGATGTAGGTATAAAATTCTAATTTTAGAATTTATATTTTAGTGTAGTATTGTCATTACAATAAAAGGTGACAAAGGTGTAATTACTGAGGAATTTGATAAAAATCAAAGACATTCATAATTTAATTTAAAAATGCATTTAGTAAAATTTCAAAATTAAATTGCATTAAGATTATAATCAGTAAGATTCTTTTAGATAATAAAGAAAAGAATTTTTCTTAAGTTTAAATTAATTAATTAATTTTGAAAGATCTGGATGGCTTTGTTTTTGAGATACATATAGGAAAAAAAGAAGAATTATTATTATTGTAAACTTCTGGAAGAGTTATTGTACACTTCTTGTAGAGTTTACTTATTGTAAACTTCTGGAAGAGTTATTGTAAAATTTTAAGTGGTTAAAGTACATCAAGCTATGAGTGAGTAGATCGCTGCAATTTCTCTGGCCATTGCCAAGAAGCTGAATATGGAGTTTCCCACATACTATAGAATACTAGGCTGATCAAGTCCTTGCCTACATTTGACAAAATTGCTGACATGCTATGCCATCACTGTCAAAAGAAGCCACTAATATATAATGCTACCGGTAAATAATTAAAGCCTCTTTAATATGCTACTTTCTTTGCTTCCATAAACTATATATTAATCATTATATATGTTTTTATCATATTGTTTAGATGTCTTATTGCATTATTTAAATATTTTTAACACATGCTTAATTAAGTCTACATAGTAAAGAAGATTGACTATTGCAATATATACTCAATCTTTCTTAAATTTTGCTAGACTTATAGTTTAAGAATCAGATGAGGTCAATTTAGTAAAATATTTCAATGATTAAAATATTTGATATTTTCTAAAGAAAAGCTAAGTAATTAGATAAAAACAAGATATTTAAATCCCTCCTCACTGATTTTAATTTGTGCTTTAATTTTATTTGCAACTTTAAGTTTGCCTATTAAATCAGTTTTTTCAAAAAATGGCATTTACTCATTAACCCAATTACAATGGTTTTATATAAAACTTTCAAATTTAAAAAATTAAGATCATGTTAAAATGTTTGTTTTGGGAAGGGACAATTATATATGTATACTACATGTAGGTCATTTATAAACAACCAGCAGTTTTAAAATAAAATTTAATGTTCAAAGTTAAAAGTTAAAATTTCATTTCTTTTTTTTTAACAAATATATATTTACTGCAGATACACAATTTCCAATTCTATAAAACTTATGTTATAAATAATGAAATATATGATACAGTAGTTTAATTCTTTAAAACTTTTAACACAATTTAATATATTATCATCGTAAGCTATTATATCAGTAATTCCTTATATATGTATGACCTATGGCAGATCTCTAATTAAGCAGGCATTAGTTTCTTTATAAATTTTTTTTAAATATATATAATAACTGTGTAGGCCCTAGTTTAGCTTCATATAATATCTATTCACATATTATAAACTTATGCCATGACCATTTACATTTTTGTTTTATTTAAATTTAAGTCTAAATAGTTATTATTTTATAAATTTGGCATTATTAGGTTCTTTATTTAAATTTAAGTCTAAATAGTTATTATTTTATAAATTTAGCATTACTGGGTTCTTTAATTTCATGATTATTTTATTGTGTTTCTTCAGCATGTGTGTATCCCTGCTTTGGAAGATTTAATATAATGGGTTTCATTTGTCTATATTCCATGCAAAAGTGGTAACATTCATTCATTTTCCAAACCTAGTGGGTCTTATTATTTCTTGTTACCAGTGCAGTGTCTTGTTCCTGCCTGTTAATAAGAGTTACTCAGGATTATATGAAGATGCTCATTTCTTCATTCCATGGTCCAGTTATTCTACAAAATTGGGATTTAACATTGCAAAAGTGAATATGTTATTTTCATTGCTTATTATAAGACTTGGATGTGGTATCGTGGAGGCAATACCTCATTATTTGTTTCTTACTTTGCATTTATTTATTTACTAACCATATTTTCTGAGTTCATTAAACTTACCTTGCTTTCTTTATTATTATGTACCTGCTTGAGGGACATCTGCCCCAAAGATCATAATAGATATATCGTCCGAGGTCCTTTATTTAAATATATATAGTGAAACTTTTACATATGTAATCAGTAATTAATGTATTTCCACTATCTTATAAATCTAGCAACCAAATTAAGTGGTACTCATTTCTTTTGTTTATTTGTTTGTAAGTTTAATTACTAATAAAGTGTTTATATTTAATATATACATTGCATTGGGTGTCTTGTTAACCACAGTGAAATCATATATTTGTAATCTAATTTTAAGAATCTCTACCTCTCCCTGATTTAAAAAGTAAGTAATATGTAGGTTGAAATGGGAGTCACCCTGGTGGTGATTTATGCAGTTATCAGCTCATTCTGACCATTACATACATTTGTTTAAGTATGATACATGAGTTATAATTATGTTTTTAATGAGATTTTGTTGAAACTTTGAGAAATTTTATCTTTACCTCGAAAAATAATTGCATTACCTCTATTAAGTATTGAAAATCCAGACATTTTGTAGGTAAATATGGACGAAACATTTTTATATCTTCATCTATTCAAGATGTAAAGGCTTTATTGATTCTTTTGAGAGTAGCCAAAGGTTTCCATATAATACATAAACAGAGCAAAACTCTCCATACAGTATTGCCACCTGTGCTAAACAGAGTAATCAATGGATGCCAGAAGGCTTGTGCATAAAATCCCTATCTAATGCCTACTCATCCAATATCCCCAGACTAGTTTCTAGCTTGTGGCCTTTGTCAGTGAGGAGCTTTGGATCTGAGAGCACTGCATCTAGATCTTAGGATCTAATGCAACCCTCTAGCAACCACCTTTTATCTCTACTTAACTACAAAACTATGAGAATAAAATTGAAAACACAAAAAATATTTTCAATCTAAGCTCAATAGCTTATATAGTCATATGGGTCTGAACTCAGTTCAGCACCCATACATTTTGGTGTCTTTGGCTCTTTTACAACCATAGCCACAGTTCAGCACCCATACATTTTGGTGTCTTTGGCTCTTTTACAACCATAGCCACCACTATCCTATTAGGCAGGATTGGTGTTAAACCATTAAGCATCACATGATCACATTTCCTATACTAGCACATTAATTGTTGATAAACAGAGCAAAACTCTCCATACAGTATTGCCACCTGTGCTAAACAGAGTAATCAATGGATGCCAGAAGGCTTGTGCATAAAATCCCTATCTAATGCCTACTCATCCAATATCCCCAGACTAGTTTCTAGCTTGTGGCCTTCGTCAGTGAGGAGCTTTGGATTTGAGAGCACTGCATCTAGATCTTAGGATCTAATGCAACCCTCTAGCAACCACCTTTTATCTCTACTTAACTATAAAACTATGAGAATAAAATTGAAAACACAAAAAATATTTTCAATCTAAGCTCAATAGCTTATATAGTCATATGGGTCTGAACTCAGTTCAGCACCCATACATTTTGGTGTCTTTGGCTCTTTTACAACCATAGCCACCACTATCCTATTAGGCAGGATTGGTGTTAAACCATTAAGCATCACATGATCACATTTCCTATACTAGCACATTAATTGTTGATAAACAAAGCAAAACTCGCCACCTGTGCTAAACAGAGTAATCAATGGATGCCAGAAGGCTTGTGCATAAAATCCCTATCTAATGCCTACTCATCCAATATCCCCAGACTAGTGTTTAGCTTGTGGCCTTCGTTAGTGAGGAGCTTTGGATCTGAGAGCACTGCATCTAGATCTTAGGATCTAATGCAACCCTCTACCAACCACCTTTTATCTCTACTTAACTACAAAACTATGAGAATGAAATTGAAAACACAAAACATATTTTCAATCTAAGCTCAATAGCTTATATATTCATATGGGTCTGAACTCAGTTCAGCACCCATACATTTTGGTGTTTTTGGCTCTTTTACAACCATAGCCACCATTATCCTATTAGGCAGGATTGGTGTTAAACCATTAAGCATCACATGATCACATTTTCTATACTAGCACATTAATTGTTGATAAACAGAGCAAAACTCTCCATACAGTATTGCCACCTGTGCTAAACAGAGTAATCAATGGATGCCAGAAGGCTTGTGCATAAAATCCCTATCTAATGCCTACTCATCCAATATCCCCAGACTAGTTTCTAGCTTGTGGCCTTTGTCAGTGAGGAGCTTTGGATCTGAGAGCACTGCATCTAGATCTTAGGATCTAATGCAACCCTCTAGCAACCACCTTTTATCTCTACTTAACTACAAAACTATGAGAATGAAATTGAAAACACAAAAAATATTTTCAATCTAAGCTCAATAGCTTATATAGTCATATGGGTCTGAACTCAGTTCAGCACCCATATGTTTTGGTGTCTTTGGCTCTTTTACAACCATAGCCACCACTATCCTATTAGGCAGGATTGGTGTTAAACCATTAAGCATCACATGATCACATTTCCTATACTAGCACATGAATTGTTGATAAACAGAGCAAAACTCTCCATACAGTATAGCCACCTGTGCTAAACAGAGTAATCAATGGATGCCAGAAGGCTTGTGCATTAGATCCTAAGATCTAGATGCAGTGCTCTCAGATCCAAAGCTCCTCACTGATGAAGGCCACAAGCTAGAAACTAGTCTGGGGATATTGGATGAGTAGGCATTAGATAGGGATTTTAGGCACAAGCCTTCTGGCATCCATTGATTACTCTGTTTAGCACAGGTGGCAATACTGTATAGAGAGTTTTGCTCTGTTTATCAACAATTAATGTGCTAGTATAGGAAATGTGATCATGTGATGCTTAATGGTTTAACACCAATCCTGCCTAATAGGATAGTGGTGGCTATGGTTGTAAAAGAGCCAAAGACACCAAAATGTATGGGTGCTGAACTGAGTTCAGATCCATATGACTATATAAGCTATTGAGCTTAGATTGAAAATATTTTTTGTGTTTTCAATTTCATTCTCATAGTTTTGTAGTTAAGTAGAGATAAAAGGTGGTTGCTAGAGGGTTGCATTAGATCCTAAGATCTAGATGCAGTGCTCTCAGATCCAAAGCTCCTCACTGACGAAGGTCACAAGCTAGAAACTAGTCTGGGGATATTGGATGAGTAGGCATTAGATAGGGATTTTATGCACAAGCCTTTCTGGCATCCATTGATTACTCTGTTTAGCACAGGTGGCAATACTGTATGGAGAATTTTGCTCTGCTTATCAACAATTAATGTGCTAGTATAGGAAATGTGATCATGTGATGCATATAATACATCCTAGAAAAGTATATCATAAAGCACAAACTTAAGTTTTATTTATGTAAAAAAAAAAAAAAAGAAGAAGAGAAAAAAAGAAAAATTTTTAGTAGTGGAATCAGATTTTTCAGTGTAGGTGAAACTTGTAGTATATTGGCAATGCAGAACTTTAGAAATAGAGGAAAACAGAGAAGCTACATTAATGACTGCTTCATTGGAGTATGGTTCAGGAAAATGAATAATTTTTAAAAAAATAAAAAATAAAAGAAAAATTAATAGAAAAAAACTTGGAAATGAATATTGATGTAGACATTGAATCAAAAGACATCCTGAAATTGGTGAAGAGCTGGAAAAATATATTGAATCAAAGAACATTGTTGATTTTAGTGAATATTGAATCAAAGAACATTGATATTAGTAAACAGTTGGAAGATTAATTTCAAATACTAACCCAAGAAATCACTATCAAAGAATGTGATAAAGTCATCTATCCACAGGATCAGGTCATCACATAAAAAGAAAAGATGAAGCAGAGTATGTGTCTCAAATATTGAAACAAATAACAAGGCAATTGCAACAAATGGGGCACAGAGCAGAACAAATGGAACAGAAATTTATGGGAATTATCTATGATGCCATCAAAATGCAGGAGCAGTCCATAAATCAAATCATAAAAGTGGTACAAAATAACTGAAAAGACTGAGAAAAAGAAATAATCCAGTTTAAAGCAGCTCAGGATAAAACTACCACAGAAATAAAGAGCTCCAGTGACAAATTGAATGAGATAAAAAGGGGAGATTCAAGTTCAAAATGAAATAAGTGAAAGAAGTGGAAGGTATAGATAAAAAACTGGATGAGTTCTATGAGAAAAGACTTCACTGAGTAGAAGATAGATTATGAGGTATAGAGTTGGGAAAATCTGAGGATAACACAAAATCCTCCTATTTAGAAGTCAAGGAGTTCCAAGCCACCCTATCATCCTTAAATTGCCCAGATGAAGGAAAAGAATTCATGAAGAGAAAATTTGGAAGAGAGAAAATAACCTGCAGCTAAGTTCATTCAAGTAAAGGATTCAGAGGTGATGTTAGTGAAAGTCCCATGACCCATCTAGAAAATTTAAAAGAGCTGTTACTCTTTCACCAAAAGAACAAATTGTTATTTCTGGCAATCATTTGCCTGGAATTGCTTGAGATTGGTGGTGAGGCATAATGCAAAATCCAGAAACTTTTGGGGATTACTGTTTGACATTATTGAAAAGCTTCTGGAATGAAGAGAGACAATATGGAATTCTACATAAAATCTCCCAGAAAAAATATCCTACAACCCCAGGAGAACCCCCATACGATTATTTTTGAAGATGGCCCAACTAAGGTTGCTGACTGCATTTAAACTCTCAGAAAGACAAATTATTTGTATTACCTGGCACAACATGCCTGCACAGATTCAACAAATGATGTTGTGCAACCACTTCAATAATACTGAATAAATGGTGGAATTGCTTACAGAAATTTATTTCAGCAACCTGGCCAAATGTTAGAACCTCCCAGGCTACATGCAGCACCTATGCAAACCACTTATTTCTCTAACTATAATCAAAATGGATGGTACCACCTGAAACAGGCCTCATCTGACAGCTCTTACCAGAACAAGCCAAAAGGACTAAATCATTACCAGAACCAGGGAAACTAGCTAGGTCCTTACTGCCATAATTCTCATAGCAGGGTTGCAATAAACAAATAATGAACAATAAATTTTTACCAATGTCTCCATTTTTAATATTATATTTGATGAATAAAAAATTATATCTAACTTATAGTCTCAGCCATGCCCCATCATAAACATAGAGATCAAGGAGATACAAACCATTGTCCTGATGGGCACTGGCAGCCAAATTTTATTGATCTCTTAAGGAATGGTTTTACAAATAAAAAAGCAGATGAAGAATGTCCTTATCTTACCCATCAAACAAACCCAGGTCACTATCGATGGCAAATGGCCAAAATGCAAAGGTCAATGCCAAACAAGTCTGGATAGAAATGACTCTTGGCATGACAAAATTTGAACATATATTTTTCATCATGTCAGGACTTATACACAATATTGTCATGGGATCAGATTTCCCTCAATAAATACCAATGTCCAAGAGACCAGATGGAAATGACTCTTGGCATGACAAAATTTGAACATATATTTTTCATCATGTCAGGACTTATACACAATATTGTCATGGGATCAGATTTCCCTCAATCAATACCAATGTCCAATAGACCATATGGAAATGACTTTTGGCATGACAAAATTTGAACACATATTTTTCATCATGTCAGGACTTATACACAATATTGTCATGGGATCAGACTTCCCTTAATCAATACCAATGTCCAATAGACTATGGTCACGACATCTTTCAGATTGCAACAGAAGTGATTGTTTTTTGTGACACATCAGAATGAAGATGAACCCAATTTGTGACACATCAGAATGAAGATGAACCCAAGTTAATTAAATCCAGCAAATCTTTCATGAAAATCTGATTCTGGAAAAAATGGAGCATTCATCATTAACCATAAAAAAAACACAAAAACTTAAATGATTGTGTCTCTGTATTTTTTAATAAACCAGGTGCCATATATGGATATGTGCATCATATCAGAGTAAAAGAGAAAACTCACTTCAAGCTGCACCTATCCAATTCCATTTCAATAAAAGAGGTAGATGATCAGTTACAACAAATGATAGTTATCATCAAAAAGAAAACCAAAGCTGTGTGATTGTGCCTGGATGCATGTAAGCTAAATGGAATTACTTTTCCAGAATGAGATATCCCACTGCCTATCCCATAACTGTTCATTCATATGGCCAATAAGATTTATTCCAACTATAGACTTGATGTCAAGTTACTGGCAGATTGTATTACGACCTTTATATAGACTTGATGTCAAGTTACTGGCAGATTGTATTACATCCTAAAGGTCGCAAGTATATGGCCTTCAGATATAATGGGTATATGTATGTTTTTAAATGCATGCCTTTTGGACTCATTAACAGTGAGGAAGGCTTGTTGAAATGCCTAGATCAAGTGTTATCACCTGAGCTTAAGGACATTTTAGTGTGTTATGTGCTTATTACATCTACAGATTTTGATGAACATATATAACCACCTCAGCCAATTTTTTTTAAATGTAGGGAGGAAAACATTATTGTAAATCTCCAGAAGAGTTGTTTGCTATGAACTTGATCAGCAGACAAGGAATCCATCCATACCCTGAAAATATCTCCACAATAGAGAACTTCCCCAGAGCTACTTGTAGAAAACATATAAGATCCTTTACATAACTTTTTTCATAAATTTTTACAAACTTTTTGTGATGGAAGCAGCCTCATTACTTCAGTTATTTCAAAATGATCATTCATGGAGCTGGTCTGTAATTTAAGAACAGGATTTAAATGGGATCAAAGAGAGCTTCCTAAATGCTGTAATGCTTTCCCATCCAAATTTTAACCACTCCTTTTATTTGCAGAGTGATAGTTGCTAGCAAGGATTGGGTATGGTACTATTTCAGTTGGATGAAGGGGAAAAAACCATAGGTATTTTATTTCTGTAGTAGGACTCTTAGGGGTGCCAAACTGAAGTGCACAACCACTGAATAAGAAGCCTTGGAAATTGTGTGGGCCTATGGGAGGTTTAAGCAATTTCTACTGGGATCTGAGGTCATCATTATTATCTACTCTGTGCCTTAATTTTGACCAATGATCATTTAATTTGGTGGAGCTTATTCCTGCAAAAGTTTAAATATAAAGTGATTTATTGTTTAGGACCTGAAAATATAGTAGCAGAAGTACTGAGCCACGATCCGTATGACATTGTACCACAGAAAATAACTGTAGACAATGAATGCAAGCCAGCATGTCTTTCCACATAGATGAACCAGTGGAGGAAGAATTAAAAAATTTACCTCTCCTACAAAAGATTTACCTAGCACATGAATTGATAATGACAGAGTTGGAGAAAGGAAATACCAGAGGAAATCTTCAAGCACAGAAGTTGAGACAAATTCATAAGGTAGACAGAGAATTAATATTTCACAAAACAAAACAAAATGGAAATTCATGAGGTTAATGGTGCCAAAAGTTTTGAGAGACTGGCTCATCATGTATGTACACTACCTATACAGACAGACATTACCACTCTTAGAAAATTGAACAGGCCATATGCCAGCAGTTCCACTCGACAGAAATGTAAGTTATGTTTCAAAAAATAAATCTCTGAATAAATCATACATTGGAATTAGTCATGCCATTTCGCTGCAGGATCCAAATGAACTGGCTGTCAACCTCTAAGGACCCCTGCCATCTTTTAGACAGTTAAAATTTCTCATTGTAACATACAATGTATTTTCCAAATATGTAGCCACCTACCTCTTACAACAGACCGATGCTCATAACACTATAAAACCTCTCCAGAATAGACAATTCCCCAAAATTAGAAAGCCTCAAGCTATCCTTTCAGACCATGGATTATCATTTATGTCCAAGGAATAAAAAGCATAAATATATCAGACATGTAATATCTTCAAACCCAGCTTAACAAATGAGATAGCTATATGGGTCTGAAATCTGTTCAGTTTCACCATATAGTAAAAGCTTCTGCAATATATATCATTGCAAAAACCTTTAAAGGTACATTTATGATAATCAAAACAAGTTATAAATTACGTAACTTGCTTTAAGCTTGAATTTTATGATCACTAGATGGAGCTTTACCAATAGCTCCTAACAAGCTTTTGTTTACATGAATGCTGAGAGAGATAGAATTCAAAATCTCTATCATTATCACCCCACCTCCAGACCAACTGCTTTTGAGCTTATCATAAATGTACCTTTGAAGGTTTTTGCAATGATATATAATGCAGAGGCTTTTACTATATGGTGAAACTGAACTGATTTCAGACCCATATAGCTAACTGGTTTGTTAAGCTGGGTTTGAAGACATTATGTGTCTGATAAATTCATGCTTTCAAACTGATAGAAATGTGTTTGATAAAGGCTGACTTTAGAGTTGGGATTTAGATGTAGTTTCTAGTCTCCCAGACCTTCGCTGATGTGAGCCATAAGCTCAAAACCAGCTCATCTGAAGGTGGGTGACAATGGTAGAGATTTTGAATTCTATCTCACTCAGCATTTATGTAAACAAAAGCTTGTTAGGAGCTATTGGTAAAGTTCCATCTAGTGATCATAAAATGCAAGCTTAAAGCAAGTTACGTAATTTATAACTTGTTTTGATTATCATAAATGTACCTTTGAAGTTTTTGCAGTGATATATATTGCAGAGGTTTTTACTATATGGTGAAATTGAACTGATTTCAGACCTATATAGCTATCTGGTTTGTTAAGCTAGGTTTAAAGACCTTACATGTCTGATAAATTCATGCTTTCAAACTGATAGAAACATGTTTGATAAATGCTGACATTAGAGTTGGGATTTAGATCTAGTTTCTAGTCTCCGAGCCCTTCACTGACATGAGCCACAAGCTCAAAACCAGCTGGTCTGTAGGTGGGTGACAATGATAGAGATTTTGTATTCTATCTCTCTCGGCACTTATGTAAACAAAAGCTTGTTAGGAGCTTATTGGTAAAGCTCCATCTAGTGATCATATATATATATATATATGGTGAATTAAATATTTCCATGGATGATTGTAATAAAGAATAGAAATGAGATATCTATGTATAAATAAGTCACTTTTAACATTTGATTTTGCTAAAAAATTATCATTCACTACTAATCCCTGATGCTAAACAAATTTTTTCATTAACCTTACTTATAACCTTGACACAATAATTCTAGCCCACTTTATCTATAAATATTGTTTATAAATGTCTTAAAATTTCATTTCTAAGTTTGTTTTATAGGAGATAATATTTTGCATTATTTTTGTCATGATGAAATCTTAACACAAGAACATTAAGTTTGTCTGTTTAAAGAAATGAAAACTCCACATATTGTAAACTTAAAAAAAATGTTAATTGAAACTATAATGGTTAATAAGTTATAATAAATAATAAAAACATCATATATAACAGCTATATAAATATATGTTAATAATAATAACATATAAAAAGTCTTTTTGGCACATGGTTTTTGCCCTTTTCAAATGTTAATTATCTCTTTTAATATTTAGCAATTATTACAGATAAAATACCATCTAGTGTTCCATAATGAAAATAAAATAACAATAACAAAATAAAAGATCAGTAGAACAGAATAAATGTTTTCATATAGGAATTGAATATTATTGACTATATAACATAACAATATGCAGAATAAATAATACATATACTATACAATTTTTATATATTGCCTTATATAATTTTTCATTCATTTTTAATTGACCAGTTATTAAGTAAATTTATTGACGTTTTATAAATATTCATACAATTATTTAAGTTATACTTAATATAAAATGTTTCATATATTTGTCTTCTTTTTGAATCTTTAATGTAATTTAATGGTTTAAATTTTTTTAGCATCTATTTTATGTCCATATTTGCTCATATGTTATGTAGTCAATGTTTAAAAAAGATTTACCATTTTGCCTATGAATTTTATTGTTATGTTCTTTGGCTCTTACCTCTAATTGTTTCTCTATAAGACCATAATAAATCATATGGCAATGGTTACAATTAATTTTATATATGATTCCTTTTTTGTATTTTATATCTTTTAATTTATAGGTACCTATTAATATATCTGAACTTTTACTATTTGACCATCAATATTTATGTTTATCAGTATAATTTTTGTTTTTTTATTAATGTATTATAAAAAGTTTATATTAAATAATAAGATTTCTATGCAAAATAATTATAATGATGATAGTAATTAATCCAAATAATAAATGAGTCAAACTTTCATATTATCCCCAAATTTATAATACACTAATAAAAAATAAAAATTATATTGATAAGCTTATAAATATTGGATAAATTACATCGATATGCCTATAAATATTGGATGGTTGTCAAGCATTGGTAGTCAAGAGGTCAGCAACAGCTGCTTTACAAGCAGTTGCCCTGGGTTAGTGGGTTCACTTTCTGGCTGATGCTATGACACATGAGAAAAAAAATATTGGATCGTTGTGACCATTACAATATGATTTACTACAGTCATACAGAAAAACAATTAGAGGTAAGATCCAAAGAATATAACAATGCAATTAATAGGCAAGATGATAAAACTGGTTTATATATTTATTATTTAATATATGGATGTAAAATATGTGCTACAAAAATACTGAACCTTTAAATTTCATTAAGAATCCTAGAAGAAGACAAATATATAAAATATTCTATATTAATCATAACTTAAATAATTGTATTAATGTTCATAAAACGTTTAACAACTAGTCAATTAAAAATGAATGGAAAATTATATAAGGTAGTATATATAAAGTTGTATAGTGTATGTATTATTTATTCTGTAAATTTATGTTATACAGTCAATTCTTTTGAAATATTAAATCTTTATATGAACATTTTTTATTTTATTTTACTGATATTTTATTTTGGAATTGTTTTTTACTTCCATTATGGAACACTAAATGGTGTTCTATCTGCAATGATTAGTTAATGTTAAAATAGATGCTTGACATTTTAAAAGGGCACAAAGCCATGTACCAAAGAATGGCTTTTTATGTATAATTAGTGTTAATATATTTATATTTATATAGCTGTTGTACATGGTTTTGTATTATTTATTACAATTTATATAAAAGAACAGCATAATGGACTTCACTAATTTCCATTTTTAATGATATATAATAAGTTATAGTAATACATCTATATAGGATGGTATCAATATCTTCTAACTTAAGCAAAATGTTATAACTTAAATGTAAAATTAGAAATATCAAAAATGAATATAAAATATAGATATCATTTGCCATTTAAAAATATAAAGTATTATTCAAGATTGCCATTTAGAACATATTAAATAATTAGTAATCAACTAAAAGTAAATAGTAAAAAATCAAGAAAAGCAGAATTCAAATAATAATTTATCAAAAACTTTATCCAAATGAAATAAATTTTTGATTGCTAAAAATAAGTACATTTCAAAACAAAGCCTTCAATTTTGATAAAACAGAATGAAAATTTTAAAACAGTATTTCTTGTTTTAAAGTTTGAAAAAAATCATGTAACTTGTAACAATAAAAAAAAAAAGCTTGAGTTAGCTATTGCCAACTCTTTATTACTATGTATTTGAAAATATGATAAAAACATATCATATCCATCATTGTGTTTTAAAAAATAGCTCATCCTTTCAGTTTTGTTCAAATTTAAACATAAAATAGATAATGGCAAAATTGGAAGGGGTGAATGAAAGAAGAGATAAATATAAACTTTACTTGTTTCTATTATCAATATTTAGGTAAATTTTGACTTTTATTCTTATTGAATACTTATCTTTATTTACTACTTACTTCTTTATGTTAATCTGTGGGGCAGTACAGAACATTAAAATTATAGATTTTTAAAATGTATTATTATCTTTATATAAAAATAATTACTATTATTATTATTATGCTATCCCAATTAAATATTATTCACTAGTCCTATGGATTTTGTTCATCATATTTTTTTTTTGTATATTTAGAACTACTGCAGAGCAAAATCTTTGCCAGCATTTTCCTATATAGAATAGTGAAATAAAAGACAATCCTCACTAGGCTAGTCAGATGCCATGGTGTGAGAGGATTTTTTTTTTTACTTAAGATAAGAATAATAGTGATTAACCATTGTTTGACTATCTGAGTTAATTTTGTATTGATTATCTAAAAAAAAAGAAATCTGAGTTTATTTGAAACTTTTCTTAATTTTTTATAAATTCTAATCTCAGGTCATAAATATGCTAGTCAAATAAATAGAACTAAGCTATACATTAGTAAAAAAAAAAAACTGACTATTTTAAAACTTGCAACCAAAGAGTTTTTCCACTCTTTTTCATAAATCAGTTAAAATAACAAATGTAATATAATTAAATAGCCATAAATAAAAAATAAAAGCATTTATGTTTTTATAAAAAAAAATTATGCAAAATTTTGATCTAATGTCTATATTCTTCCAATTATGTTGTATAAATTTAAAAAAACACATTACCCACTAGCTATAAAACTCTTATTCACAATATTTAAAAAGAAAGTATAGCCAGTAAATCAAAATTCTGAAATCAATAATTTTCAACGATGGCATTAACAAGAAATCTTTTTAATATTCATTTATATATATGCAATTTGCTTTAATAGATAATAATTTTAGAAATCTTTGATATAATGTTTCTAATTAATTAGAAGGCTATTATTGCCGTTGCTGGTAATTTTCTGCTACTTCTTTTATCTCATATATATTTAGTTACAGATCTTTAAGCTATTACAATACAACAAAATCGCAACACGTTAATATAATGATTAAATTTATAATTATATATTTGTCTACATTCATCATATACTTTTTCTTAAATATCTTTAACAGTCAATAGGGAATCATCCCCTACACATGCAGTGTGAATTTATAACACTTGAAAAATACTCTCATTTTCTAAACACAAGATAAAGACTTGAAAAATAGGATGAATCCATCTTATCTTTTTTACTTAAACATATATGTATATATATATATATATATTAAAGTAGTAGTATTATTCTCTCTTTTTTAGATTTTTCTGGTCTGACCAATAACCATCTCAACATGGGAATCAAACCAAGGAACATTAGATTTATGAATACTTAATTTATTTTGTCATACATAATAGGCAGTTGAAATTTTATATACTTATTTATGATAGTTCTTTTGCTTAATGATAAGATCAAATATTATAAATTACCACACTAAGTTTGATTTATATGTTTATTTACCATTGTCATGTGAGCAGCTTTTTCAAATTTTCTTTTTACTTTTTACTTTCTATTCAATATTCTTGTCTTTTGCCAATATATGTTCATTGATATATGCATGGTCTAGATATATCTGTTTTTCTCTATATTTCAATGGAAAACCTGGTTTCATTGATATTATATTCTTTCAAATTTAAGGGTATTTCATAATAACAGTTTTTATTTTTCAACATTTCATACTTAGATTTTGAGAGGTTATGATTCTTTATAGTGTGCTATAATTTTGAAAAGTTGTTCTGAAATTATATTGACTGCAAAATTTCTTTTTCATAAAAGTTAGTGTGGTTGTAGCTCATTTAGTTGAAATAATTTTTATTTTCATTTTAAAATTGTGGGAAAACCAAATAAACTATGCATGTGCCAGTATCACCACTCTCTATGGCTTATTAAAATCAGTCAAAATTTAGATTTTTTATTAATATTTCTAGTAACAAATCCATTTAATTTTTTTTTCTGCTGACTTTATTAGATTGTGCAGAGAAAACAAAGATGTAAATCTCTTAATAGCAAAATATAACTACAAAATGGATTAAACATGCTTCAAAAAGTTTGCAATTTCAAGGCCTTCATCCCAAAAATAAACGTTCACTGCATATTATACATAAATATTAATTTTAGATTTTTTTGTTTATTATTTTAGATTTTTTTATTATTTATTATTATTTTAGATTCTTCTTTAAAATTAATGTTTGTGTAGTATATAAATTGTATTTGTAAATTAGATAATTATGTACAATGTAATTTTGGGGCTCGGATCCAAGTTTGAGGCATTACTATTTTATAGACATGACTCTCAAAAGGTTTAACAATTTGTTAACATTTTTGTATTAGTATAAGTGTGTTTGTGTATAAGTGTGTTTGTGTAACAAGTAATGATTTTAGCTGCATTTATAAAATTAGATTATTATAGAGCAGTGCAATATAAATTTTAAGGCTGATTATTAGATTCACAGAAAGATTGCAGTTGATGAAATAATCACAAAATTTACTGGGCATAATACATATAAACTCTTAAAACCAATAAAGAGAGATTTCAAGTGGTGAATGTGTGATGATAGCCACAATAATTATGTATACCACATAGAATTGTATGCAGGCCATGAATCAAATCTAGAATCTTGTGTATGCCTTGGTAATCATGATGAGAGTCATTAGTTTTGCCACATCTTGCATCATATTATTTCAAGTCTGCAGCTAGAAAATGAGCTATATGCAAATAAATTATATTTCTGTGGGATAATAAATATAATAAGATATCATCACTTGTGTGCACAAAAATATAAATGAAGAGAGGAAATTCATTTTATTATTTATGCAAACAGTGGCCTTCAATTTCTAGTTCTCTATAAACAAAAAGCCAATTGTTATGATTACAAATGCATATCCATGCTCTAGAAATTATTTATTTTGCATCTCTTATTAATATGAATCCTTTTCTTATAGATGCCTTAAGATTTTTTAATTTCTGTGGTACAAGATAAAAATGGAGAATTCGTATGCTACAACTTTTGTAAATTATGAAGCTATAAATTATCTTAGGTAAGAAGTATTATATATTGTTTGAATGGGAATTTTATGAGAAATATAAAAAAATTATCAATGAAAATGTAATTTTAAACTTAGTTAATGATAAATTAGAAATTATGAACAAACAGTAAAGTAATAATTTTTTCGGATATTGAAATTTCTTTTTTTTTTCCTTTCTTTTTTAATAGTAATCACTACTTTTCTTAGCCTTATTTTTTTCCTTAGTTTTTATATTTTCTATCTTTTTACTCTAATATTATATATAGATATACTATTGTACCTATAATTTTTTTTAATGTTACTTTTTAAGATTTTTAACAATAGCTGATGAATAACCATTTTTCATGAGAAGTTGTTATATTTAAGATTTTTCCCCAAAGTAATTGATTTCCAATCAAACATTTTTTACTCTATCTCATAGTGATAGTATAATTCCATTTTTTGTGTTTTTATGATTAATGGATGTATATGCTAATTATTTTCTTGTGAGTATGGGTTTTTTGTAAACCATAGTTTTGATTTTTCCATAAAACAATCTTGTCACAAGAACAGCTAAGAATGTCAATTTGTGTTCTTGTTCTAATTTTTTGTAAATTTAATTGAAGGGTATATATTTATTCACATGTATTCACCATTTTGTAGTAATGCATTACCATATAGCCATACGACAAATGGGCCCTCTAACATAAGCAAACCGGCTTTTTTATGAAGATGAAATACTATTTGTGGGTGTGCTTTCAAATTCTTCTATATAAATTTTCTAATCAGGTGTGATAGTGGTAAACTCAGCAGCATATCTTGATTTTATTGAATGAATTCTGAGTGTGTTGAAAATATGTTATTGTTTTTATGAGTTTAATTATTCTATCAGAAGGAAATTTATAAGTTATATTCTTATTTAATCTTTTTTTCAATAGATAATGCATCATCATTAGGTACACTTGTGAATAAACTTTCTATATCAAAGCTTACAAAATGTTAATCCTTTCAATTTTTGTGTTCTTAATTAATTCTACAAAGTGCTTAGACTCTCTAACAAAGAACTGTGTCTTGGATGAAAAGAACTAAGAACCTTAAGAAATCTTGACAAATTTTGACATTGGTGAATTTCTAAAACTAACAATTGGCCTTAATAGAACATGATTTTTATAGATTTTAGGTAGATTATAAAAATGTGGAATTTTTCTGGAACATGTTAATTTTATAAATCAATAATATATCTGTGATGCTTTCTGAGTAATGCTTGTAGCTTTGTTTCTGTAGCTAGTATAGGATTTTATGCCACCTTTTTGTATTGGTATGCTATGAGGAGCAGTCTTATTTTATTATAATAATCAGTTGTATCCATTATAACTGTAGTACTAACTTTGGGAATTTGAAAGATTTAATAAATTCTCTCTCAATGTAAAAAATGTTGATTTGGGTTACTAGTGTCTCTCAAGCATTCATTTTATTTCCCCATGTAATTGTTTTGCTTCTTCTACATAAAATTTTTGAATGTCTTTGTAAGTTGTTTCCATTATATTTAATAAGATATTACATGGATGGATGTCATAGTTTAGCATTTTTTCAGAACAGAAGTTTCAGAATCATTTAGACATTTATAACTAAGATTTTTAACTGATGAAGTTGCTTTAATGTTTGGTAGAATGTGATGTTTGATATGCTCATGTAGATTTCCAAGTTTTTTTCTATGGCATTCTTTTATTTTTTCATATAATTTAAAATATGATTTTCTTATTGACTGAAAAACTCTTGTAAGGTTTTCTCAATAATTTATCAGAAAGTTACGATAATGGTATTTTAGTAACAATTATATAATGAATTATTGCCATGATCAAATATTATTTTAAAATGTCTTTAGAAAATTCAAAGTTTATTTAAACTTTTCAAATACTTCAACTGTTAGTGACAGTACACTAGAAAGCATACTGCACACATTAGTGTAGGTCACATTATACATTTAATATAATTCAATATATAATTACTATCATTATTAATAAACAGAGCAAAACTCTCCATACAGTATTGCCACCTGTGCTAAACAGAGTAATCAATGGATGCCAGAAGGCTTGTGCATAAAATCCCTATCCAATGCCTACTCATCCAATATCCCCAGACTAGTTTCTGGCTTGTGGCCTTCGTCAGTGAGGAGCTTTGGATCTGAGAGCACTGCATCTAGATCTTAGGATCTAATGCAACCCTCTAGCAAACACCTTTTATCTCTACTTAACTACAAAACTATGAGAATGAAATTGAAAACATAAAAAATATTTTCAATCTAAGCTCAATAGCTTATATAGTCATATGGGTCTGAACTCAGTTCAGCACCCATACATTTTGGTGTCTTTGGCTCTTTTACAACCATAGCCACCACTATCCTATTAGGCAGGATTGGTGTTAAACCATTAAGCATCACATTACTCTGTTTAGCACAGGTGGCAATACTGTATGGAGAGTTTTGCTCTGTTTATCAACAATTAATGTGCTAGTATAGGAAATGTGATCATGTGATACTATCATTATTGGTAAATTTAGTTTTAGCAAATAAGCTGTATTTAAAGTAATGCAAGATTTGATATTTAAAACAAAAATTGGAACTATAAAGCACTATATGAATGTGTAAAAACATATTGGTAAAACTAGCTTTCCCATTGATAAACATAAACTAATGATTAAAGAGAGTAAATCCAGAGTAGCAGATTATGCAAGTACTAATTAACACATATGCAATTGGAAAACACAAGAATGTTGGACAGAAAAAAAACTAAAAAGAAGAAAATGTAAGAAATCTGTTTACATGATAATGGAAAATAATCCCAAAAGTCAACCTAATGTAATAATCTATATTGTTTGAAAATAATTCATTAATTTTTTCATTAAGAAAATTTGACAAATCAGCAAGTCTCCTCATAGATAAATATATAAAACTCCTTAATAATTTAGTCAATTAGCATATCATCATATAATCAATATTCAAGAATCTAAAGATCCTTGATTCAATTTCCATGACAGTACTTTCATCAGTCTGTCCAGAAATATTGGATAATAATACTATTCAAAATGAATTGGAAAGATTAAATAAGGTTTGACTTTTTCTAAACAGTTTTAATAATTGAAAGCTAGATGAAGAAACAAGACCAACATATAATTATAAATAAAATCCATCATCACCAACTTTCAAATAAATACATTGAGTAGGTCATCTATATTCAGAGACTGGACTAATAATAAGAACACTTGCACCATTAATATTGGACATTTGACATCATGTAGCATTGAAGCAAAAATATATATTTGTATAAAAAAATTAATAGACAGATTCCTAAGAAAATAATAAGATTATTATTTTAAAAATATATCAGCTGTATAAACTTATAATAAGAAATCATACCATTTCCAAACTTCTTATACACTTAGCAATACTATTTTTTACACCAAAACTTTACTCTTACAGTTTCAACTGCCCTGCAGTCATATCAGAGCCACAATATTCAAATATATAATCATATAATTAATACATTATATTTATATACACAATTAACAAACATACATCTTAACCTAACCATTATAAATAATCATTTCCATTTTATAATTCTACTCTTAACTAATTTTATTTATATTATTTTATTATTAAATTATTCTAAAACTATTCATTATAATTTTAAAACTTTAATCCTTAAACTCTACTATTTACCTATCATTTTATTTTTTTACTTATATTTTCTTAATTATTTCTAAACTTTCTTTATTTTATAATATATTTTTAACTATTAACTTTTTTACATTATAAATTATCTTTTTGATTACATTACTAAATACATACATCTTTATAATACTATTTCCAAAAAACCAACTGACAAATTTTCAAAAATGCTTACACTTGCTTAACAACTTCCTCTATCATCATTTTCTTCAACTTTATTTTTTAAATCTTTTTATATTTAAACTATTATTATTAGTAATAACTATAATTATTCATAAAATTATTGCCTTTACCCCAAAATCCCTACTAAGATTTGATTTTATATTTTTAATCAATATTGCCTCTTTAATTTTTTGATCCCTTCTATTATTTGTATAATTAATCATTTTTACACTATCCTTCTCAAACATATGACCTGTTTGTAATTAATGCAAATAAATAGGTGACCTCTTATCATACTTATGTTGAATTACTATTGTATAAATTGAATTCATTGCCTCTCCTACATAATTAGTTTTTATACTTTTATTTTTACATGACTTACATTCAATTTTATATATCCCATTTATGAATTTTTCTACTTTTCTCAATATTTATTATCTAATATATTAAGTATATTTTTCTTTTTATTTACTATTTTAAATTTTATTACATTATTAAACTTTTTATTAATTTGATAATTATTTTATTCATCCTTTTTACAATATTATTATTATAGTTCTAATACTCATATATTCATTCTTATCTATTTTATCTTTTCTACATACTACTTCTTTATTTTTATTAAATTTTTCTTCTGGTTTCCTTATACTTTCTTCAATAACTTTCTCTGGATATTCATTATCTTTAAACTCTTTAATTATCAATTCTACCTGTTTACTATAATCTTCATCTGAGCAATAATTCCTAGCCCTATTTATTATTCTTGAATTTATGCTAGTTATTTTATATCTATATTTGAAGTCCAATTACTTATATTACTATCCATATTAGATTTTTTTATATAGAGATGTTTTTAATCTTACTCTTACCATTTCTATATGACTTCTTTAACATAGCAGTACAATAAATCAAAAAAGTATACAAGTGCATAAAAAATTATCAAAGTTGATAATTAATCACATGAGATGTAAAAAAATATAAAATAAGCATATTTAAAAATTACTATAGAATATTTTATACTTCATGTTATAGAGAACAACACTGAAATGAGTTTTGCTTGTATTTAAATGAAGATGTTTAGGAAGCTTGTTGACAATTTTATCAGCATTTGAATAAATTTCTGAGAAGCATAATCATAGTAAATTAGTCTATACATCAAATTATAGTTTAAGTGAAGTAGTATGTAGAAATAATTGGATGTGTTTGACAACATTAATTGTATCTTATATAATCTACTGCTCAGAACATTCAACAGATGATAATAATAACACATTTCTTGCCCTCTGAAGTTTAATGCAGTGATAATGTTGGACTCAAAGTTTAAAAATTCCTGATCAAAATTCATCTTAATATTTTCCAGATTTCAAATTATTATATGAATCTCCTGATGTTATATGATGATTACTTTATTTGTTTACAACACATTTCAGATATAAGTTGGATAGAAGTTCTAGACTAATAGATAAAAGAGATTAGCTTTTACTAACTTGTAAATTAATTCATATTACTCATGAAATATTATTAAGCTTAGTGATTGTAGATCCTATGAAAACAGAAGTGGCATTTTTGTTGCATTTAGTGCTTGCTGATCTTTGATTTTGTCCTTTTATCAATTACCAATAAGTCTTTGTTAATAGAAGCGTAATCACAAGGATGATTAGATTGTCATCCACAAGCAACTCATAGATCCTTTACTAAATATTATTGTTCAGTGGGATTATTTCTACAACTGATTACCACTTATACAATGAACTATATAGACAATAAAATAGTATATAGTTTAAATTTTAAAGTCCATTATTATCAATAGTAATCCTGTGATTATTGTCCAACATGATATTAAGGTAGCACATCACAATTGCTTTACAACAGTAGATTCTCTCACAAAAAATAAATCTCTAGTTCTCACCAGTGAGCACTGATAACAGCTTATTGGTTGGTATTTGAAATTACATTATTGGTCCATATAAATAGTGAGAGGTTTAATGCATCATTAAAAATCTTTATCACTTAATGAAACATTAAATGTTCACATGATTTGTACAGTATGATTTATTTCTTTGATCAACTAACTTTTAAAAATTAAATAATAAATTATTCATATGATGTTTTATGTTTCTAATAAGTTTTATTACTTCATTTTTTATAGAAGGGCAATTTTATATCGGGCTATGTATACATAAAAATACAAATATTTTTTTCAGTTTCTTTGAAATATATATATATAAAGACATTTTATAAACTAAAATTATATATTGAATGAATATCATGACCATCTCCATCATCAGCCTACACAAAAATTTGCAAAGTTGCAATCTTTGTAAACAATCAGTATACCATATTATAGAAATTGCTTCCTTACTATTTTTACCAGAAAAATAATACTAATATTGTTTTATCATTTTTTAACTGTTTATTTTTCATTTATAGCTAAAATAAAAAATGTGTATTATAAAAGATTTTCAAACAATAAATGATTTTTTATCTTGAAGATAAAACCTGACAAAAATGGATTCAATATGCAGCCAGAACTATACAATCTTTATAAAAAATACATCAATGCATGATAATTTCTGATACCACAAAACTGATCACAATTTCAATATGGCATTTAAAAATATAGTCCAAATTCATACATTTTCCTCAAAAATACATCAAGTGAGATTAACTAGAAAATTGTCTCTATATATAAAAATAATATAAGAAAAAATTAGAATGCTAAATTTTATGATTGACAATCTACATAAAAATTTTACAATTAAAAACTTTTACTCTTATTTCAATCGAGACTTGTATTTTCAGATTACCATTTGTAAATTTCTTTCATCTTAAGTTACATACAGTTGTCTAATAACTGAAATCATGAGTTTCTTATCCCTATAGCTAATAGCTGTTAACTATATAGATTGGCAGTTTCAAAACAGTCTTTGTTATTATAAGTCAGTAACTTATATAATTATTACATATAAGATCATTATATTTATTAGCAATGCACTGTAACATAAACATACTATTTGGTACTATGATAATGATACCAAGAGGGTATTGAAAACACTAAACTCACTTCTTTATTATTGTCAACCATTATCAATCCATTGCAGGACAAAGACCTCTTCAAATTCAATTCATCTTCTTCAATCTCAAGTTTCTCTTCTCCACATCACCCCTAAACTCTTCCTTATTTCATCCATATATCTCACATGTGGTCTCTTTCTGGGGTTTTTACAATCTCTTGGAATCCAGTTTAAGATGTCAACTGTCCATCTATTATAATCTTTTTAAACAATATGTCCAACCCAACCCAGGTATTGTGTTTTTGATCTCTTCTTGTTACTCCTAACATGCATATTTTTATTTGCTTTTTTTTAATTTATTTTTTTTGCTTTGATTTCTGAACTTAACATGTATATAGAAATAACTAATAAATAAGTTTTCCATATTATCAAAAAATAAATATAAAAAACATAATCATAGATAGTTGCAAACATTAATTGCATTTCCATCGAATGTTCTGATTTTGGCTAAAAAAAAACCAGACATACATCAAGTGATTGTTTATAAATATGTGTGTTGCAGTGCATAGATTATTATGTTTAATTATATAAAAATATACATGAATTAGAATATTTAATTGCACATCGATCGAACACGATTAAAAAAAGAAATTACTTCTTAGTTAATAATTCTGGTGATGCCACTTTGCTGTTATAAATAAACTTTTTTAAAAAAAATCAAGTATAAATCATAAGTTTAATATATATAAAATATAAAAGTATTTGTGTTTTTGTCAAATAATATAAACAAGTTGGATTTATCATAAGTAAATAAATATTTTTGTAAGTTTTAATATTATTTGTAGAATATTTATTATAATTATGGTGATAAAAAATTGATTAATTATATAAGTATGTTAAGTGATTCCAGGATAAAATACATTTTATTTTTATTTATCCAATAAATTATAAGATACCAAAGTATTGAACATTTAATAATTCAATATATTATTAAAAGGAAAAAATGATTTGTATATTTTTAAAAATAATCACAATAGTATAATTTTTTAATAAAAAATATTATATATAATAGAAAGGAAAGCTTAAATTTTGTTAAACTATTCTTCACAGAAATAAAATTGAGCAGGTGGTTTTTTTTTTGTTTTGTTTTTGGTGGTGGTGATGCAAAACACATGCCAATTTGTGAATTTGATGTTAGGTTGTCAGCTTGTCCTAGTTTGCTGAATGGTTGTAGTAATAAAAAGTAAAGTCTAAACTAAAAAGTAGATGTCTGTGCTGAGATAAAATTATGCTAATAATATTTATTAAATTAAATCTACTTTGTGATTTCTAGAAAAAAATATAAAATTCTTGCTTAAAATTTGGTTGCATGTAAATCCCAAATTGCAATTGTTTTGAAGAACATTTCAAAAGAAAAATTTAATGTATCCTTTATATTTACTAAAAATAAATTAAGAATTCTACCTAGAGGTTACAGACGAAGATTATGTTATATCATTTTAGTACAGCTTTCTTTTCAGTTAAACAATCAGTTGTTTGGAATTACAATGTTTCTTTCATAGTTAAATATTTGATTAATTCATTATTCTAAAATTTATTTTTGTTTCAATTAATTTTAAAGATATTATTAGATTCCCTATAAATGATATCAGAATTAAATGTGTCTGAAGCTGTAAAAAGTTAATTAGGGATTAATAAATATTATAAAATTAAGATTGATAATAAATTACTATTTGGTTTTAATTCTTTTGCGTTATTTATTTATTTGTGTGAATTTAATTTGTAAAAAAAAAAAATAGTTTTTTTTTTTTATATTTGTTCTGAATGCTCTATCTATAATATGAATTTTAAACAAAAATTTTAATACCAGCAATATCTGTACTATAATTAAAAATGATCTCAGACACTATCGGGAAAAGTGTTTTTTTGTTTTTTTTTTACTTAACTGACCCTATTACCTACACCAGATCATAAGAGCTCTATTCTATACTACTATGATAACATCCCAAATATAATATAATTATTTTTGAAATGTGAAAATAGTTAGTATTTGTTTGAAGATTTATGATAATGGAATTTTAGTATTAATTATTTGTTGGACTATTTTCATCATCTAATATTAAGAACTAAATGTCTTTAGAAAAATTTTAAACTTTATTTAAACTTTCCAAATACATTGAACTATTAGTAATAGCACTCTGGTTAGTATTTAATGCAATGTTTCAAATGATATTATTCTCCTTTTTTCAGAAGTCGTTAGCCTGACAAATGGCAGTACTAGAATGGGAATCAAACCTGGACTTTAAGATTTTTGAATATTGAATTTTAAGCTAACACCTAACCAAATGAACTATTTTACTAAAAATAACAGTCAGTAGAAATTTCATGTACTTATCTAAAAGTGTATTGATTTCTTCTCTTTTTTCTTTATGTTTAACAAGTAATATAATATTAAATACATTAACATAATAAGATAGATAACACTATCGCATTTTATACGCATGTGATTGAGGCTACAGCCTTAATGAATATTATTAAGTAATGAATGTGCGTTTAAATAAATTTATAATTATAACACTTTAAAGCTTATTTCAATATTCTTACTTTAATTATATTTAATAAATAAAACATTCGCAAAGCGTTTGCAAAATTGGCTTGAATGGCCGATATAAATGTAATTACAAATTGTATACAGACGCTATAAAAATAAATGCTTATTTATATAGTAGTTTAAATTATATTTTTGCCTGTTTTTACATATTAATTAAGACATTAATAGTCTATGAACAGCACTTTGTAATGAGCACATGCTATATAAACATACCCATATTGTAATATAATGTTAAAAAGATAGATATAACATGCAAACAATAATAATGATAATTTTATAAAGAAAAGAGAATATCCAGACTATTTGGTTGTTTTTAACTTAAAATTGAATTGTTTTTTTTTTCCTGCATATTATTGCACAAGAATTTAAGTTTAAAATAAAAGTTGTAATATTAATATCAAATTTTGATCATAGCATGTCTACAGCATTGATGAACTTGTTAAAAGATTTTGGATTTCAAATACTATACCCACTCATTATGTATTACTGCATATATAAAAGTAACAAATAAATAAATCAAAACAGGCAAAACTCTCTATACAGTAGTGCCACTTAGTGCAAGCCAGAGTAATCAATGGGTGCCAGAAGGCTTGTGCATAAAATCCCTATCTAGTGCCTGTTCATCCAATATCCCCAGACTAGTTTTTAGCTTGTAGCTTTCATCAGTGAGGAGGCTTGGATCTGAAAGAATTGCACCTAGATCTTAGGATCTGATGCAACCCTCCAGCAGCCACCTTTTATCTCTACTTAACTACAAAACTATGAATCTAAAATTGGAAAACACAGTAATATTTTCATTCCAAGCTCATTAGCTTATATAGTCATATAGGTCTGAACTCAGTTCAGTACCCATACATTTTGATGTCTTCAGTTCTTTAATAATCATGGCCACCACTATCCTATTAGGCAGGATTGGTATTAAACCACTAAACATCACATGATCACCATTTTTATGCTTGCTCATAACTATTATTAAAACAGGCAAAACTATCCATACAGTAGTGCCACTCAGTGCAAGCCAGAGTAATCAATGAATCCAAGGCTCATCACTGATGAAAGCCACAATCTAGAAACTAGTCTGGGGATATTGGATGAGTACGCACTAGAAAGGAATTTTATGCACAAGCCTTCTGGTATCCATTGATTACTCTGGCTTGCACTGAATGGTATCACTGTATGGAGAGTTTTGCCTGTTTTAATAACAGTTATGCGCCAGAATAAAAAATGGTGATCATGTGAAGTAAATAAATCATTTGACTAATAGTAAAATTATAATATTATTACAATTAGTTATTATAAAAGTACTTTTAATTATACTATTTGTAATTTTCAATTGTTTAAAAAATTAAAAAAAAGCTCATAGGACACACAAATCAATATCAAATGATTACCATTAGTTAAGTATTTTAAAGTTTGTCTCTATTAACCAGAGCTTTTTCTTTTTATGAGTAAACATGGGCTTTATAATTATTTTTAATGGGTTTTCCCCTCATATAAGCATTATTCAAATCAAAATTGAAGGTAAATCAACATATTCAATATAATATTTATAATACTTTTATTTATGTCTTCTCTGAGCACATTTCTGCTGATAGATAAACCAGTAATTTTGTTTTTATTTATACAATTCTCTCCAAGTTTAAATCATGTTCTCTGATCTACATCACTGCAGCAAATTTTTTTTTATCCATCTAACTTATACACAAGTTGGTGGCTCAGTTGGTTAGAGTGTTATCTTAAAATGTAATATTCAAGAATAATCCAGGTTTTATTCCCATGTTAGTATTCTCACTGGCCAGCAATACTTGAAAAAAAAAGAAGAATACTTCTTAAAATGTTGGGCATATACTAACCTGTATGTTATTACTAACAAGTGAATGTAATTGGAAGATTTAAATAAAGTTATTTTTAAAGGCATTTAATACTTAATATTAGATGATAGTAATAATCCAATATATAAATACAACTTTTATAATCCATTCATATTTAAGATTTTAATTATCTATTTGTTTTATTCCTTTTAGCAGTATGCTTAACTAAATTCTATTTCAATCAATTAAATCATTCAATGAAGTAAATTGTACTTGTTAATTTTAGTCATAATATTTTTTTTTTGATTTCTTATTATTACTCTCTACATATATCATTTAGATTTTAATTTTATTAATAACATTGTCCATTATGTTTTTAGCAATATTAATAGTTGTTACTTTCTTCTAATTCATTACTATCCATTTCAATTTTTTTAACAAAAAAAATCATTAAATATTATTTTAGTTTTTTAGCATTTACTTTTAGTTTTACTTATTAATTTCATCTGATAGCTCACACCCTTTCTTGGAATTCTGAAATATTATTCATAAAAACAATCACCTTATCTACAAAATTTAAATGACTTAAGTAATCTTTTTTTTATTCCTTTAGTTTCCCATATTAATTCACAAAATACTTATTAAAACAGCTATATAACGTTTTGGAATGATAAAATCACCCTGCCATACACCCATATTAAAATTAAGGTTTTTAATGTCATTGTGTAGTCTGATTATTACTGTTGCATTTTAATATTTTTCCAAATTTTGACAAAATTATTTATCTACGTTCTGACTTTCCAAAGCTTTAATAATTAACTGCCAAAATGTGCATATAATTAAATGTCTTTCCACAAACTGCAAATACAAAGCATAATGTCAATTCAGAGTTCTTGGATATTCTTATAACTCTTTTTACTACTTATATGTGATGTATTGTACTATAACCATTTTTAATTTTATTATTTTGGTTGCTTTGACTTTATAGTGTTCTGATAGATAAACTGTAATAATCTTAGTAAAGACATTATATAAAAGTGATAGAAGATTGATAGCTCTGTAATTTCTAATATCTTTCTTTTCTTTTTTTTATATATTAATATCACTGCTGTAATATTTCAATCACCTCGAATATCTTTTTTATTTAGGCAAATGTAATGTGCCTTTGTCAACAATTTTTTTATTTCATCTGCTTGCTTTAAAATATTTATAATAATTTTATCAATCCATAGAACTTTCCCATTTTTCATACATTTAATTGCCGTTTTTATTATTATATTTTTTATTTAAAATATGTGGAATTTCAAAAAATATCATTTCATAATGGCTATGTTGTTGTTGTTGTTTATTACTATAAAATTCTTGGTCTTTTATTAATAGTGCTTTTTTTTTTATTGCTAAACAACTTTTCTTCTAATTTTTTATGACATTATTAATTATTTCCCATATCATTTTATTCAATTTCACATGTTCAGTTATTCTAAATAAATCCCAGTAAATTACTCGTTTTTGTATGGCCTATCTGTAAAACAGTTTTTAATAGAGCATTAATTATCTTTTTATTATCTTTATTTATAACTAAATTATTTTTGAAGACTGTTTGTGTTTTAAAACAATTCTCAAGTTTTATATAAATTTACTGAAATTAGTTTCGCATTAAGACATTTTTTTTCTGTCAAATCTTTACAATCTTGAAATATATATTTTGTCTTAGCCAAAATATAATTTAATTCTGTCTTTTCTGACTGCTTCTATGTTAATTTTATTTAGCAGTTTTTAAAATAAGGAATTCATAGAATAGTTTTCTTTTTCTTCAAATTCCATAACTGTATCCTCTGTTATTTATATTTTCATAACCAAATTTATTCAAAACGCTTTCATCTTTTAATCATTTTTCAATTTTAGGATTAAAATCTCCCATGATAATTTTAAAATATTAATCTGATCAAAATAATTCTATACATCTGCATTAAAAATCCTTTATTTATTTATCTGAACTTCTAACTAATAAATCCAAATTATCTATATTTGGTACATTGAGTTAAGTAATTAATCTTGAATATTTTGTTGATATACAATCAATTGCCATAATGTTATTTTTCTACATTTTATACATGGTGAATTCTATTGTAAATGTGTTTCCAATATTTGTGTCTTTATAGAGAAATGTATGTCCACTTTTTAAATAAATTGTCTCTTTACTGTTTTTACTAACTTCGCAAAGAAAGACAAATATTAAACAATTTTTAAAACCCATATAGTCTTCCACATCTTGTAAGTATCTAGATAAGAGAGCTATCACTAAATTACACATTAAATCTGCAATCCAGAAAGTTTTAGTGCCCTCTATCAACTAATGTCTTGGCAGATGGCTTTACAGTCTTCTAGGAGTCGGACTGTAATTTACTTTTGTCAGTCACAATGTAAATATAAAATAGAATGATCATTCACACATACACATACACCCTTAAGCTTTATCTTCAAGTAAATCCAATCAATATCTAAATTAAATATTATCAGACTTATGAAAAAGAAACCATGTTTTTTGTTGTTGTTGTTTGTCGTGTAAAAAAAACCAACAGTAGATATTAGGAATTTGCTCTGCTGATTCTTTTAAATCATTATAGAGATACCTAAGAGTCTCATTTCGTTTTATAACAAACTTTTTTTCAATCATATATATATATGTGTGTGTGTGTGTGTGTGCATGATTAAAAGAAGAAAACTTTCTTTCAGGTTGTGGATAAATATAATAAAAAGTTTCTCCATAGCCCTGAGGGATAATAGTTTTCTACACTTATTTACATATGCATTGAACTTTGTTAATTTCATATTTGTTTATGTGTATATTTATATTTATGGCTGAACCAAAAGTAAAGAGAGAATTGATTTGTTTATTTACAGTTACTATATTTCATACGATTAAGCTTGTCTCTTTTTTTTTTTTTGACTTTGGATATCTTATCATATGAAAAATTATTACCATTGAAAGAATAAATATAGTCATTAATTATATTATTACTATTGTTATTATTAATTGTAGTTTTTCTGTTTATCCTGTATATATTTCCAATTTTATTAAAGAACTCAGATATTTAAGCTTGGAATTTATCTATTTTTTAGCATTTTAATTTATATATTTTAAATTAAACATATCTTAATGATATGGAAACAAAGGGAGTTAATCACCCTCCCACAGGTTATAAATTAAAAGCACTATGAATGTTGAACAAATGATCACAAATAGAATGAATCCATCTATTCTAGGTAGTTCTGATGTTTATAAGCATACCAATGTCAACATTGTTGGAAATTCAGAGTGAAATTAATTTATCAACAGATGGAATATGACACATAAGTTATTAAATTCATAATTAATTGTGCAAGGCTGAAGATAACATTTCTCTTTTAACAGCTTGATTATAGCTCCCTTTGTTTACATATTATTAAGCTATGTTTAATTTAAAATTTACATATTAAATCTTGTTTAATTATTACAATCAAGATGTTAAAAGTGAGATGTTGTCTCCAGCCTTGTATAATTAATTAAGTGGCATATTCCATTTGTTTGATAAATTAATTTCATTCTGAATTACCAACTATGTTGACAAAGGTATGCTTATAAACATCAGAGCTACCAATAATAGGTGGATTTATTCTATTTTTGATTCTTTAATCAACATTTAAAGTGCTTTTAAATCGTAGTGTGGGGGAAAAGTGATTAACTCCCTTTGTTCACATTTAAATTTACATACTTTTCTTGGTTCAACAAATATGCACAATTTAAATGTGATTTCATATATATATATATATTGTAACGATATATAGATATGTCGTTACATTAATTTAAAAGAAAAACAAAGTTCGCAAATAAAAATAAATGTATTAAAAATCTATAAAAAAACTAGATGCTAAAATTAAAATGTTGTTAAATATATATATTCGCACAGATGTTAAACTTTAAAAATATTTTTTTTTTTTCATAAACAAAAAAAAAAGTATTTGAATGTATTTTTTTTAAATAAAAAAATACAAGATTGAAATATAAAAATATTTTAATAAAAAAATAACGTAAGTTAAAATAAAAACAGGTATTAATTAATTCCTGTAATCTATAAAAGGAAATGATTGTTTATTAATTATCTAAAAGCTGTTTAATTAAAAAGTCAGATGGAAAGTTAGATAAGAGAAGAAAGAGATTTTAGCTTGACAAATGGAAGCACTAAGCCTTGGCCCGGACCATAACGAAAAAACAGATTAGTGACGTTTTGTTCAGTGAATCCTTGTGGATGATATAAAAAGAAAAAAATATTGAGTTGAAGAGCTTTTTCAACTTGGTTGGGTGAGACGAGCGATAAAGACGCGCTTTATCGTTCTCTCTCACTTATCTCTGAAATGGAATGACTGATACCATGAACCAGCAAATGCCACCTCCTGAACATTAGATCGATCTTTCAATTAAAGACTCCGTGGACATTGACACCAGGAACCGGGAGTTCTGCTACCGTAAGCTATAGGAAATGAACAATTCTTAAAATCAATCAAGAACTTTCGTCAAGTTGAACAAATTAATAAACAAGCCGACTTATTTAAAATGGACTCTTATCTGACTTTTGTAAGTTTAAATCAAATTAATAATGGTTAATTTTATATCTTTCCCGATTGTGAAAAGAATCATTTCCCTTTTAATATTTTTATGTGTAGTAATATTTTATTGGAGAAATTATTAAATGCATTACATTTAAGTTGTCTATAGACGCTTGCATGGATTCGTTTGCGGTTAATTAGATTTTGGTTTTCATATTTGATCAAAATATATAGACATTCGATAAATAATGATACCTTACGGTGAGTATCTAAAATGTATTTATTCGGATGTCTTTTAAGTTATTGGTGACAACGCAAGTATCTTATGGTGAATACTATTGGGTTACTTATAAGTTTCCCTCTGCGATTGTCGGTATCAATAATTTTGTATTTTGATCGTTTATGTTTATTTTGAAATGTTTTTGACCGTGGAATCTGTGTAATCGATCTATACCCAACATTTTTAAATAAATCTGTGCGAACGTATATAAATGTTAAAATTAAGTCGGGCGCGAATGGCTATATAGTTTTGTAAAGTTGTATTAAGGGAGGGTAATCTTAGGTTATTCATTTCGTAGTTGAATTGGTTCAATGGATTGGATATATTTGTGTAATTAGTAGATGTAGTATGAGATCCGCTACGGGCAGGATTATAGATATACGCCACACACCCTCTGTTTGCCTATGGATGGGTTTGTAAGTTGGCAGAAGACCGCAGTCCATTCCTATGGAGTTTTTAGTTTATTGATCTACTTGCCCACAGATGTCACATTCCTGTTGGTGGAGAGTCAATGTCTTCTCTATTTCTACTTATTGTTCAGATGTACATTCCTGACAATATAGTATTTTGTGTTGTCGTATCATGCTACATTGAATACATGAATGTATCAGATGGATTGGCGCCAGTTGATTGCGAAATTTGTTGCCTAAGGTTAAATCAGGGAAGAATATTTTCCTTTCAAATGCAGACCTATGTAGTCCATTCATACTCGACCCTCTAAATAAAATATTAAACATTATAGCAAGCTATTTTAAATGTAAAATTAAAAATTAAGATAAAAATCTAAATGTTAAACTTATTCCTCGAATTTAGAATGATTTTATATGTGCGTAAATAAATATTTTTCTGTGTTAATTTCTGGCAGTGGCTTTTATTATTTTATTCTTTTATATTTAAGATATAAAATTTATAGATTTTTATCTCGGCGTCTCCGCTGAGCTAGTGACAATGGGCTAACGATCTAAATATGTAAATAAAGTGGAATCCTAACAGCGCGTATCTGCCTACTTTATAAATTTTTCTAGGCTCAAATGCCTAGATGGCGCCCTTTGGTAGTGCGGTGCAGTGCGATGCGATCTCCCACTTCGTTTGGATCGTTATAATATATATATATATATAAATGAAAATACAATTTTAAAAGTAAATTGAATAACCACAATGTCTATATTTGAAGTAAGATTTTTTCCCCCAAATTACTGTAATATATTGCAAAATCTTTAACATATAGATACATAATAAAAGTAGCCTTTTTGATATGAATAAACCAATAACTATTTTTTTTTTGCTTTACAATCATTTGTTGAGTAAGAAAGATGGAAAAGATAAGTTATTAGACTTAAAGTATAAATAGTTACATTTTCATTTACCATTGTCAAACTTCCTCCACTCACAACTTTGATGCCATCCATTTCAGATAAATACAATAATAATTATTATTAATCATTTTGAAACTAGAGATTATCGCTAGCACAGATATAAACTTTAAACCTCAGTTAAAGATTAATATATCTGTTTTCTGCTCCAGATAGGATTATAAATATTTTAAAAAAATTATACTCGGGTAAAGTAGCCTAATCACTTTAGTCATTATCTAATATGTATGATAAAGTATAAAATTTTATAATAAAAGAATGTAAATATAAAAATAATTCTATAATAAATTTGAATCACAGATAGATAACTTAAAATGCCAATAAATTTATCCCTAAAATATTTACTGTTAAAATTATAGCAATTTTTATAGCTTATAATTTTGTAATGAATAGCCTCATGATGTGGTGATTAGATCATTGTAGATTTTTAAACAAGCATAGAAACTTTTTAATTAGTAGATTCATAGAAAATCCTAAGTCTTCATCTAATTATTAATAGGTATTTATGTATCTACCTGGTTTATCTGGATGAAAATGGTTAGTCTGAGTTTACTGTAAACGTGTCAGTAAACTATCTATAAACAGAAATGTTATTGCAATACAGTGTCATCTTTACAACAGGTGAAAAGGTACACATTCCTACACAAATGTTTATCCTATGCTTTGATTTTACATAGTGTTATTTTTATAACAGGTGAAAAGGTACATATTTCTACGCAAATGTTTAGCCCATGTTTTGCCTTTACTTTTATGCTAATTTGTACGTTTTCCAAAAAAAAAAAAAATGCTTTACCGTGATTAGGTTTTAGGGTCTACCTACATTCTAAAGAATGCTTATCTTTTAAATCAAACACGAATCTTAATTAATAGTGCTTATTTACTTTTGAAAAGTAGTGAATATTATGATGGCAATCACTACTGGTTTATTATCTGTATATATATGTATAAGAATAAATTATAATATATATAAACTTAGCAAGTAAGAGATTTAAGCATATAATGTATATTCTATAAATTGAATATAAAAAAATCTTATATTTATATAATAATATTTTATGTACGGTAGAGATATCAGTAATAAAAAAGGAATATATAGATCCAATGGCGATATAATTGTTCAAGTAGATAGCAAGATAAAAAGAAAAAAAGTTGCAAAAAGAGAGATGTGTGTATCTGTCTATATATATATGCATGTGTATTATATAAGCGAATGTATTATTTTATTATATTCTGATGTCAACCTTTTTTAAAAAAAAAAAAAATCTATGAGGTGTTAGTTGATTGTCAGTTTTATTGTGGATGCAAAATTCGCTTTAGATATTTTCATATAACTTTGATAACGTCACTCACTTGCATAGTACACATCACTTCTCTTTTTACCAGCTCTATCCTTACTTTTTTTTTTTATTATTACTTTTATTATTATTATGAAAATTATATTCTTTTTTTTTAGCAATATTTTTTTTTATTTTTTTAATTTTTCACAAATATGAGATCTTTGCAATGAAATTATAGCCGTCTAAGAAGGCATTAGGACGAATAAATGACTATGTTTAACTGCTGTTGATGTATGCGTAGAAGCTCTGAGTGTCATGGATGATGAATGACTTAGTGTCGGGAGCGGCTGACCCCGACCGCTGTAGCTTTTTACCCGGTCATCCATATTCATCGTCTTGCTCTTTTTTCCTTTTTGCATCGTCCCTTTTCTTACACAGGAAAATGATCCATCTATACGTCACTATATTCACGTGACTGGAACAAAAACTAGGCCCGAAATGTATACAGAAGCAGCACTTATTTACTCGCTACTATCACCATTAATACTGGTGGATTATCGGCTCAGATTTATTTACTCTGAAAAATGACACAGACATGATGACTTTTTAACAAAACCACAAGTCAGAAATTAATGAAAATTCTCGCCACGATCAGCTAACAGACAACAAAGCCAACCATCAAATTTCTTTCTAAATTGCCATTTTTGTGCATTATTTGAAATGCATAATTTTGACGATTTGCTTTATTACTCAGTTATAATTTATCTAAACAAACTTCTAATACAATTTTTATAATAAAAACTTTTTCAGTTACGAATTTCATAAGAATCGATATATAACATATAAAAAAATTTGTGATATTTAAAATAACAGGTACGTTTTTCATATTACATTTAAAGATTTAAGTAATTAAATGAAATGCCCGTAGCAATCACGATTATTTGCAAAGCTAAAATTTTCAATATAAGATCAAATTCACCGCCAGTTTACTATTCTCAGTAGAATATAAAATGTATTTCTTTTACATTATATATAAAAGAATTTTCCTCTTTACCATCTATTATTTTAAAATTCTAAAATAAAATTTTGTTTAAAATCACAGTGTGTCACGCGCGCATTTATAACCCCATCCCTATATATATATAAATATTTATTATTATATGGCTGTAGAAAAGAATTTGTTGTTAACTGAAAAAAGAACCTTTGATTCTTCTTTGAGGCCGTAAAAAAGAACTTAACAAATTTCTAATGTCCACTCCATATGTTCTGTTTTTAGCTGCTGTTAGTATGGGATCATTCATAGGATAAACGAATATAACAGGCAGCATGTGTGTTTACTGAATTTTTACCTCTGAGATTAAGGCCTTAAAATACCATGATCTGTCTCTTCAGTTTCTTAAATACTAAAAAAAAATCCATATTTTAAATAGTATAAATAAAACACAAGTTGATTTTTTTTTTTTGGAAGCAGTGTAAATCTGTTTAAGAGTCCTGAAAGGCATAACTAAATTATAGCCTTTATTTCCAGAAGACTATGAAGTCATTATTCAAAGCAACCGTTAGTAACTAAAAACAGAATATCTTAAGAATCGTCTGATTTGTGAACCCAAACCATTATTTGAAACTTATTATTTAGTTGCATACAATTGTTTATCATTTTTAAGTGAAGGAAAATTGTTGTCTAATATTAAGTGATCAATTGTTGGACCATATGAAGTTAAAAAAGAAAAAAATGCAATAACTTTAAAAAGAGAATGTGCTTTATTGCAAAGGCACAAATATTAGAACGACAAGTGAAGTGATTTCATTATTAATAATATTTCAGACAAAATGGTAAGATTGGTTATTCATTTTAAAGGAAAGATACTAAATATAGATAATTCAGCTCTATGCCTCAATAAATTCTCATTGTGATGAAAAAATAGAGGATTTTACATAGATATACAAAATGCTGTTTCATTACACCAAACAACATTTTAATATTGTCATGGGAGACTTTAATTGTAGAACTGGAATACAATTGGAAAATGAATGACATATGGATGAATTTGGTTTTGGTACAGAAATAAGAGATCATATTTTGTGAAATTTTGAGAAAACAGAGATGAAAACATCCAAACAAAAATACTGCCAAATTAGATTATATTTTGACTAGGTAAAATATCTATATCAAGATTATAATGTTGTTAATAGATTCAAGATAAGAAGTAATCAATTAGTGAGATATAAGATTTCTGTTAATAAAAATTAATGATACTAAAACTATTTAAAAAACCAATATTAAGCTAATATTCCTAAATTTCAGTAACACTCCATTGAATTTAAATTAGAACTTGCAAATAGTTTTAAATTATTAACTTTGATGATGATTCAGATATGATTGATATCAATAAAAAGATAACTGATGTTCTGCTAAGAATTGTAACAAAGGTAGGTAATACAAAAACAATAATTCACCAGTATTTTTTTTTTACTGAAACAAAATAAAGTATAAAAAAGGGAATATAAAAATATTGAAAAAAAAAAAAAAACATTAAAAAAGAATATCTAAAATTTTGTAAAATGATAAAAAATAAATAAATAATAAAACAAAAAGTATTACTATGAATTAGCAAGGAACAACTACAGATGATAATAAAAATCTCAAAAGTATAAAACAATGCTTTAACACTGATAGGAATATTGCTCAGCAATAACAAAAAAAGATGAATCTATTATTAAAAAAAAAAAGATGTCAGATGTGTGTGAAAGGGTTCTACAAAGAGTTAAAATAGTAATAAAAATAAATATATAAAGTATTCCCTATGATTATAACATTTTCCAAATTGCCATACATTTTAAATGAAGAGTTGAGAAAAGCAATCAGATCTATAAAGAATGGAAATACTCTAGAAAAGATAGAATTATTATTGTTATCTTAAAAAGTAGATGAAGAAATTTTTAAAAAAGGTTGGAAAAACTATATATCAAACATCTAAATAATAAAATGTATTAAATGATTGGAAAAATAGAGCAATGATATTAATATTTTAAAAAAAGTGATAAAGAAAATATTAGCAAAAATACAGACATGTCACTCTTTTATCACATTTACACAAGAATACTTATCTGGACAATTACAACTGATCTTGTTGCAAATTTTGGACTCAAATTAACTAAAAGAATGCACTGGCTTTAAAAATGGTTAGTGGATCATAACTAAGTGTTGATGAAAATTATAGTAAGTAGCAATATGTATGTTTTCCATTATACTTTGGATTTATAGATTATTAAAAAAATTGATTTTATAAAAATTTTCACAATAATTAAAGCATTGGTCCACCAAGATATAGACTGAATATTATCATATTTTTAAAGAATATTTATTATTACAATTTGATATACAATATCAAACTTTCTGTACTCACAGTTATAATTAGATTACATGATGATGGTAAAAAGATTGGCATTGATAAAAGTGTATGACAAGGTAATTCCAATTTCCAAAAATTTTCACAGCAGTTTTACAATAAAATTGGATGGATGGTTGAAGAGTTGGAGTGTGGAGTAGATTGAAGCCTGTCCATTAAAGTATAAGGTTTGGCTATCTTAATATATATCTGAGCACTTATTGCCTATATGTGTAGAGATGGTAATCTGGACCAACTGATGATTGCTGGTTTAGCATGAAATACGTGGTGATTATTTATCTTTTCAACATATATATGTTCGAGTGTATCAGTGTTATGAGATAGTGTGGAGAGTGGTGGGTCATGTAAAAGTCTGTGCTCATATACCCTATATAATAAAATTTTGTAAATTAAAATGGAAAGCTGAATGCTTAAAAAATACATACACATTATTGAAGTTATCTAGATTTTGCAGATGATTTGGATTTTTTTTAAAACATTGCTTTAGATCTTCAGGAAATATTACAAGACTTATCAGCTGGAAGTACAAAGATAAATTCTGAAAAGACTAAAGTAATTAATGATCAATGAAATTTCACAGAAGAAAATTAAAACTGATAATCAGAAATTAAAGTTAACACCTACAAATACCTGGGTTAGATTTAAAATATAGATGGAAACATAATATGTGAAATGAAATTAATTTAACGATAGAATTAAACTTGGATGGAATGCTTTTAGTAGAAATAAACTTAATGTTAAAAGGTTATATATCTAAGTGCATAAAAATGAAAAATTTTAATAAATATCTTTTACCAGTTCTTATATATAGATAAGATTTGATACTTAAGAAAAATGCAATTTAGAAATTTCAGATGAAGTATGAAGAGATGTATGTTATAAATAACATTACGTGAATGAAAGAACAAATAGATATCATTAACATTATTAATTAATATGAAGATAGTGAAATGCAAATGGGTTGTACATATTACTAAAAGAGAATATAGGGGCAATTAAAATTTTAAAATTAATCCCAAAAGATTGTAAAAGACTTTGAAAGATATGTGTAAAATGAATGGATGGAACAAAAAATTTTGGTCGCATTATGTGGAGAAGAGAAATTATGGATGGAAAAATTAAACTTGGAGACACTTCTAATCTATAGTGAATTGATAATAAAAGTGATGAAATAATTATGTAATTCAGTTTTTTAATCATGTCATTACATAACAAAAAGTCTCTTAATACTAATATAAAACAATATTTTATTACGTTGATTGAAATCAGACTGGAACTTGAATGCTATTTTTGTATATAGCTCACAATCAATATTGTTTAATTAATATTTATACAAAATTTATTATAGACCAGCAGCAGCAGCTTTATTGGTAGGTTAAAATTCTTTTCAATATTTTTATAAAGATTTATTGCAAATTCTTTTTTCTTCATAATGATTCAATAAACTGTTTGGTTTCACAACTGAACATAGATTATTTCTAAGATAATTTTTCTGTCTTTCAATTAAATATTGCCTTACTGCACTGATATGTTATAAACCAATTTAAGGTTTTTAGTCGCAACATTAGTAATACCAATAATAGAATCAGTTATCTAGCTTTTCTTATTATAGATCCAATATATTTTTTCTCTTGCTCTTTTGTGCTTCTTACAGTCTTAAAATATTTATAGTTTTAAGTCAAACAAAAAAAAAATTAAACACATTAATTAATTAAAAGAATTTCTCTATTAAAAACAAAATCTTTTTGTTAAAGTATAATATTAAATCTTCTATTTTTATTTTTTTATTGTACTTACTTAACAAATATAATATTAAATTATGTTTTTACAATATCTGTACACTGTATAAATCTATTAAACTGTTGTTTAGTTTTATTAAAATTTGTTTTCAAATTCATTTGCTGTCTGTTAAAATTAGACTGAAAAAAAAGATGACTTTTTAAATATTTCAGTAGGATTATAACTTTATATGGGAAGAAACATTCACAATTACAAAAATGACAAAAAGATATTATAGACTTCAGAGATGTTGATTAGTAGAAGATGGAAAAGATAAACTAAAAAGATAATCTGCATTAGATTGATTGATTTAGTTTTATGTCAAAATCATTTATCGTAAGTTTGAATAAGTAATTGGCATTAACGTTATCAATGCTAAACTGTTTTTTTTGTTGTTGTTGTTGTTGTTAGCATACTTCAATGAAAAATGTTGTATTTGCACCAGTAGCAATCTCTAATATTGAATTTCATACAATACTTTGTTTTGAAAAGATAATATTTTCATTAAGGAAAAAAAAAATTTTTGAAAAAATTATTAAGAAAACTGAATTGTAAAAAAAATGAAATAAAAAAAAAAGAATCATCTTGAAGAAGAAATTATTACGAAGAAAAGACAAAAGAATTTGGAAATATATGCCAATCTTTAGATAATTAATGATGATGATGATTTTTAGACATTTTGTATTAGTTTATCAATTTTTCATAGCAAATCACATTTTTGAGAACTGTATATCATGAGTAGCAGAATAAATTTAAGCAATAAATTTCTATTGTTACTGACTAAAACTAAAAAAGTTTTTTTACTTAAAAAATCAAGTTTATTGACTTCAGAAATTATTTAAGTAAAATTATTTTTTATTAAGAACTTTAAGTAGGCTTTTGAACATATGTATTCATTACAATTGAAACAGCTTATGATTAAATAGATTGCTTGCATTGGCAAAAGTCCAACTATCTAAATAAGAGAAGTCAAATTGAATAAAGATAAATGTAAATTTTAAACTAATAAAAGAAACATTATTTATCTTAGATATTCGGATGACATCATATTTATAGCTGAAAATAGTTAAAAATTAGAATGCAAGGATAGATTATAACTAATAGTATGAAGTAGCCAAAGATTATGATAACATAAGCAGCAATGAAGATATAAAAAATCATCAATAATTTTAAACCATTAATTAATTATAATGAATTCAATAATCAAAACATTTATCATAGTGTAATATTGACAAAAATGCACTAAAAACATTAAATAAAATCTTTATAATTATTAAAGCTATGATATTTCCTTAGACCCATCTGAATATAAAAGTTGAAGGTTAAAAATATTTTTAAATGTGATTCTGAAATAGAGAAATGCAGTAGGTCACAAACAAGGCTTAAACTTTACTTGATTCACAAATGACTTGAATGAAATTAGTGTTTTTATTTGATTATATTACAAAATGGTTAAATTCATCAGAAAAGTGGACAATTCTGAGCATGGTTGATGGTAAAAGAAAAGATTTATGGATTTAATAATCACAATAATAAATTTAAACCACTAAACATTACATGAATATCATCTTTTATGCTAGCACATAACTGTTATTAAACAGGCAAAACTCTCCATAACGTAGTGCCACCCTGTGCCAACCAGAGTAATCAATGGATGCCAGAAGGCTTGTGCATAAATTCCCATCTAATGCCTACTTACCCAGTATCCCCAGACTAGTTTCTGGTTTGTGGTCTTTGTCAGTAAGGAGCCTTGGATCTGAGAGCACTGCACCTAGATCTTAGGATCTAATGCTAACCTCCAGCAGTGATCTTTTATCTCTACTTAACTACAAAACTATGAGAATTAAATTGAAAACACAATAATATTTTCAATCTAAGCTCAATAGCTTATATACACATATGGGTCTGAACTTAGTTCAGCAACCATATATTTTGGTGTTTTTGCCTCTTTAACAACCATAGCCAGCACTATCCTATTAGGCAGAATTGGTGTTAAACCACTAAACATCATATGATCACCATCTCTTATACAAGCACATAAATATTATTAAAAAGGCAAAACTCTCCATACAGTAGTGCCACCCTGTTCCAACCAGAGTAATCAATGGATGCCATATGACTATATAAGCTATTGAGCTTAGACTGAAAATATTGTGTTTTCAGTTTCATTCTCATAGTTTTGTAGTTAAGTAGAGATAAAAGGTGGCTGCTGGAGGGTAGCATTAGATCCTAAGATCTAGGTGCTGTGCTCTCAGATCCAAGGCTCTTCATTGACAAAGGTCACAAGCCAGAAATTAGTCTGGGGGAATGGATGAGTAGGCACTAGATGGGAATTTATGCACAAGCCTTCTGGCATTCATTGATTACTATGGTTGGCACAGGGTAGCACTACTGTATGGAGAGTTTCGTCTGTTTAATAACAGTTATGTGCTAGCCTAAGAGATAGTGATCATGTGATGTTTAGTGGTTTAACACCAATCCTTCCTAATAGGATAGTGGTGGCTATGGTTGTTAAAGAGTCAAAGACACCAAAATGTATGGATGCTGAATTGACCCATATGACTATAAGCTATTGAGCTTAGATAGAAAATATTATTGTGTTTTCAATTTCATTCTCATAGTTTTGTAGTTAAGTAGAGATAAAAGGAGGCTGCTGGAGGGTAGCATTAGATCCTAAAATCTAGGTGCAGTGCTCTCAGATCCAAGGCTCCTCACTGACGAAGGTCACAGGCCAGAAATTAGTCTGGGGATAATGGATGAGTAGGCACTAGATGGGAATTTATTCACAAGCCTGCTGGAATCCATTGATTACTCTGGTTGGACACAGGGTGGCACTAATAACAGTTATGTGCTAGCATAAGAGATAGTGATCATGTTATGGGTGCTGAATTGACCCATATGACTATAAGCTATTGAGCTTAGATTGAAATTTACTTAATAAAATGTCCTCCCATAAAAAAAAAAAGTCCAAAAGATTCTATATGACAATGATGAAAATAGAAAAAAATACTGAACTGTCTTTCAGTGGGCTACTTTTTTAAATTTAATATTCATCAAGTGATCTTCCAAAAGCAGTAAGAAAAAATGCAACTTTGCATATGATATTTCTTAGTCTTCATAAAAGACTTTGTTCTGTAAAATAACAAAATATCTTAATAAAGATAAGAAAAATTTGGATTTTGTTTCCAGAGATTGAAATCTGTAACCATAGTATAACAAGATATGTTCAATTTTCCATTTATTCAATAGAAAATATAAAGTGATATTATTTAATATTTTTCAATAATATATTGAAAGACATTCTTATCTCATAATACTAAGAAATGATTTAACTAGGAATTTAATCCTTTCTATTATTATTAAATGCTTTTATTTAAATTACAATCTTTGTTGTTCATTTGTTTGTTTGTATACATTTTTATTTAAGTGAGAATAAAATTTTAAAATTGAGTTTAATATAATTAATTTGTTCACATTTGGTACATTTGATATAAATCATAGCCAATTTGATAGGCCACTAAAATATTTTAGATAGGTTACCTAGTTTCTTAAAGACAGAATAGTGAGTAAATGAAATTTCAAATATTTTTATATAAGATACCACTTCAATAAGTTTTCCATAATCATATGAGAGGGTAGGATATATAAACTTTGTTTGGTGGTTTGTTTTAATAAAATGTTTCTATTGAAATTAGAATCAAATTTTAAAATTGAGGTTTAATATATTTATATTCAATATAATTTGTTCAAATTTGGTACATTTCTTATAAATCACTAGCAATGCAAGATAATATTAAAATATTTTAGGTAGATTATTTAGTTTTTTAAATATAGAGCAGTGGGTGGATGAACAAAACAGTATTGTAAACAATTTGATTTAATACTTATGATTTCACTTTCAACCTTAAAAGTATTTTAGCATCATTTAACTATTTCACAAGAGTAAGTTGTGATAACACTATCCTACTTGACATTTTAGGCAGCACAATGGAGCTGTGATTACTACTGTTCTGTTGTTTTAAAGAATTGTATATGTTAAATTATGGTGTGTGACAGGCTGCAGCAATTCTTTCTAAAACGCTTCCATTTTAGTGTATTAATTTTAACAAAATTCCAAGAGATGTCAGCAGTTTACAGACCTTTGTTTCTGATTGACATCACATTCTATTGTTCTGATAAAGCTATGAATGATGTGATAATTTGTGATTGGCTGATGCTTTAGATTCATTTCCCCTTGTGGCTAAAAGCCATACATAATATAATCCCCAGTAATTGTTAATGATTATGATGCAATATTTTTGTAAAAGACTTATTACAAAACTAAAAGCTATGTCACTAGGGGGATTTGTCTTTGAAAAAATTTTATTTTTAAAAAGACAGATCTTGGGAACTATACAATTGTACATTATGAAAACCAGAAATTCTGGCAGAAAATCCATTTTTTGTAAAAATTGTAAGTGAAATAATTTAATAACAATTAATAATATTTTAACTTTCAAATTTTTTTTCTTTTTTTTGATGATAACTAATTCCAAATATATCATTTTTAATAACTCAAAATTCTAATATCTAATATTTCATTCTTTTAAGTTTTTTGAATAGATATCATGAAGCCAATAATGATGTTTGCCTTTGTTATGAGTAAGACCTTTAGTTAGATATTTATTTTCACAGTTTTAAAATATTAATTTTTTATGTTTTAGAATTTTAATTATTAGAAGGCTTAAATATTTATAATATAGCCTATAAGTAAATTTTTTAATATATGTAAAAAAGATTTAATTGCTCACACACAAAAAAATCAAATATGGCATCATAATAAAAATTTTCATTGCTAGAGTCTATTCAAAAATTTGGGGGTCGAGTTTAACACTGAAAGAATTAAAATTGAAATGAAACAAATATTTGATTCCAATCTTAATGATAAAAATTAAATAATATTAGATAGAAAAAATATTTTATAATCAATGTTTTTACTTACTTTGCATTAAAAAAATTATTTCTTCAATAATGTTGGGGGAGAGGGTCCAAAAATTAATTTAGTTAATCCCTATTTTTTATGACAAGAGATTGACTTAATTAATTTCTGAATCTCCCATACTTTTAATTTAAGTTAAATACAAAAATTTTAATTGGGGTTAAAGAACAATTATTTTTTAAGTGCAAAGTAAATAAAAGCATTCAGTATAAAAAAAATTTTATATCTATTTTTTCATTTATCAAATATTTCCTTCAAAAAATGACTAATTGTACTTGAGATTGTGATGCAAATATTCTAAGAACAGTTTTTCTAATGCAGATAGATGTACTTATGAATATTTTGTCTTGTTTTGAAAAAATTTCTATAATAAATTTTTGGATATAAAATAAATATTACTGGAAAAAAAATTGAAATATTTTTCTTTGCAGTAGCTATGTTTTTTTCCAAATATCTTTTCACAAGATATCATAAGTCAAATTGCCTTACATATATTATATGAAAATCTGTCAAATATATCAGACTTGTAGCATAGTTTCATCATCTAAGATAATCTCAAATCAAGTTTTTTTCTGCATGTTTACCTAAGAACTCTTCAAAAAATCAGAGGATATTAGCATAAAAAATTATTCAAAGAATAAAATCTCATCTTAGACAAGGTTATTTATAATGCTCTTTAAATTTCTCATTTATATATTTTAATAAAAAATTATAGGCATATCAAAATTTAAGAAAGATTATACAAAACATTTTACATATAGTTTTTCTTTAGACATATAGAATATTTTAGAAAACTACAAGGAAATAAAATATCACATGAAATTAATAATCAAATGCCATTATCAATGTTTTTCAGGATTATGGCTTTTTATATGCTCATATATTGGAATATTACATCATTTTATATTATTTAAGTTTAACAGATTTAAGTACAATTGTAATTCTGATAAGCCAAATAGATTCTGAAAAAAAAAAATGTTTCCAGATATTTATATAGAAGTGTTATTTAATAGTAGTTGTCTTTATAAAAATGAAATAAAAGATCAAACTGTTACTCTAGAAAAAACTGATTAATTCACTATAGCATAATAATAGTTACATATATATCCAACTGAATTCAAAATTTAAAAATAAACCATGAAATCAATTCAGAATTGATTTAGTTCACATTTATATTTTGAATTTAATTGAATATATAAATAACTACTATTATGCTGTTATGAGTTAATCAGGTTTCTTCTATGGTAATAATTTGATCAACTTTTTATAAGTAGTTGAAACAATTTTTTAGTTTTCATTGAACTTATCAAAAGTACTTTAGTGGTTAAATCTATTAAATTTATAACAACACCAGTAATATATAATAATGCAATATTTTTAGACATGAGCATCTAAAACAAAGAGATCCACACACAGTCTTAAAAAACAGTAGCAATGACATTTTATGATTAATCTCATGTGTTATTTTACTTACTTTGGGTTCTTCCTTTTACTTTACTAAAATCTTCTATATATTTATAGGAAAAGTACATGTAGAATATATTTTATATAATCTTTCTTAAATTTTAACCCTATAATCTTCTTTTAAAATATTTGAATGTCAAATTTTAGGAGATTACAAATGACTTTAATTAAAATGAAATTTTATTTGTTGAAGATATATTTTTGTATTATTATTTATATCTTTAAACATAGGAGCTATGGAGAATCTTATTTTTCTTACTATATTAAATTCTCTGTTAGAAATGCATAAAAGATTAAATGTTTCACATAATTAACCAGTTCTGATTTTTGAGAAGAAAAGTGCATTTTTAAAGAGAGAGAAGAACAACATTAAATTTTAATGAAACTTTTGTCTCATAATTCATTTAGTTTTGTTTTTTTAAAACTTCATGTTTGTTTATTTGTACATCACTGAATTTTATTGTTCAACTTAAAGAAATTAATTTTTGAATCTCCAGAATTATTGTCTTATAGTTTGCTATTTCAGCTTTTGTTATAACTGCATTTGATAAGTATTTAGTCACATGATCACATTTTCTATACTAGCACATTAATTGTTGATAAACAGAGCAAAACTCTCCATACAGTATTGCCACCTGTGCTAAACAGAGTAATCAATGGATGCCAGAAGGCTTGTGCATAAAATCCCTATCTAATGCCTACTCATCCAATATCCCCAGACTAGTTTCTGGCTTGTGGCGAAGAGGAAATGTGATCATGTGATGCTTAATGGTTTAACACCAATCCTGCCTAATAGGATAGTGGTGGCTATCATTGTAAAAGAGCCAAAGACACCAAAATGTATGGGTGCTGAACTGAGTTCAGACCCATATGACTATATAAGCTATTGAGCTTAGATTGAAAATATTTTTTGTGTTTTCAATTTCATTCTCATAGTTTTGTAGTTAAGTAGAGATAAAAGGTGGTTGCTAGAGGGTTGCATTAGATCCTAAGATCTAGATGCAGTGCTCTCACATCCAAAGCTCCTCACTGACGAAGGCCACAAGCCAGAAACTAGTCTGGGGATATTGGATGAGTAGGCATTAGATAGGGATTTTATGCACAAGCCTTCTGGCATCCATTGATTACTCTGTTTAGCACAGGTGGCAATACTGTATGGAGAGTTTTGCTCTGTTTATCAAGTATTTAGTATGCTTGCATTTTAATTCATAGTCAGTTTTCAATATTACATAAATTGTCCAAGAATTTTGTTAGAAGCATGTTTCTTTGATAAATGCAGATAAATTGAATGAGCTTTTAGCATTCCATTTTTTTTTCTTCATTGCTTTCATCAGGAACTTTGACTTAAAAAAAAAAAGTCATTTTGTTTTGTTAATTTGAGATGACATTAATTTTCATTAATATTTTTTTAGAAATTTTATAAATTTTAGACATTAATTGAAAAACCTTTCCAACATTTGAACATGCTAAAACAATATTTACCTGTGACAAATCAGTGGAATGGTTTTACTTTTCATTTCTAGTTTAGAAGTTTTAGACAGATTAATGCCAATATCGGACTTAGAACTTCTGAGTTCGATTTATACCGCACAAATTCATTTACAAGACCCCCCCCCATATATAAATATAAAAGGGCTAAAAAATGTAAAACATTATAAGCAAATCAGGCATTTAAGATCATTAAGTAATAAATATGAAGAAACAATTGATTTATGTCAGTTATATAATGCTATAAAAAAATTCTGAAAATTAAAAATAAATAAATAACAATTGCATTTATTAAAATATTTTATTTGAACTATGCATACAAAATACATACAAAACCATTTAACTTGTCAAGCGCTATTAGCCGAGAGGTCATCGCGGCCGCCTTGCAAGCCAGAAGTTGGTTGCAGACGGTTGTGGATTCGCGTCCCGGCCGGTGCTATGACACATGAAAAAAAAAAAAAAACATTTAACTTGACATCAATTTATAGACAAATATATTGTTTTGGAATAAAAATAATATGAATAAAAACGATAACTAAATGATAAATGTAAATACATTATTAAAGACCAAAAGGGTTAAAATAAAAGATCACAGTTTGATTCTGACCGAATTAAATTTTCTAAAAACTTGCCCTTGAATTTATTATCTCCTGGATGACTGCTAATCAAATAAACTCCAGTTATACACTGAAATCAAATAAGGCAGTTAGTAAAATATTCAACAGCCATTTTAGGTTAAAGATCGTAGTGAAATTTTCCTATTGGTTTTCTTACACACTGAAAATTCATCCAGCAAATTAAAATTCTTTTGAGACAAACTTTTTTTTTTATTCAGCTTTAGAAACAGAGAGAAAAAAGAGAGAATATTGTCTGTTATAAAGCAAATGAAAAAATATTTTATACTTGTTTTAAAAAAAATCATTTACACTAAAAATTAAAAATAATTTGAACATTAGCATATATCCTTCCTTCCATTCCTTCTTTGAAAAAAGAATAAATGGTAAATCGTTGTAAAAAAATTAAAAGAGGGGGGGGGGCGTATCGATTTGAACAATAATAGTAATCAAATGTTGTACTTTAGTCATGCATGTTCCACAATGTAAACCTTCAGTTATTTATCATTTGAACAAAAATAATAAATATACTAATTTTATAGATTTGAATTTTAACCTTCAGTTTCATATGAAATAAACTACAATATCTGGTCAATGAAATAAATTTAATGTATATATAATGAGGAAGATATGCTTTTAATATGTTATAATAAGGAAATTACATGTTGAAAATTTTAGTGGTTTTTTTTTTAATTTGTTAATATCTTTACTACTGTGATATATAATGCATTTTACAACAGAAGCTATTTCTTTTTTTCGTATTCATTCAAAATTTAGCTCTGTGTTAATTAGGCAATAGTAGAATGTCAGACTGTAATATTGGGTCCTAGGATCGATTCCAGCACTGGTATTTTGGCACTCGAATTTTTTATGAACTCTCAAAAGCCATTTAAATATTATTATCACAGAGTTAACTCTTTTTTTATAATTTGGAGATAAAATCAGAATTTTAAAAATTATTGAGTACTGATAGTTAGTAAAATATGGGTCAGTGATATAATGGCAAAAGAAGTAATAGTTTTAAATTTTATTTACAAAAATATGATTTTGTTTTAATTATATATGATAATTAGTAATAGTAATGCATAACTAAATAAAATAATTTAAAAAACTGTAGAGTTCAATAGTTAATTCCTTTTTTTCAAAGTCATAAGATTTAGTTCTTTCGAAATTATGTGATTTAATTAATCATTGTTTTAATATTATGGAAAGGCTTATGAAATGGAAACAGACTTCAAATTGATTCAGATCCTAAGTTATGTGAGTAGAATTAAAGTTCTATCCCAAAAAAATTGTACTTAAAACATGACATTTTGACATTTTATTTACAGTTGTACTTTAATTTATATATATTTCAATTTTTTTCTGTATTTTTCATTGACTTTATATTGTTAAACCATTAAGCATCACATGATCACTATCTTCTACTAGCACATAATTGTTTATAAACAAAGCAAAACTCTCCATACAGTATTGCTACCCTGTGCCAACCAGAGTAATTTACAGTTGTACTTTAATTTATATGTATTTCAATTTTTTGCTGTATTTTTCATTGACTTTATATTGTTAAACCATTAAGCATCACATGATCACTATCTTATACTAGCACATATAATTGTTTATAAACAAAGCAAAACTCTCCATACAGTATTGCCACCCTGTGCCAACCAGAGTAATCAATGAAATGCCAGAAGGTTTGTGCATAAAATCTCTATCTAATGCCTACTCATCCAATATCCCCAGACTAGTTTCTGGCTTGTGGCCATTGTCAGTGAGGAACTTTGGATCTGAGGGTGGCAATACTGTATGGAGAGTTTTGCTTTGTTTATAAACAATTATGTGCTAGTATAAGGTAGTGATCATGTGATGCTTAATGGTTTAACACCAATCCTGCCTAATAGAATAGTGGTGGCTATGGTTGTTAAAGAGCCAAAGATACCAAAATGTATGGGTGCTGAACTGAGTGCAGACCCATATGACTATATAGGCTATTGAGCTTAGATTGAAACTATTTTTGTGTTTTCAATTTCATTATCATAGTTTTATAGTTAAGTAGAGATAAAAGGTGGGTGCTGAGGGTTGCATTAGATCCTAAGATCTAGGTGCAGTGCTCTCAGATCCAAGCTCCTCACTGATGATGGCCACAAGCCAGAAACTAGTCTGGGGATATTGGATGAGTAGGCATTAGATAGGGATTTTATGCACAAGCCTTCTGGCATTCATTGATTACTCTGGTTGGCACAGGATGGCAGTACTGTATGGAAAGTTTTGCTTTGTTTTACTTTATATTGTTGTTGTTTGAATGGATTACTTGTTTTTAATTATTTTTCTATTATTCTTTGATTATATAGAATCTAGCCATCTCAAAAATAATTTTTAAGTGAAATTAAAGTTTTGAGCAAAGGGGGGAGGTCATTAATAAAATAAAGACTCATGGGGGGGGGGAGCAAGGTTCAAAATTGTTAGATTAAATAATAAAAATAATTATAAATTTAAATAATAGATGATCATTTAGTTGTGCAAATTTAAGCAAAAATTGGAAGATATTTAAAAAAAAATTAATAAAACTGTAGCATATACAATAGAGTATCCTAAAAGTAAAATAGCAAAAAAAGCCATGAGTTAGCGGAAAATGATTACTGAATCGGATAAGAATATGCATAAAAAACTTAACAGTTAATTAAAATATATAATAAAGAAAGTTAAACAGAACGAAAAGAGAACTAATGTAATGAAATAAAAAAATTATTAAGAAAGTAAACATTTTATTTAATTTATAAAAGAATAAAATATTCTTGATTGACAGATTAATTGGAAAAAAGAATGAAACTTGATCATTGCTGTTGACAGTTTTCCTTTCGTAGCAATCTTTTAGTACAAATTATTATAGCACTTTATTTTTTACATCATAAACTAATGTATAAATTAAGCATAAATGAAAATGTAATTTGTGTATATATATATATATACACATTATATGTGTATGCATGTATGCAAAAGATGGTTATAAATAAAAACTCATTGTACGAATTACTTTTAAAAAAATAATGTTTGCGCTAAATTATTGCAAATAAAATTATAATGCATTATAATTATTTTAAAATAAATAATAATAATAATAATAATAATAATAATAATAATAATAATAATAATAATAATAATAATAATAATAATAATAATCATAAAAACATGTAGAGGAATTCTCATTTAAATATGCATTCTTCATGTTTTGCGCAAACACGATTAAACAATTATAGAATATAATAAAAATTCTTTTTTGATACATAAATAAAAACATCATGGGTTAAACGTTTTACAAATGTAATGCTGTATAAAACGTCGAGCATTGGTGGCCTAGTAGTTAGCATAGCTGCCTTCCAAGTAGCTGGCCCGGGTTCCCTTCCCAGTCAACGCATTTGACATATGAAAAAAAAAAAAAAGTAATATAAAACAAAAACTTACAAAAAAAAAAAAAGGTCCAATGATTTAAAATGTATAATGTGAAAAAAATGTAAAACTTAAATTTGCCATATAAGTAAACCCAACAATTCGCTATTACTATACTTACAACTAAGTATTATAGTACAGATTTTTAATTCTATTTTTAACATTGTTTGTATTTAAAAAGCAAAACCAGAAGTGGCAAAAATGGTGAACAAAATTTAAATATTATTCCTTATTTAAAAATATAGGATTATACTATTAAATATTTTCTAAAAAACAGTCAATACTTAGTTAATCCCAATATGAATAACAATCAACAATTTCTAACTATTATCAAGGCAACTAACTTCCTTTTAACAATAGGAATGGAATTTGTTAGTCATAGTGAAATATCAGTATATTCTAAACTACATCTGTGCAATATTTTAAGTGAAAGGATCAATTGCAAATTTTGTAAAATTTTAGTAGGTTGCAGTATTTTCTATCAAAGACTGGGATGTGCTGTTCCCTAGGCATGGTGATTCCAGAAATATTTTAAAGAATTAAATACAAATGAGTTAATCTTATATTTGTAATTTTATTATTAAAAAACGATTAAGAAAACACATTTCTTTGATAGAAACATTATACAAAAATGTCATTATTAAATACTTGTACATTTATATATGTAAAAATAAATGTTTTATTCTTGAAATAAATGTGAAATATATTTTTTTAAAAACTTATAATAAGCCAAAATTTTTTACTAGTTAGTGTTATTTCTGACATTGGTGTTTATTCACAATTTGAAAAATATTTGGATGGAAACAGTCACAAATCTATATCTTCAATATATACTGACTAATAAGTAGTATATTTTATGTGTGGCTTTTAAAGAGAGTTTTTATTTTTTTAATAGAAATAAATTTGTTATAAACATTATAAATCTAAGTAAATAATCTCAATTTCTTTGCTTTTATTTTTTAATATTTAATTCTATATCATGGGCTGCATAAAAATGTCATTGGGGCAGCATATGTTGCAGGCTGAAAATTATACAGGTCTGATCTAAACCCAACAGCAAATACACCATTTTTCACTTAAATATTATTTGCCATTTGAAAATACTATTTCACTTGTGAATATAAAAAGATAATAATTTGATATCAACTGAAAATAAAGATTAAATTTAAAATTGAAAAACTTCAAGTAAAAAAATCTACTGCAAATAAAAAAGTTTCAAATTTTTAGTATTGACCATAAAATCAAAAAAAAATAAAATAACAAAATTATAAATTTTTTGTTTATGTGATGAAATTTAAAAGTTATTTTTAATTTTTTAAAAATAAAAATCCCGAAAAATATTGGCATATCTTCATTACCAATTATTTAGAAATATAATAATAATAATAAGGCATAGATAATATCTACTTTCAAATAATTCCAAAAAAATTTTCATCATTTGAGACAAATGTATACATTTATCACACATCATAATAACATTGTAACAAAAACTATATAATATTTTTTAATTTCCTCAAAATTACACTGACATTCTGATAATTATTAATATAGAACTAAAAACAATTTATTAAAAAAAATTCAAAGTATTTTTACTTTAGTAAATGGCAATGATATTTTACAGTAACTACCTAAGTCAATGTATTTTTATCTTTAATTAATATTTCATGATAATTATTGCAACCTTTTATATCTTCTTTATTTTGTAAAATGAAACAATTTGAGCAACTTTAATATCATATGGTACTTCTTAAAAGGTCCATGTAATGCTAAAAAAATTCTACTAGATTCAAAGTAGGCATATCACCATAGTATTTCAAAACATCTCTATGGTACTCATTAAGACATAGAGCCATAATATTTTAAAAATTACAAAAAGCTCCCAACAAAGTAGATATTCCTATACAAAAACAAATAATTTTTATTGAAAACTATTAAAAGCAGTTATCAGAATTCAAAAAAATTATCAAAACATTATGACAATCTGTGCTATTAACTTATTATTATAGCAAAAGGCTGCTTTACTTATTTAGTAGAATTATGCATTGTTTTTCAAGTTTATATGTTTCTATAAATGCACCACAAAGAGTTATTAAAGTAATCATCATCACATATAAATGTTCTTTGTACTTTTAATCACATCACTTTAAAAAATCTACTATTTAACTTCTGGTTTTAAATCCCATATTACTTATGATGATTCGCATTCATTTTATTATTCAGACAGACAGAAAATGCATATTTTAAAATTAAATTATTAATAGTACAATCACTATTAAAAACTTCATCAAGATTTTTTTTTTTTTTTGGTGAACTCCAAAACAGTTTTACTTGTATTTATAATACAGATTTTAAAAGAAATATATGTGTGACTATTGTAAAGTTTCATATTAATCGGAATAAACATTTAAAGCAAATAAACAATACAAGATAGTTTGAAGTCAGGCTACTATGTATTATATATTTTTTATTTTATTAAAAACGTTCATTTTTATTCTTTCAGAGGAATTTCCATGAGCAAGAAAATTTTTAACAAAACTACGTGATATTTATGAAATTGTGAATAAATAATTTGGAAAACAATAGCAATCAACCAATTAAAATTTAGATATAATTAGTTTGGCAAGTCAATCATTCAGTAATTGAAAGGGGGAATCCAGACAGCATAAAAAGTCAACCCGTCATTAAGATGGGGCTTCTTCATCATCAATCTACCTAGAGGAACTTCCTCAGGTTAAATTATCAACATTTTAATACTAAAATTTTAAATCTTATATTTTTTATCTGGGGTTTTTTCTGAATGAAAACTTCGTCAAAAATTTATTGATATTATAAGAAATGATCAGTGAGTAAATGTTTATATTAGGCATGTACTTGTTTCTTTTGAAGTTGACCAATTTTTTGATTTCTGTCCATACAACTGTAAGCAATTTTGGCAGTCGCAAGCAATGAAGCTTTAACTGCAGAGAAAACTTTGTTTGAGGAAAATCGAGGAAACACTTTATTTTATGAATCTGTATTTCAAACTTGTATTTATTAAAACAGATGGATCTAATTATTTGTATTATCAAAAATTCTGAAAGAAGATAATTTTTAATTTTATTGAAAATAAGTGTGGAACTGAATTCCAATGATAATGCTATATGTTAAATCTTATTTGAAATACTTGCGGTATCTTTGTGAATTAAAGTAACTATTCGTCAATGAAAATAAATGTCTAATAAAGGAAAAAGAAATATAATCAATAACTAACTAAAGAGGCTACCAACCTATGACAAAATTAAAGAAATATTTTGAGAATTTTTGGCAAAATATGTGGATAAATGGACTTCTCTTAATGAAGCTACATTAAACCAACATATGCAAAGAACCCCAAAATGAATAAAGAATTTAATATGAAATGAAAATTTATTGCGTTCAGTTGTAAGGATTACCAAAATCTAAAAGTGATTTCATAAAACAAAGACCTTGGATTAATAGTTTAGGTATTTAAAAATGAAAATGGATTATGTGCTATAACTTTGAATAGAAAGAAGAAACCTCAAGGATTAATTCACTAAAATTTATTAGAATTTCCCAATGGATTATGTAATTCAATATGTGTGCACACAGAACAAAATAAAACTAACCAAAAGTAAATGAAATTTGCAACAATGTAAGAGAGATCCAGAGGATGATTTAGGAGGATTGTTTAAGTATAATTTTATTACTTGTTATCATTATTTTTCTAATATTAAATTTAGATAGCTTAGCAAAAAGAGTTAATCATATGCCTAAGTTTGAATTTAATTTACATTAAAGTTTTTATTAGTTGAGTTAGTATAAAATTTTAAAATATGCCTTATTCAAATATTAAATTGGTGCTTTACCCTTAATCAAAAGAATAAGAGATATAAGTAAGAACGTTTATTATACGAAGTGTTTTTAAAAGATCAGGTATTATGATTAAATATTTATGCATATAGAGATTATATTTTAAGATAAAATGCATGTTGTGATAAAATGCAATAACTATGTTTTACAAGTGCAGAAAGATGATTTTGCAAATGATACACATTTCTTATTTTTATTATTATTATCATAAAAGTTAAATTAAGTCAGATGTAAACTGATTGATACTTAGAAAATTGTTGACTCGTATGTCAGTGCAATATTTCGTGGAGGTAGTAGTTTAAGTGTAAAATTTTATGCGTGTACAAATTAGTGAGACCCTTGTGTACGTGATTGGTTAAAGAATCACCACTTAGCTAATGAAGTTGTAGCTTAGCTCGCTCACTAAGATATTTAATAAAAATTTTATAAATTATTTAGATGTAGTGGATGAGTTCCCCACTTTGTTATTTCTACATCATAAGATGATTTCTTTATCGATGGCCAGTGTGTTGAGCACACCCATGTATCCCTGTATGACTAGCGATGAACCCTAGCATACCTTAGCCTTAATGAAAAGATATTTTCTTTTATTTGGGTTTTTTCCAACCCTCATGTTAATGCTGACTTCGTTTCCTTACGGGTGTACATTATTTAAAGTACAGAAAGTATCAGTTATGAATGTTGTTTACAGGTCATAAAATTAATTTGATGTTTCTTGATGAGTGTGGATTAAATATGTGATTTCTTGTACTGAGACAGTGCGTTATTTGAATGCTTTATTTCACTAATAAGAACTAATAATAATAATTAAGTTAAATATTGAATTTAAGAATTAAAAACACGGGAAGTAATTGTGGTAAGCAGTGCGTATTCACTGTTATAAGTACAACCAGCTGAGAATTTTCTAAAATGGTAAGCCAATTAAAGTATTATTATTGTAGGGACATTAGTATGTGATTGTATGCATATAAGAGAATGATCGATCTGAGTACCGATTCTTAAACACTTGAATAGTAGTTTAATTAACGAGAGGGTAAGCAATGCATGAAATATCTCCAATTTAAAGCATATAGCTGAGGCATATTAAGTTAATCTAATTAGTGTAAAGTATTAGCTCCATATTATATAAAGAGTTATCTTCATAAATAATATGTTTAATCATAAAATAAATCATTTATTTGGAAGCATAAACAGATCTGGAAAAAATTGATATATATTCTATTTCAATATTAAGGATTGTTAAAGTAAATAGTATAATCATTTTTCTATCCCATGGCAATTGTAAACCCTAGTTCAGTAAGAATTAATAATAGTTATTATTTTGTAATGCAGCAAGATCAGCTATTTATTTTAGTAATTTTTTATATATGGCTGAAGAACAGGGAAAAGCCATGAGGAACCTTGTAAATAATGTAGATTTTTTTTTTAAGGTTATCTTTGTTAATAAAATTGTTGTTTAAAATAAACTTTTGTCTATGTCTCACTGTTTTGTGGTCTAATAAATTGTGGAAATCCTAATCATGCACCAATACACTATACCTTAAATTTGAAATATGATTTGCTTATTAAATTATACCAGGTAAAACTTTATTTAAAAGATTATTTTATAAAATTATTTAAACACTGCAGAATTCAATTCACAATTAAAGAATGTTAATAGAATAATTCAGCAGATTTAGATTAAAGATCTATAGTAGTAGGATTATTGTGTGATATAGAATGCAGTGGGTGGACATAAAATCCTTTATCCATGCACTGTATTCAAATACCTTCCCAGGTGAACTTGTTAATTCTTTCTTTAAGTATCAAAGTGTTTATAATATGTTATTTTCAAAATTTATAGTTAGAAACTTAATCTTAATATTTGGAAATTTAGAGTAATGGGACATTGGTTATGTTAGATTCGCTAAGATGTAACCACTGGGATAGTATTTATTTATCACCAATAATTCATAACAGATTGTATAGACTTTTATGCCTTAATATTCTAAAGCCCTGAGGAAAGATTATCAGAGGGGAGAAGAGAACTAGCAAGATGGAAAATTTTAGAATGAAGTGAAATAGTAGTACCGATGACCTATGAATGCGAGTGTGATGGAGGGATGAATCGGGAGGATGATGATGGGCATAGAAATATTTTAATTCTTTAAAATTTTAATTGTGACTTTGATGGTAAATGGATAGGAATGTGCTGAGAGATATTAGACATATTTTAATTCTTTAAAATTTTAATTGTGACTTTGATGGAAAATGGATGGGAGTGTGCTGAGAGATATAAATTACAGTGTAGAGTTGAGATTAAATTTTCCTCTTCTCCAATTAATATAAAATCTTATGAGATTATTAGTATTATTTGTAATAACGCTCTCAGTGTATTTATTCGTTCAGTAATTATTTATTAATCCATTCATTAGATATTATTATTAATTATTAAATAGATTATTGATCAATAATGATTGGCATAAGTGAGTTTCATTAAGGTTGCAATTTGGTGCCCTGATACATTGATGTATTCAATGTAATACGAATACGACAGCACAAATAGGTTAAGAGAAGAAATTGACTCTCATCAGATAGGAATACTACATCTATCTGACAAGAAGAGCAATAAAAAAACTCCATAGGAAAGGACAGCAGACTCTGACTTATTATCCTTTTCATAGGCAAATGGTTGTGTGTGGTATATAAAGTGATTCTGCCCATAGCGAATCTCGTACTACATCTACTAATTACACCAATATATCCAATTCATTGACCTAATTTAACTATGAAACAAATAACCTAAGATTACCCTCCCCTAATATAACTTTACAAATCTATATAGCCATTCACGCCTGACTTAAGTTTAACATTTATATAATTTAATTTAATGAAAAACAAAACAGTCATAATAAAACTTAAAAGGACAAAAAAAAAATGGAAATGATTTTACAAAAGAAATACATCAAATTAAAATTACTTATTAGTAAATAAAGTTGGTCAGATAGGATTCTATTGCAATTATTTTAAATACAGAAAGTTTTTAATTTAATGTTCATTAATTATAAAGTTCTTACGGTTTTAAACAGTTCATCTTTATCTGTTACTTGCCATTTGAACGTGAATTCCCACACCATCCTAAAAAGATTGGTATTCTGTTGGCCGTTTTACTTATTCATCTGGAGGTTTTTTATTTTAGCTGGTCCTCAATGTAGAAAATGATGTTTCATTTTTTTTTCTTTAACAACTAAAGGAATTGAAAGTGCGTCTTTCAATCCCTTTACCTCCGACTCTCCACTAACACATATTTGTCCACTCATAATAACTAACTAATAATTTCCAAACTTTTCCTTTTATATTAATTTTAAGGATTTAATTGACATTGTGTCATCGATGATGATGATTCTTCCGTTGAGGTCCGATTTCCCTGATGGATTTCTTTCATTGGCCATTCTGTTCCTATTGTTTTCCTCTCCTATCTGATTGTTGCTTATACATTTGAAATGCCCAAGGGTTAGCTTACTAATTAAAATAATCATTTCCATTTTACAAAAGATTAATTAATTTATCTACATTCTTGAATATATATTTTTATCTTCAATTAAATCTTTTTAAGTTATTGCTTTTAAAATACTTTTTCTATTTTTAATAAAGTTTTATTTTAATAATTTTTTTTTATCTGGGCGATTTTATATATATATGAGTTTAGGATAATTTTTTTAATTTTCAATTTTTAATTCTTAAAAAAGAAGTTTTTATTTGCGAACTTTTATTTTTTTCATGTTTAATAATAAAAAAACAATGTAACATCATATGTGCCTGTTACATATCAGTAAACTTGCTTAAATAAAAATGAACAAAAAAAAATATTTTACTTAGGGTTAGTAATTATGGTACATGATTAATGAAGACATTTACAAAAACATCCGGTTAGTAATTTTACAAAAAGACTATATACAAAAAAAAAATGTTGACCATCGTTTTACAAAGAACCATCTATGTTTACACCTCCTCCCCACAAGAGTTCTATTTTTTTATACATTTTATTTTTACACATGGCATGACAAGCAAGTTATTTAAATTATTTATTTAAGAAGGTTGCATTGAGGTGAATACGTTCTAAGAAATAATGGGTTTATACGTGTATATTTGCAGCACAATTATAAATACCACCAACTTATTTATGACTGATTGAAATGCATACATAGGGTTACACTGAAGTAATTACCAAACGGTACTATATTTACGATCATAAACTTACATGGCTGTGCGCGCCTATACTTGTTAAAGCATAATATATTGTGCCAAGGCCAATTTGGCACATGTATATAAAATAATTTTGTCTAAGAAAATTATTAAAATAAAAAAAAAAATCTTTCGTAAAAGAGTTTGAAATAAAAGATTAAAAGTGGAAAAGGGGTTTTCTTAAAGTCAAACTAAAAGTGTTATAAAAGAAAGTAAAGTTTTTCTAAATTAGTATTCGTAAAAATAAGTAATTTAAAATTTAAAAAAAATATATAAATCTTTTTTCATTCAAGCTTGTTATAATAAATTATATATGTGCATGCGAGTGTAAATAAATGTATGCATGTTAGAATAATATTAATATATATATATATATATATATTATTCTATACATATATTTATATATATATATATATATATATATATATATATATATAAATGGAAGTTAAAAAAGAAATTATATTTGGAAAACACAGTGATGGCTATTAAGTTAAATAAAGATTTAAAAAAACCACACCAGCAGTGGGCTACTAATTAAAGATATAAAAACAATATGTTTATGAAAGCTACTACTAATTAAACAATCTTCAAAAACACATTGTCATAGGATTAATTACTAATGGAATTTCGACAACACCTATTGCACCTATTGCCGGAGAATATTAAAACGAAAACAATTCGGATACATAAATAGCCAGATTTTTATCAGAGTTCAGTTTTTTTTCAGTCTAGTTTGCAGTGACAGTCTTGTTTCCGTTCAGATAACAGTGCAGTTTCTATTATGTATTCAGAAACAAAAATGCATTGTTGAGCAACTTTTGGAAATATACGCTCGTGCTTCAGCCTTTTTGTCCAACAAGATCATCAAAACCTGCCTGTGAAATAATGTCTGCATAACAACTCAGAAATCCTCCGTCAAACGTTCAACTGTCTTCAAGAATAAAATCAATGGATTCACATAAAATCACTTCAAAAAACATCCAAATCTAACCGATTAGATATACTCCATCAGAAGCAGCAGAAGTAGCCAACAACAAGCAATAGCCACGTTCCAAAAATCCTAGGTAAACATTTATTTATTATCATTTATATGTAGTAGCCACCACTGTAATTCATCAATCCTACCGAGTAAAGTAATTTGAACTCTTAAGCATGCATAAAATGAACTATTGATGTGCATGTGTGTGAATGTGAGATAATTTAACGATGTCACATATTATTTATGCTTTTCACCAGATATATGTTATAATGTGTTACTTTAAAAATGTGCGTGTGTTAAATTAGATTTATCAAGATGTTTAAATTTAGTCAATTAATGTTGGGTAATAAATTATCTTTAAACTTAATTAATGTTAATTAAAATAAAATGTCTTCAAACTTAAACTTTATTTGTCGGTCAATTCTTTTTACCAACCTTTTATTAATTCTTTCCACCACTAATTTTGTATAATTTTGTTATTGAAATTAAAATTAGACTGAGCTAGTTTTAGGGAATGTTTTGAGCGCTGGATTATGAGCCTACTACCCGAATACATTAGTCATTAGACTAGCTGGCGCCCCGGGGTTTACCCCAAAACAAATAAAGTATTTGGATAGTAGGGGTTTGAATCTAGCAGCCGAGATGGGCCATTGTTGATAGTTAAAGCTATCAATAAGATCTCCCATTTTGCTCGAATGTGCCGGTTCGTTCACGTAACATTTATAAGATTATAAATGTATTAGGAAGGAGTTTGAAACCGGCCAAAACTTATATATACGTATAAGTAAGTGGTTTCAGTGGTTCGACCTGGTACATAAATGGCTTTCCCAACGTTTGGGGCTGGACCTAAGAAACAATAGTAAATAAATACTTTGTTTCTTGTTTAAAAAAATTTTCTATACAAAAGCTAAATTACGTATGTTAAAGCGTTTTAATTTTTTTTTAAAAAAAAAAAAAAAGAATTGACCGAAAACTTTGTTTTCTTTAAATGAAAAGAGATTTACACTATTTACGTTATCTAAAATAAATCATTATGTTAAATCAGAGACAGTTGGATGTTTGGGCGGAGTTAAAGCATTAAGATCGGGTGGAGAAAAATGGACAAAGGAGGGGCGGAGTCAGCGTGTATTTCCAGTTTAGTAAGAAATAAATAAAATAGAAAATAGTAAACTTATGAGCGTGAATAAAATATAATATTAAAGAAAAATAATATAAAAAAGTAAAGCTTAAAAGTATAAATATGACAAGAAATAAACCTAGAATGGAGACTCAAGGTAAAAAAACAGACAATGTTCCCAGCGAGGAACAAAATAAAACCGAAACTAGTGAAATATAAAAGGTCCCCAGTGAAGAAAAAATGGAAACTCAAGTGAAAGAAGTAGAGAATGCTTCTAGTGAGGAACAAAAAGATAAAAATAAAAAAGGGGTTGAGCAAAAAGAAGAGAATAGGGAAATCATAGCTTTATTAACTTGCATGTTTGAAAAACAAAAAGAAACAGCCGAAGAATATAAAAAAAATAGCTGAAGAGCTTAAAAACCAAAATAATGAAATGAAGAGTAAATTGGAAGGGCAAGCTGAAATGCTTGAAAAGTTAAAGGACCAGATCGAAATGGGCCAAAATAAAATAAAAGAAGAAATTAGGGAAGAAATAGAAGAGATTAAAACACAAGTAGAAAATCAAATAGAGACCGCTTACCAAGTAATTGAAAAAAATAAGATAGAAGATAGAAAAGTAATTGAAGAGATAAAAGTTGGAATGACGGATTTAGCTTGGAAAGTAAATCAAAAGAATAGTAAAAATAGTTCGCAAATGGAAATAAAACAGTGTGACCACTTGAGTGCAAACACACACATTATAAACAATCCGGCAATCGTGAACCAGTTTTTGAAAATACGGATATTTTCTGGCCATCAAGGTGAAGCTCCTATGGAGCATTTAAATAGTTTGGAGTGCTATTTCACTCTGAATCAATTAAGTGAGGAGGCTATGATCGCAATAGTGTGTAGCCTTTTACAAGGGGGGTCTCAATCTTGGTGGGACTCTTTATATAAAAAACCCGTCACTTTTGCCGAATATAAAATTGCTGTTTTAGCTAGTTATTGGAACGAAGATTATCAGGAAAATCTTTGTCACCAGATCTCGCAAGATAAATGGCGACCTGGTGAACCATTTGTTTCTTTTTTTAGAAGGCAAGTGGCAAAATTACACTCTTTAACAGCAGACCCACTATCTGAACAACAAATTGTCAGGATAGTCCACCATAGTTTTCCTCATAATGTCGAGCAAATGCTCATAGGAACTGAAAGGAAAACAGTGGAACAAATGGCGGAATTGTTGAGCGCTTTCGACAGTGCTAGACCAACTTTTGATATGAGAGATAAGGGATTCAAACCCCAACTTAGAGAGCTGGCTGTAAACACCATAAGATATAGACATAGGTCAAATTTGGGGAGTCCCCGGAGGAGACGTTATTCTAATAGTCCCCAGAGAACAAAAATCTTTTGAAGAACCGACAGCGATCCTGACATCTCTCATACTAGATTTAAGGAAAGGCCCAGGGGTGATTCTTAATCCCCCAGTATGAGTGGTTATATGCAAAAAAAAGATAATAAAGAACCACCAGACAAAAATTAAAAATATGTAATCTGATGGATTCACTGGCTTGACCTAGTATATAATGACCATGGACTCAGAATAATGGAAAATGTTTAACAAAGTTTAATGAAATACATGTAAAAACGAGTATCAATTTAGTTTGAATAATTAAAAATGATTAAAGTTAATCTTAGTAAAATAAAATAACAATCTTAGAGGTTTTTAAAATGATAAAGCAATGATAAAACAATTTATGTCAAAAAACCCCGATTATGTCTTATCGATTATGTTAAATCCCAGCTCATAAGTCTAGAACATAGTGGAGTGTGATGCCAATGAAATAAATGTGTAAAAAAAAAAGGGGGGGGAGAGTAAAAATAATGCTTTAAAAATAAAAATGAAATAAATAAGTGTATAATGAAAGTATTAATGAAAATAAAACATTATCAAATAAAATTAAAAAAAAAAAGTGTATTAAATTAGGATTGAAGTGTGTGCGAGTATTTGGGCAAAGAAATTAAAAGTTGGTTTAAATCAGCACAAAATCTATCTGTGTGTTTGAATTGCCTTATACTTTGCTGCCTACTTCTCTTAACATTACATTTATTACCTAATGATGAAAATAAAAACTAAAAATGCACTCTAGAAAAATAAGAATTTGAAGTGGTCAATACTTAGGAAAAGTGATCAACGCACATATTAATTAAGAAAAATGTTCGTAAATAAATAAGTAGGTCAAATAGTTAAAATAAAATCGATAAAATCAAGTTAAATAAATAAGCGTAAATATATCTGTAGTAAATAATAATAAAAAGTGACTCGTGATAAACTAATAGATTTTTTTTTTTTTTGGAATACACACACGGTAATAAAAGGAAGTAAATAAATGATTTAAAGTCAAGTCAAAAAAATATATATATATATCAGTGTAATAATGAATCGTAGTAAAGTAAGTTGTTTTTGAATATACGCAAGTTAATAAAAGTTGAGACACACATAGATAAAAAAGTTGAGTAAGGGTTGAAAATAATATTCGAGATTAGATTAATATAAATAAAAATGAAAACTGATGTCCGTGGTAGTTTAGAATAATATTATGAGATTAGATTTATACAAATGTTAGAATAATGTTCATATGAATTTAAAAATAATGTTGTAAGATTAGTAATAAAAATATAAAGTCAATCTAAGGTGTATTAAGAGTGTGTAAGTATACATGTGTATATACGCGTACATACACTGGTAATATTCGGTAAATACGATACCTCATGATGCGTATCTTAAATGTATTTATCCAGATATCCTTTTAGGTTATTTTCTTGGCACTGCTGCACCTCATGATGTGTGCAAAAAGGGATTCCCTGTAAGCAAGTCCAGTAATAACTCGATATCTAGAATATTAGTAGTTAGAATTATGCTGCACATATACACATGTATAGGAATTTATCTATAGCAAAAAGGAATGAGGGTAAGATATTGTTCATGTGAATTTAAAAATAAGGTTGTAAGATTAATAATAAGGAAATAAAAGTCAATCTAAGGTGTATTAAAGGTGTATAAGTATACATGTGTATATACGCGCACATACACTGGTAATATTCGGTAAATACGATACCTCATGATGCGTATCTTAAATGTATTTACCCAGATATCCTTTTAGGTTATTTTCTTGGTACTGCTGCACCTCATGATGCATGCAATAAGGGATTTATTTATTATAGATTTCCTGTAAGCAAGTCCAGTAATAACTCGATATCTAGAATATTAGTAGGTGTAGAATTATGCTGCATGTTTACACATGTGTAGAAATTTATCTAGAGCAAAAGGGAATGAAGGTAGTATAAAAATAAGTTTAGGTAAAGATATGTTTAAAGCTGCTGACTGGATAAATTTTAGTACCCGTAACGGACTTGTCAGGGATCATTCCTCTTTCCAAAGCGTAAGTCAAAAATGGACAGTTGAAATTTTCTGCCATTTCGCAGCGACCCTTTCTTTTTCCAAGTCCGATCAAGAGAATCGGCAAATGAAGTTTCGATTTTATACACGTGTAAGTTGGTGTAAGTCAGCGAATCTGCTTCCATGTCATTTCCAAAAGATCCCTGTGCCACAAATTTAGTTTGTCCCAGTGGTCATTATCCATGATTTAGATCATTGGGAGCAATGTATTTGGCATAGATAGAATGAAAGGATAGTCAAAACTGATTGCCCTTTGTATGTTAAGTAAAAGATATTAAAAAGCTAACTTAGAAAAATAATAAATTAATAAATCTTTAGAGTCAAGAATTAAAATTGCAAGAGATAAAATGGTCAAAAATGATGCATTTTACTCTAAAACAGAGGGGGGTGTAATGTGCCAAGGCCAATTTGGCACATGTATATAAAATAATTTTGTCTAAAAAAATTATTAAAATTAAAAAAAATCTTTCATAAAAGAGTTTGAAATAAAAGATTAAAAGTGGGAAAGGGGTTTTCTTAAAGTCAAACTAAAAGTGTTATGAAAGAAAGTAAAGTTTTTCTAAATTAGTATTCTTAAAAATAAGTAATTTAAAATTAAAAAATATATATAAATCTCTTTTCATTCAAGCTTATTATAATAAATTATATATGTGCGTGCGAGTGTAAATAAATGTATGCGTGTTAGAATAATATAATATATATATATATTGAAGCGGAATCTGTTGCACACATTCAGCTTCACTCTCTAATAATGTTTGAAACCACCAAACATGGATTCAAACCTAACCATTTAATTATAGACCACCGGGGAGTGAAGGTGTACCAATGCGCGTGGTTGTTTATGTATGTGTAAACTTTAAATTCATTTAACATTAATATGCATAAAAACAATTATATATTTTCATTACGGTAAACAATCATGCGTATGTGTGTGTAACAGATCAATTTTAATAATTTAAAGCGTTGCATAATGTATATTTTATTTATACATATATTTTCATAGAGAGAAAGTTCGAGAGGGGAACGTAAAATTAGTAAATAAAAGACTTACCGTCTTCCAAATTATAAAAGAAATTTGTTTTATTGTAATATAGATTGATTTAGCATCATGATTAGTTAACGTTGATTCCGCAGGTCTATTTTCAGCTTAAATTAGACCAAAACCAACTCTCGAACTTAATCTCGTTTGTAGTCCAAAATATGCTGTATCATTGTAGTTATTAAAACATCCGGGAATTACCCAGTGGCGGTGATAACGAGTATAAATACAACCACATTTTCTAACTAAAGAGGAGACATGTCATTTTTCTAACGCATTGCTAAGGGGAAGCCACGCCCCTCTGAACGGCAACATGACGGGCTAATAAACATAGATTTGCTTCCCTGGATCTCTCCAAAAATCTAACCGATGCCTAAATACTCGGAAACCATCGTTCATAAATTACTGCCAAAATGAACTTTATATTGAATAAAGAATGGACCGAAACCTTAATTTCATCAAATTGTCATAAATTAATTCCTTTATCAAACATGGAACCAACACATACGCACCCGGCTGGAAATTCATCGGAAAGAAAGGTAATTCCTTGCCATATAAACGAACTTTCATCTTAATAACCCTTTCTATTGTAAAATATAAATGTAAACATTTCTAGTTCTGAAATTTCTCCTAAGGTAAAAATGTAATTACTTATTTCGTGATCGGTAATGCTAAGCCGATTAACTGCCTAAATAATGACCTCTTTTCTTTGTTTTATTATTTCTGTCTGTTGTATATTTAAACTGTAATTCTCACTTTCTAAACTCGATTGCTAGGTTCTCACTCTCCTTGTATTTTTATTTTAATGCGGCAATGTTTATTTAATATTATGCAAATCATATCAATTTTTAGTATGCTAATAACTCGATCTGGCGAATCAATCCTATTTATTTTTGCTATTCTGCCATTGCGGAATATTTAATCGTAAACGTAAGTGTATTCACATTTTAAAATTTGCCCGATCAAGAGATTTTCCTAAACTATGTTTTAATAATGAATATTATGCTTTTCACTACTATTTGAATTAAATGATTTACTATTGCTCCACGCTATTGATTAACATGATGAAAATTGAGTATTACCTAACTTTAATTCAGATCCTTATGTCTAGATGATTCATTTTATAAATTGCCCCGCCATCTAACGATAATTTAAGTCACTTAGTTCTCGGGTGGGTTAATATGCGTTTAGCGAAGGAATTTTAATGTTTTAATATTTATCCTTAAGATATTGAATAAATTCTTTAAGTAAGTTGTATGCCCCGTTTGGGACTGCCTTTAGATCATTATTTCATTACGTTAGACTTAATTAGTATTTTAAGGCTGTATAAATCAGGGTAAATCAAACCTGACAGCTTTCATAACGTGTCCCGGTGATAACATTCCTAATTCAGAAATGACATTGTCATGCGTTTTCTCGATAATGGAATACTTATATAAAGCACAATTCTCGACAGAGTGTGGAGGCCCCAGCTCTTACAGATTGTCTTAGGTTAGGTAAGCGCTGCTATAGGTTAACATCCTATGAGTTGGAACCATAGTATCTTGCCAACCAATTCCCAATGCTATCCATCACAAATGCGGATAAGATTAATTTTCTTCGCTCCCAAATAAATGAAGCTCATCGTCCACTCAGGCCTTATCATGCGGTTCACACGTTATCGTTCTTATCCTTCCATATGGTTCAGATGTCTATACGCCGTAATGATATAAGTTCCCTAAGTCATCCCAAAATTCTCGTTATAATTTAAATTTAATTAACTTTAGTATATACACATTATCGCTTATTAGCGCTACCCATCCTTCGTTCAATTGCTATTAATACATCATTAATTAACTATTGAGAAAATCTATAAATGTAGACTCGCACGATAATATCAAAATGATCATATTTTTCCTATTTCTCTTTGCAGATAAGAAATAAATGAATCATCTCATAAGGTTCCAACATAATTGATTTATGATTAATGTACCTTCCCTGAAATCCAAATGTAATCATATATTGAATAAAACAAACCTTCGTACCGTTATTAAGTTTGATTATATTCTGTGTAATTTAAAATCTTACAAGCAGTCATTCTAAAAGCTATTGTCATGGGTTATTTTCCTTAACTTAGAAATATCATAGCGTGAGTAATATCAACCCGTTAAATCATATTAGCATACTAAGCCGCAGATTTCAAATAATTAAGTTATCATTATGTATATTTATTGGTGCATATCCATCAAACCTTGTTATGTTATCCGGTTTGACATGGAATGCCCAAGTGACCATAAGTGAAACCTAAATCGAGTGTTCAACATATATAATTTCTAATTCATTGTAAATCTCCATATCTAGTGATTCACATGATTAATCAATTATTATTAATATTACGTTTAATAAATTTACATTTAATAAGCTATCTTTTGGATATTTTTTGTTGGTTTGTGGGTGCACATCTATCATTACTTTGTGTTATCAATTAGTTAAGCCGTAGGTCTCTTGTATCTTTGCTGAACCTTTCTGGGCCGGAGTAAATTGAAGAGTATGCTGCTATCATCAGAAATGTTGTTTGTAATGTGATAGACTTGGGAAGTGGGCAATAGGGCGGAGTTCATGAGTATCCCTGACCTGTGTATCTTGTATATGATTGAACTCTAGGTACTTTTGCTTAGGTCCTAATTCTTGTTAGACGAACATACAATTCTGACCGGTACAATATATATAAATGGAAGTTAAAAAAGAAATTATATTTGGAAAACACTGTGATGGCTATTAAGTTAAATAAAGATTTAAAAAAACCACAGCAGCAGTGGGCTACTAATTAAAGATATAAAAACAATACGTTTATGAAAGCTACTACTAATTAAACAATCTTCAAAAACACGCTGTCATAGGAGTAATTACTAATGAAATTTCAACAACATCTATTGCACTTATTGCCAGAGGATATTAAAATGAAAACAATTCAGATACATAAATAGCCAGATTTTTATCGGAGTTCAGTTTTTTTCAGTCTAGTTTGCAGTGACAGTCTTGTTTCCGTTCAGATAACAGTGCAGTTTCTATTATGTATTCAGAAACAAAAATGCATTGTTGAGCAGCTTTTGGAAATATACGCTCATGCTTCAGCCTTTTTGTCCAACAAGATCATCAAAACCTGCCTGTGAAATAATGTCTGCATAACAACTCAGAAATCCTCCGTCAAACGTTCAACTGTCTTCAAGAATAAAATCAATGGATTCACATAAAATCTCTTCAAGAAATGTCCAAATCTAACTGGTTAGATATACTCCATCAGAAGCAGCAGAAGTAGCCAACAACAAGCAATAGCCACGTTCCAAAAATCCTAGGTAAACATTTATTTATTATCATTTATATGTAGTAGCCACCGCTGTAATTCGTCAATCCTACTGAGTAAAGTAATTTGAACTCTTAAGCATGCATAAAATGAACTATTGATGTGCATGTGTGTGAATGTGAGATAATTTAATGATGTCACAAATTATTTATGCTTTTCACCAGATATATGTTATAATGTGTTGTTTTAAAAATGTGCATGTGTTAAATTAGATTTATCAAGATGTTTAAATTTAGTCAATTAATGTTGGGTAATAAATTATCTTTAAACTTAATTAATGTTAATTAAAATAAAATGTCTTCAAACTTAAACTTTATTTGTTGGTCAATTCTTTTTACCAACCTTTTATTAATTCTTTCCACCACTAATTTTGTATAATTTTGTTATTGAAATTAAAATTAGACTGAGCTAGTTTTAGGGAATGTTTTGAGTGCTGGATTATGAGCTTACGACCCGAATACATTAATCATTAGACTATCTGGCGCCCCGGGGTTTACCCTGAAACAAATAAAGTATTTGGATAGTAGGGGTTTGAATCTAGCAGCCGAGATGAGCCATTGTAGATAGTTAAAGCTATCAATAAGATCTCCCATTTTGCTCGAACATGCCGGTTCGTTCACATAACATTTATAAGATTATAAATGTATTAGGAAGGAGTTTGAAACTGGCCAAAACTTATATATACGTATAAGTAAGTGATTTCAGCAGTTCGACCCAGTACAATATATTAACAAAAAAAAATATTAATTGCAACCTTTTGGCTTTCTTTTTAACAAAATACAATTTAAAATTATTTATACTTTCTGTTGGTTTTTAATATATGTGCAATTTCTTTCTGTCAGTGCTTTTATAAGATTTAAAGTATATGACTTTATGTAAACAGATAAAAATATTTCATTTTGAAAAAATTTGTTCAGGGTATACGTGGTTTATTAAACATTGGCCCCAGTTGGGAGACCAATTATAATGATCCGCTTAAAATAAGGCCTATTTATATATTTTCACTAAACCTTAACACCTTTTTGGAATTTCATTTGCCTCGGAACCAATTGACTTTTAATTAAAACAAAATAATATAATCTAATTTTTATTATTGATAAAGTCTCCGAGGTGTTATATTTAATTTACTTAAAAAATTATTAAAATATATAACTTATATAATTTGATTCAGTTTCATTAATTAAATTCCTTTTTAGGTGTTATAAAATGTTAAAGCTTAGCAGAAGGAACAGTATTCTGATTTAATGATAAAGTCTTTTGTTGAAACCAAAATCAATCAGTAAACAGATTTTACATTTACCCGGGTGTGGTCACTAATTGATTTCTTGTTTACACAAAATTCTCATTTTTAATTATAAACAGATTTTTTTATTTTACTCAAATAAATAACTTTTAACATATTTGTTTTTACAAAATAACAAATTGGACAGATTTTAAAAAAATACTTTAGTTTCTGTTATATATATAAAATATTAAATCAGAAAACTGTTAAATATCTTTTAAAAAAAATGTTTTACATTATATCTTTTTATTTAAACTTAAACATATATATAAATCATTTTGCTGTTATTCCAAGGTTTAAATTATCCATCCACATATAATAGCGAATATAATTAAGAATTGACTGAAAATTAATAAAACATTTTATAATAAATTATGAGCATTTCTATGCTATAATTTTATCAAACCTGTTTAATTATAGCATATTTTCGTATGTAAATGGATGATGCCATTCAAGTGGCCATTAGAACAGTTTTCCTGCTCGACTTATATATAACATTTTTATATTTAAGATAGGTTCGAAACTAGTTCAGACGAGTAGGTCTTTAGGTTGATGGTAAAATGGAAAGAGATTGGGAGGTTTCCATTTTATATCAGTAAACTTAGTAAAAAAAAAAACAAAAAAAAATGACTTTACTTATATAAACATGGAGCTAAATTATGGCTTCTTTCAAAATATAAACTCATGGCCTAATCTTACGCTAAACTCACACTATATCATACTATATTACACTATATAATATATTTAGTGCTTCTAACAATTATCAATACATACAATGAAATCATCGGTTATTAGTAAATATTTTAAACTTAAACAGATATATACTCAAACGAGTATATATCTTGGTCAAAATAATGGATATATATATAAAATATAATGTGTATAATATATAAAGGGTATATAGATAAAAGATATGGATAAAATATAAAGTGTATATAGATAAAATATAAAGTGTATAATTTATATGTATATAGAGTGTATAAATAAATATAAAGTATAATATATAAAGTGTATATAGATAAAATATAAAGTATATAAAAAGGTATATAAAAAGATCAAATCACTCACGAAAAAACACAATTTAGATAGGATCTGGGGGTTGTTTAAGGAGTAACTCCATGCCAGAGTTGAAACAACATCCCAATAGATCATCATCATCTTCATTAGATGTCCAACTGTCTTCATATTCTTCTTTCAACTTCACAGGAGATCGCTTAGGGTGCATTGCCAAACTTCGTGCGAATTCGCTGCCTTCATACGGTATCTCATTATGCAGCTCAAGATCCTTTTCTTCAAACTTGGGCTCCTGTTCTGCTACAGATAATTTACTAGTATTTTCTATAGGAGTTTTTTGGCATGGGGTGTCTAGATGCTTTATATTATTAATATTACTCATGTTTATTATTGCTTGTGTACATTTTACATTATTTTTCTTTTCAGTGGTATTTTCTCTAGTAAGTGCTTCTTCATATAGAGAAAACATGCTATTTTCTTTGATTATGATACTTTGCTGATCGACTTTGACTTCCCCCTCTCTAAAATTATTTTCAGTATCATCTTCAGTCTGGCCAATAACTTGCACTATCTCATGTCTATTAAGTCTTTTATCTTGGTAATCACTAGCCAAGCTGCTTTTCTTAATTTCCCTTTTTTTTCTTTTATTTCTGCTACATCTTTCAATTCTGGAATATATGCTGTGATAATGTTTTCTTCTTTGTTGGCTATTTGACTTCTTTGTAGCAGGTTTTCTTTTATTTCACATATTTCATTTATAATTTCCTTTTGAGCTTCCTCATACTCTTGGAATTTACTGTTAAATTCTGCCCCCACTTTAAAGACCATTTCTTTCAAACTTTTTTCTTGACATTCTACTTGTTCAACTAAAGCCTTAACTTCTTATTTAATCATAACAAATTCCTTGCTATTTTCTTCCTGGTTTTTATGTAACATTTCTTTAAATTCTCCCCTAATTTCTTCAGATTTCTGCTCGCAGCTGATTGTAATCCCTGTAAACCTTGGCTCAACTTTTCCTCCAAGCGTATATCTCTTTCTGTCATTTCTTGTCTAAATTCTTTGATTAGGGTCTCAAATCTTTGCTCAATTTTCTGATCCCTTTTCTCTGCTTCCTGTCTATATCTTTCATCCCTTTTTTCTGCATCCTGTCTGAGCTGTCTCAGCAACCAATTCAAATCCTGGCCTTCCTGCTTAACCTCCTCTATCAGTATCTGTTCAGATATTTCTGTAACTAAATTCTCTGGCATAGCAACAGTTTTCTGTGCACACTCATCTCTATCCTGGCTCATACTAGTTTCCCCTTCTATTTCTTCTTCTGTACTGCTGTTGTACTCATTAATTTCTCTTCCTGATCTCAACATGATACCTCCACCTCTCATCTCCTTTTCTACTTCTATCTCTTCCCCATTGCTCATTACTTCTGTTTCTTTGTTCATTCTGTTATACTGTATAATCCTTTCAAAGTTATTATTATTATTTTTGCACCTAATAAATATTTGATTTTTAAAACTTTTATACTTTTAATATGGCTGTTTGCTGCTCCCCTCCCCCAAGAACAACTCGTTCACTTCCATCCCAACTCTATGCCTAACTCACTAATCTATCTATAAGCTTACACCTTTTGATGCCTGTCCAACATATAACAATCAAGAAAAAAAAATTTTGTCTTCCTACTTTTTATTTTATGAAATATACGAAACTTTTTATTTAAAAAAAAATCCCTTCCTTTTTTTTTTTAGCTTTAATAAAGTATACGAAAATTTTTAAAAAAACTTTTTTTTTCATCTATATATCTAAAGTATAACACATATTTTAATATTCAAATGAATTAATAACAACTTAACTCACCCCCGGTCTCTTCTTCCAGCTGTTTTTTATATAGATATATATACTTAAATAGCTCATATTTATGACCTAATTTCATTTACCCATCTGCACCAATTTCAAACCTTTTAACTTTTGGTTAATTTGACCTTATTTATATCTATATTTCTTACTCATCCAAAACCACTCCAATTCATAAAAATACTTTGATAAAATGAGACCCCTCTTTTCTTTTAATCTAAATTTCTTTTCTCTGCTCCCTAATAACAAATTTATAAGAGTATGACATATAACTTGATCAATCATCCTCAGGTGCCAGTCACTAGTAAATAGGAAAGACACAAAATAAATTTAATAATTTTTTTTGCTATATACACACAAAAGTCCATAACTCAGGGTATGTAGGTGTTTCTATCGAAGCCCCACATTGGGTGCCAGGTATAATGATCCAGAGAAAGGATACTTAAACATATCTACACTACAGGGTGCCACTAGGCATTTGAACCTAGAAAATTTATAAAGTAGGCAGATATGTAAGTCCCAAAAAAATTTTTTTTATTTTCAATATTTTGATTCCAGACATTAGTTCATTGGCACTAGCTCAGTGGAATAGCAGAGATTTACATTTTTTAATAAATTCTTATCTAAGAATATATATATAAAAAAATAAACCACTGCCAGTAATTATACACACAAACATTTATTTACGCACATTTATAATTTTTAAAATTGTTTTAGTATTAGTTTACATTTTAAAATTTAACTTACATTTTTAACTTTGATTTTAATTTTTATAAGTTCGCACAGATAGGTTTATAAAAGTTTGTTTTAAAATGTTGAGTATAGATCGGTTACATAGATTACACAGTTAAAAACATTTCAAAATAAACATAAACGATCAAAATACAAAGTGATACCGTCAATTGCAGAGGGAAGACAAGAAACCCAATGGCACTCATCATAAGATACCACATTGACACCAATAACTTAAAAGACATCCGAATAAATACATTTTAGATACTCACCGTAAGGTATCATTATTTACCGAATGTCTATATATTTTGATCAAATATGAAAACCAAAAACATAATTAACCGATACCGAATCCATGCAATGTCCATATCCTACTTAAATTTAATGCATTTTTATTTAGAGTGTCAAGTATGAATAGACTACATAGATTTGCATTTGAAAAGAAAATATTCTATCCTTATTTAACCTTAGGCCAAAATTTCGCAGTCAAACCAACGTCAATTCATCTGATGTATCGATGCATTCAATGTAATATGAATATGGCAGCACAAAAGGTTAAGAGAAAAAATTGCCTCTCATCAGATAGGAATACTTCATCTATCTGACAAGAAGAGCAATAAAAAAAACTCCATAGGAAAGGACTTTGGTCATTTTGCCAACTTATGAATCGCATTCCATAGGCCAAAAAGGAAGGGTGTGGCGTATAAAGCAATTCTGCCCATAGCGAATCTCGTACCACATCTACTAATTACACCAATATATCCAATTCGTTGACCTAATTTAACTATGAAACAAATAACCTAAGATTACCCTCCCCTAATATAACTTTACAAATCTATATAGCCATTCACACCCAACTTAAGTTTAACATTTATATAATATTAAATTAGCGAAAAACAAAAATCATAAATAAAACTTAAAAGAACCCAAAAAAAAATAAATGGAAATGATTTTACAAAAGAAATACATCAAGTTAAAATTACTTATTAATAAATAAAGTTGGTCAGATAGGATTCTATTGCAATTATTTTAAATACGGAAAGTTTTTAATTTAATGTTCATTAATTATAAAGTTCTTACGGTTTTAAACAGTTCATCTTTATCTGTTGCTTGCCATTTGAATGTGAATTCCCACGCTGTCCTAAAAAGATTGGTATTCTGTTGGCCGTTTTACTTATTCATCCAGAGGTTTTTTACTTTAGCGGGTCCTCAATGTAGAAAATGATGTTTCATTTTTTTTTCTTTAACAACTGAAGAAATTGAAAGTGCGTCTTTCAATCCCTTCACCTCCGACTCTCCACTAACACATATCTGTCCACTCGTAATAACTAACTAATAATTTCCAAACTTTTCCTTTTATATTAATTTTAAGGATTCAATTGACATTACATCATCGATGATGATGATCCTTCCTTGAGGTCCGATTTCCCCGATGGATTTCTTTCATTGGCCATTCTGTTCCTATTGTTTTTCCTCTCCTATCTGACCATTGCTTATACATTTGAAATGCCCAAGGGCTAGCTTACTAATTAAAATAATCATTTTCATTTTACAAAAGATTAATTAATTTATCTACATTCTTGAAGATATATTTTTATCTTCAATTAAATCTTTTTAAGTTTTTGCTTTTAAAATACTTTTTCTATTTTTAATAAAGTTTTATTTTAATAATTTTTTTTCATCTGTGCGATTTTATATATATATATACGAGTTTAAGATAGATTTTCTAATTTTCAATTTTTAATTCTTAAAAAAGAAGTTTTTATTTGCGAACTTTTATTTTTTTGCATGCGTTACACATATTATAATATCGATTTTTATTCTCTTATCTATAGCTTTTTTTCGGACAAATTATAATTATATTTCCACATAGCATCACTAACTTTTTTGCATCATTTTATAAAACTTCTGATATTCAATACTTCTAAATAATTTTAACCATTTTCATATTCTTTTTTTTTTTATATATCTTGCCTTGATTCAATTGAAAACTTATTGGAAAATTCTGCATTTTTGTTCTAACTGTGTAGCTTATATTATTTGAATATCAGTTACCTTATTATTGATTTTTTTTTAAAATTTTGAACCATCATTAATATCTGTTAGTGTTTTAAAATGATTTGCAAGTCCTATTTAAAGTTAGTGGAGCATTTCACAAGATTAGGAATATCAATTTTTAATAATGTTATTTCTTTAATAGATTTTGCTTATCTAATTTTGTACTAACATGTATCTACTTTAGCAAAGATAATTTCCTGTATTGAAACTTAAGTGCAACATATATTTTCTATTAATTAGAAAATAATTTAATTCTACTATGTCTTTATTTTAATCCTTCCATGTCTATTTTCATTTTGGATTTTTCTCATGATAAAAATAAATAATATACAGATTATAATTTTTCAACAATTTCAATAAGTTTTATTTCCATTTTCTTTTTGCTTTATTTCTAAATTTATTCACATAACTTTCATCTTTCAATTGTTTTTTAATTCTAGCATTAAAATCTCCCATGATAATTTTTAAATGTTTTTTGATGTGATCAAAATCATTTTGTATATTTAAAATAAAAATTCTTTATCACTTTATCGCAATGAAAATTTGTCCATAAACCTTAATTATTTACATTTGGCATTTTTTTATTAAATTAAATCAGTAATCTTGCCAGTCCATCTGATATTACCCCCAATATCCACAATTATGTTTTTTACTTAGAATAAATTTCACTTTACTTTGCACTTTCAGTTTTGTTTCTTTGTCATTTCTTCTAACTTCATCAAATCTCTTTAATATTAGATCATTTTTATCCAATTCATGGAATCCTTACGATTTTTAAAGTGATTTATAGCTGTAGATAGATCAACATTCAATGTCTTCTCACAATTATTGGCTGAATAATTTTTTTTATAGTCTTATAAATATTAGAGCCTCATGTTTGCAAATCTGAAAAGGAATAATCATTTACACACACATTTAAACTTTGTAAACTTAATTGATGTTTCAATTAAGAACTATCAGGCAACTGAAAAGAGTGACCATCGTATTTCTTGCTATTACATTTTATGATAAAAGTCAGTAGACTTACTGTCTAGTTATTATGTATTGGTAAGAAGCCTATCCATGTACATTCATTCTATAAATAATCATATAGTAATACTAACTACTACAAGAAGAATATGTAGAGTAGATATTAGAAAATGGCCTTGCTTGGTTAATTTAAGTTCAAAGAAAAAAAGCAAATGCTTCCCTTCCAGTTAATAGCAAACTATATTCTACAACCATTATTATTAATGCAAGTTAAATATATTATTCATTTGTTTATTTATCCTTCATTACCTTTTTATTATACTTAATTTTTAACTAAAATACTTTTTAAAATTTTAAATATAGTTTTTTTCTCTCTTATAACCGTCCCTTGATTTCAAATGCAGGTTGCTGTTTGATGATCATATTTTATTTAGGTACTTACAACAGCCGGTCAATTTTAAGTGAGGGAAGATTGCAAAAATTGGAAGAACTGTCTAATATTAAATAGGACATTGTTGGACTTTGTGAAGTTAGAAGAAAAAGTTAGAGGCAATTGATTTAAAAAGTAGACATGTTCTGCACTACATTACAAGTGGAGTATAATTTATTATAAATAAAAAGGGAAGAGCAATATTGTGGAGATTGCGGTATGTCAAAAATGTCATGATTAGTTATTTAACTTAATGAAAGATACCAAATGCAGATAATTCAAGTTTATGCACTAAGTTCTCATTGTAATGAAGAAAAGAGGATTTTTATTTGGATGTACAAAAGACCATCAGATTGAACAACATTTTAAGATTATCATTGGAGACTTTAATACTAGAATTAGTAAACAATTAAAAGACAAAATTATTGTGGGAATATTTGGTTATAATAAAAAAAACTGAAAGAGGACAAAGACTCGTGGAGTTCATAGGAAAAGAAAAACATCATCTTGTGAATTCTTTCTTTGAGAAAATTGCTTAACAAAAATGAAATATGGAAGAATCCAAATGAAGGTACAACATAATTGAATTTATTTGACTAACCTAAAATATATATTTCAAATTTGTAATGTTCTTTCTTAATAAATTTAACATAGGAAGTGATCATCTATTAGTAAGATGTCAGATACATGTTAATGCAAAACTAGAGACAAAAAATTATTAAGAATAATAATATTCACAGTTATTACTCCTAACCTTCAGAAACATTCCCATAAATTTAAATTAGAACTAGCAAATTGTTAAAAAAATATTAACAGATTTTGAAGATTGTTCAGATTTGAACAAAATCAATAGGAAAATAATTGATACACTATTAAGAATTGCAACAAAGATAGCTGGAAAAAGAAGCAATTGACCAATAAAATTTTTACTGAGACAAAACAATTTGGGAAGAAAAGAATATAAAAAATATATAAAAATGATTCATTAAAAAAAATTGAATATTTTGATTTTTGTAAAATGATATGAAAAAGAGTTAATAACAATTTAAGAAAATATAATTGTAAATTAGCAAGGAAAATTATAGAAGAAAAAAGTATCAAAAATGTAAAACATCATGTTGGTATTGGTAAGAAACTTATTTTTGCAGTAATAAGAAATGATAGAGCTATTATTAAAAGCAGAGATGGCATGGAAATGTGTGGAAGAGGTTCTATAAAAAATTATATAACAATAAAATTATATGAGATTTGACTGCAGACTTTTAAGCTCCCTTCATGTTTTCCAATATACATATTTCATGCTGGAGATCATTTATCTTTTTCATATGTGTGTGGTTATGTATATCAGTTGTATGAGATAGATTGGATAGCTGAAGGGATCTTGAAATTCTGTGTTCAAATCCCCTTTAATTACATCTAAACTCCATAAATATAAAGTATAACTGTATATAAATATAACAATAAAATATAAGAAAAAGTATCATCTGCAATTACCACATCTTTTAAATTGTATAAAATTTTAAATAAAATAGTAAGACATGCAATTAAATCTATGAAAAAGGGAAAAGATCTAGGTAATGATGAAATTGTAATTGATATCTTAAGAGAAGGTAAAAAAATAGAAAAATTGTTGGCAAAGTTATATACTAAATTTTTAAATGATAAAGATATTTTAAAAAGGGAATAAAGAAAATATTAGAAATTAAATATCTATCAGTCTTTTATCAGTTTTATACAAAAAATTTTATCCAGATAATTACACCTCAGCAAACTTTGATTTTAACCAAACAAAAGAACAGACTAGATTATAAAAAAGATCAATAAATATAAGTTGCTATTATGCTTTGGATTTGTAGATTATGAAAGGGCATTTGATTAGAACATTGGATCATAAAGATATATATCAAGAATTTTATTATATTCTTATCAAAATGTTATACATAGTTATACTATGAAGATTATCATTGAGAAGAATGTATGATAGGATGAATTCATATCTTTAAATCTTTTTACAATAGTTCTGCAAGAAGTAGTTTGTGGATTAAAGTAGGAAGCTAAGATAGTAAAAGTAAATGGAGATTATTTAAGCCATCTAGATTTTGCAGATGATGAAAATATTCTTGACAATAATACTTCAGAACTTCATGTTGTGAGAATTATCAGATGAAAGTAAAAAAGTAGGATTAAACAGGATTAAATGTAAGTGCTCAAAAAACTAAAGTAATGTCAAAGGGTTTTGTTAAAAGAAGAAAATAAAGATTGATAATGATGAGTTAGGCAATACTTCATGTTGTGAGAGTTAGCAGATAAAAGTAAGAAAGTATGATTAAAGATAAATGCTCAAAAAATTTAAACAATGTCAGTAAATCTTTGTCAAAAAAAGAAAATAAAGATTGATTATGATGAGTTATAAAAAGTTAACAACTATAAATACCTTGATCAGATTATTATTATTATAGATGGAAACATAAAAGATAAAATTAATTATAGAATTAAATTTGTTTTGAGTGCTTTTGTTAGAAATAACAATGTTAAAAGGAAATATGCATATGTGTTTGAAAAGGAAGGTTTTAATAAATGTGTTTTACCAGTTCTTACTTATAGATCTGAGACTTAGACACTTAATAGATGAGCACTTCAGGGATTTCAGATCACTCAATATATGGAGAGATCTTAGCAATAACAAAAACGGGTAGAATATGAAATACATGATTGTCATCATTAAAAGAATTAAGAAACTGAAGTGGATCTGGGCAGAATATCTTGCTAGAATATATTATAGTAAATGGATAGTTAAAATCTTAAATTGGATTTCAAGAGATTGTAAAAAACTTAGAACCACATATGAGATGGGTGAATCAAATAATAAAGTGGGCTGATATGTGAAGAAAAGAGGCTAATCAGAGAAACCAGATTAAACATAGGTCATTTTCATCCTGTAATGAATCAATAATGCTTAAAATGATGATGTGATAATTAATGTTATAAATATAATTTTTTACAGTATGATGATATTTATGATAAAAACTAAATGTAAAACTTTTTTTTCTCAAAGTCAATTTTTTTAACATTTAATGAGAATATTTAAATTTTGCTCTCTTATCATTTTTATTCATATTATATTTAATATTGGATACTATTCACTCATTCTTTAGTTTATCATGTCATAATTTTGTTTTAATAAATAATATAAAATGTTGACATATTATTAAAATTTATAATGTAAAAATAAGTAATGGACAAGGTTCAATCTTCCCCACCTTCTCACTCTTCAATCATCCATATTATTGAAAATCTGATGATGGAATACTCAAAGCTCTTGTTGATGCCATTATTGTTGTCATACCCATGTTGACTTTTAAATCACTCTGAATCTTTATATATAGGACCTTAATATGTCTTTAAATATACAGAAGATGGATAGGCAGAATCTGTAATATTTGAATAAAAGTATAATGTATTGATCTTTAGATGTAATTAGAGTTGGAAGATGGAGAAGATTGAAGCCTGTCTATTAAAGTTGGAAGATTTGCTCTCTCATTAATATAAACTCAGCATTGATTATATATACACTTGGGTCTCGTTTTATGTGGTAGATATGTTCCACAGAAAACCCGCATTAAAAAAAATCACACAAAAATAGACCTAACTTACCTTGCAAAATGGGAGATAGAGGTTGTAATTTTCAGAATTCGTATAAAAGTAAAGCAACAAAGAAAAATTACTTTAAAATTTGCATTAAAAAAAATAAGCAAGTAAAGTATGACTAATAAAAAATTTCGAATATTTTAAAAAAATTAATACAAGACAAACTTTTTTTAATTTTTTTATTAACTACAATATTTAATTTTACATTTTTCATACATATTTTAATCATTACCGTTAGCGTTCGTTTGTAAACTGGAAAGAAATCAGAATCGATGTGATGTGATGTATTGTAGCTTCTTCGTAAACGAAGTCAAGAATCTCTCAGCTATTATGCCCAGAGAAACCTGTTAGCCGCTTTATTTTTATTTGTGATGTGATGTACAACTATGGCCACTTTCAGTCTTATGCTGTATTAATGGTTTTCTGTTTCTATATTTAAAAATTGAGATTGAAATCACAACAAAAAGATTATCATTAGAAAGATTATTTTCAGTTTATAAAATCTTTGTTTTTTATTTTAAAAATCTAAAAGAGAATAAAATATACGTTTTAAAAGTTTACTTTTTTTGAATATTTATTGCGATATTTTTATATGTAAGTATAAATCTATTATTATTATTCACTCATTAGTATAAATAGGTTATTTACATAAAAGCTAAAATTTTAAATACAGCTTATATAATGTTATATTTTTGAAGAAAAAAAAGCATTTCAAATGAAAATAAGTTATTAATAATTTAAATTTCTTGATATCTAATAAATATAGTGAAATATGAAAGATATTAAGAAAAAACATGAATCGCATAACTTCAAAATCACATTAAACGAGACCCAGGTGTATATATATTGAATCAGATAGTATCTGTTTCAAAGATCGTTTCCAAAAGTAGAACTAACTTTTGGTTTTATTAAATTGAAAACATAAAGCTATTTTTTAAAAAAAAATTGTTTATTCGAGTATGTGATATATTTAAATTAGGGCATTTTAATTTTTTTTTATATAACTGATTTTAAAATAGTTTTATTTCGAGCTGCTTGTTTTTAATCAATTTGATTAAAAACAAGTAAGCTTGGTAATTACATACCTGTCTGACTCTTTTGTTTTAATCATTTCTAAGTTCATTCTAAAAGTGGAGATTTAATTTTATGTTGTTGTTTTTGTTTATAATCTCTGGTTAGATTTCTTCATTAGATTGAGTAGTAGATTGAAATTTGCCCTGCCCTAAGGCATAGAATTCAACAACAAGAACAGTTTTTGTGAGAAATGTAGTGTGGTATAAATAACCTCACAAATTTTAGGACAATTATTTTTATTCTTGGCTGCAACAAGCTAGTCCAAATGACTCATTCAACATTCATACTGTTAGCAGTTTGGACATTTAATTTCTTAAAAGAAAAACATTTTGCAGTTACAAGATTTGTTTCTTCATAATGTCTAAACCCACTGCCTTATGTATCCTAAACTCCAACATGTCTTGCTAGCTTAACCCAAAAGACAGACCCACACCTGCTGGATCTTCTTCAGTCATGCTCTAAAAGTCTAAAATAAACTGGATTCCCCTATGCCTCTACACTTGCCACTGTCAAAACACCTGAAGTATGAACTTAAATAAAAGTGTGCATTCCTTGAAAATATGCGAACTTTGCTTTACCATAAGGTAAATATGTTCTTTTATTCTTGCCAAGGTAAATTCTTTTAGTTAAATCTTCACTCAATGTAATAAATTGGTAGTCTTTATAATTATTTAACTTTCTATTTAGTCACTGTATTTGCTTTTCATTGTATTAATAGTGTGTCTTGGAATCTTAGTTTGAAGATTCCAAGTTTGCTTTCAATTTTATTTATTGGAGAGTGTCTAGTGAGTTTGTATTTTTAGATGCTAAATATATTTCTAATTATATGCCTATTTTTTTATAAATGCTTTAGCAGTCTTTTGTAATTTTAAATTATCTCACCTGTGTTTATTTTATTATCCACTTATTGATTTAAAATCTTTTGGCTGGCAGTTTATCATGATTATTGTTCTGATTTTATGCAGTTAGAGATTTCTTTTTTAATTTTTTAGATTCTGTAAGATTATAATCACATTTTTTGTTTGTCTTGGATGTAAATTGACTCCAAATTGCTTTAAAGGTAGTATATTGGAGGGCTGTCCTTCTGGCAATATGACATTCTTGTCTCAATAAATTATTCTGGTGCAAGAAATGCTCGCTGGTGCTGTTTCATTGATTTCCTGCAAGACCATATATTTTCATATATCTCTGAATCTGAAAGCTAAGATTGTTGTTCTTTTATAAGTCACTAGCAGGAAGATAATATCAATCCCCTTTGTAAATTATAGGTGAACGATGTTCCTTTTTGCTAAAGTATTTAATGTTTTCATATTTCCAACTCGTATACACTCTCTGATAATTTAATTTACAAAAATCTAGGCCAGTGTTTATATTTTCTTGCTAGATTTATTTTGTCTTTATGTGTGGCTTTAAATTTTATCAGAATGTGTACTCAGAACTTGGTTTGTAAATTTATTGGTAATTATAATTAGTTCACTTTTTTTTTTTTTGAAATGCTTGGGCAGACATAATTGGTTTTCTAATTTTTTACTTGTCTCCTATTGAGACCTCTAATTATTATTAGTTTTGGCCACTCGTTTGGTTGAGGATTCACCAGTTTTAAATGTCTGTTTTCTTTTTTTTCATAGATTTATTATTTTATTAATTTAAAACCATTACATCAGAGTATTTTCTAAGTTTTTTATTTCATTAAATTGGAGACATAAATTTCCTCCCATTTTTATAATTTATATTCTGACATATTAATCATATTTTTTTCTTGTTCTTGGGGTAAATCAATCATCTTTGCTTTGAACATAGTATAATATGCAGCTTCTACTGGCAATATGACATTCTTGGTTATGATGCATTTTCCGGGCCAAGAAATGCTCACTGGCATGGGTTTCATTTATTTATTTCAAGAATATATTGTTTTTGTACCTGTGAATGGGATATCAGTGTTTTTGGGGAATTTCCAGCTGAAAAAAAAATTTGTTTCCTACCTTTATAATTCTCTGTTAGAAAATTAGGCTGTCTGCCAGAGCATTGAATTTTATTCTTTCTGGTACACACCTGAGATAATCCTATTTGTTGTGTTATAAAGTTTTATTTTATAATTTATATCTTTCTTAAATAAAATTTTTGGCTGACATTTGTCTTAGTGCTTTTGTTTCTCAATTGTCTAAACAATATTTAAGATCTCTTGTTTCTCCCTGAATATAATCGGCGCAAACCATCATCCTTATTTATTTTGATCACAGTAAATAAATTTTCCATGTGATGTGATGTACTGTAGCTCCTCCTTAAATGGAGTCAAGAATCTTTCAACAATTATGTGCAGAGAAACCTGTTAGCTACTTTATTTTCCATTCCCAGTCTAAGTTTTCCCATATTCTGCTCTTCCCATTTCCACAACATAATCTTTGTCAACTCTATAGCCTTTATATCTAAATCCCCCTTATCTTTTCCCAAATCCAGCATAAAAAACAATAATTCACATTTTGTATAATCATTTTTTTTCATATTTATTTTTTCATAACTTCATTATACGTGCCCTTTCTATTTTCAAGCATTTACATTCAATTAGCAGATGCCTAATATTTTCTATTCCTTCCTTACATAATTTACAGACTAAATCACCCATATTTTTCCACTTACATGTATATTCTCTTGTTGCTAAAGATTCCATTCGAGCCTTAAACAATAAACTACTACCTTACTATTATCGTATATTAACTCACACCTAATATTCTATTTATTTTTATATACATCTGGGTCTCATTTTATGCGGTAGTTAGGTTCCTCAGAAAACACGCACAAAAGAAATTGCACAAAAATAGATTTAATTTACCTTGAAAAATGGGGATAGGGGGTTGTAATTTTCAGAAATCGCATAAAAGCAATGCAAGAAGGAAAAATTACTTTAAAATTCGCATTAAAAAAATAAGGAAATAAAGTATGACTAATAAAAAAATTCAAATATTTGAAAAAAAATTATACATGACAAACTTTTTTTACTTTTTTTATTAACTATAGTATTTAATTTTACATTTTTTCATACATTTTTAAACATTAGTGGTTGTTGGCTATTTGACAATATGCTTTCATTTGTGAAATGTTAAAAAATCAGATTTGTCATGTGACATACAACTAGCGCCACTTGCAGTCTTGAGCTGTGTTAATGGTTTTTTGTTTCTATATTAAAAAAATGAGATTGTAATCAAAACAAAAAGATTATAGATTATCATTAGAAAGATTATCTTCAGTTTATAAAATCAATAAAATCTTCATTATTATTTATTTTAAAAATCTAAAAAATTATTTATTTCTATTATAATTAACAAAATACATTTTAAAAGTTTAAAATTTTTGACTATTTATTGCAATATTTTTATATGTAAATATAAATCTATTATTATTATTTACTCATTAGTATAAGTACGTTATTTACATAGAAGCTAATATTCTAAATACAGCTTCAGGCCATATTCACATTAGCTGCTAATATAACATCATATTTTTTTTTTGGGGGGGGGGAGTATTTCAAGTCAAAATAAGTTATTAATAATTTAAATTTCTTGATATCTAATAAATATAGTAAAATATGAAAGATATTAAGAAGAAACATGAATCGCATAACTTCAAAATTGCATTAAAATAATCTGCATAAAATGAGACCCAGGTGTATATTTGAACCCTTTTTATTCTCCATACTAGTTTTCCATCTCTCTAACTCCCTATTCTTTATTAATAAATCTATTCTTTTATTCCATTCCTTACCACTATAATACTCAACAATTGTCCTAACACAATCATCCCATCTTTTGTACAAATATACTGATATAAATTCTTTATCCAAATCTTTTGCATACTATTTTGGCTATTCTTTTATTATCCATAAACTTCAATCTACCAAACATTTTCATTTTACTTTTTGCATCTCTCATATGAAAACTTGACCATCCCATTTCTCCTTGAATTGCCTGCCTTGCTGGCCATACATCTGCATTCAATGCATGTCTTCCTACTTCCCTTTGAACTTTTTCTAAGTAATTTAAGACTCCTTTACTAACACATAATGCATCATTACCCTACTACTGCAACTCCCTTTCATATAATTCTATCTACATCATATTTATTATATGAAAACACTGTTAATTTCTTTATCAATCCCTTTGTTTTCTTTGCTTCATTTATCAATTTTTTCTTCCATTCATCCAAATAATTTTTCTGATTACTTAAAATAATTCCCAAATAACTATATCTGTTCACCATACTTAACTTAATATCTCCCAATAAAAATTCTACATTTTCTCTTTTCCCAGTATTAACCATCATTATATTTGATTTTTTATCACTAAATTTAATTCCCATCTCTTTACCCATCCTTGCATATGACCTCAGCATAACTTCCATATCTTTTTTTCTTTCTGCACACAAAATTATATCATCTGCAAAAAAAAAAGACCTGACAAAATATATACTCCCTTACTACCTATAAACGGTATCTCTATCCCTCTTCCTAATCATTCTATTGCTTTTTCCATTTCATTCAAATACAACACAAACAAAATAGGTGACATAGGGCATTCTTGCCTTAGTCCTATCCCATTTTTAACTTCAACTGATTCTATTTTCCCTAATTGATATATATAATAATTATTTTCATTTAATTTCTTAATAATATACACTAAAGCTTCATCCATTCCCAAATTTGCTAAACTTATCCACAATCTATTTCTATTTACTCTATCACATGCCTTCTCTATATCTATAAAATCATATATAACTGTTTACTTGAATTCCTACTTATATCTATAAGTTGTGTTATTACATATACGCCCATCTAATATAAAACCTCCTTGCATTTGCCCCACTACATTATTCCCTTCCATCCATTTTACAACTCTTTTAGTCACCATATATGAGAAAACTTTATATAAAACTGATGTTACCACTATCAGTCTATAATTATTTAACTTACTATGATCCTTACTCTTTCCTTTAAATAATAATCTTATTCTTGTATTACTCCAACTACTCAGAAAAACTTTACTCTGTGCCATCTTATTAAAACAGGATAATAACTTTACTTTTGCCCTATATCCTAAATTCATTACTTTCTCTGCTGCCCATCCATCTAAAGCTTTTGCCTTTTCACTTTTCAATTTATTCTCTACCTAATTCAGTTCATTTTTTGTAAACCTAATATTTCCATTACTATATGCTTTCATGTTTTTTATCACTCTATCCTTCACATCTAACATCTTTTTTACATTTATTACATATCTATGTAAGATTCTCTCTAAATCTTCTCTAGAGCTACACTCTATTTTTTCATCATCTAGTAATACTATCTCTCTCCCCCCTACGTTTCTCCTTTTAATGTAATTCCAAATTTTTTTACTTCCATCTCTTTCACTTTTATTAATCCCCCAACAATTTACTATTCAATTTCATTTTCTCTCTATAAATATCTATTTTAGCCAACTTCTTCTTTTCTAAGTACTTTTCCCATTTAGCATTAATATCTTTTTCACTTTCCTTGTCCTTAATAGCGCACTTATATTCTCTAAATGCTTCTTTCCTCTCTTTTACACTTTTACTAATTCTCATTTTTATTACTTTTATTCTTTTGAATATTCTCACCTTAAACCCTATTTACCACCTTTTCTACTTCTTTACACCAATCCTTATACTTATCCCCAACCAATTCTTCCATGATTTCTTCAACTTGTATTTTATACTCTTCCAACTTATTCTTATCATTCACTCTCCATCCACATCTTTCACTATTATTTCTACTTTTATTTCTATTCTCCATCACATTATGAACCATTTCAATTACAATGAAGTTATGATCACTAGTGCATACTTTTTCTTTATTATCAAGCACCTTAATTTTTCGTATTTTATTCATTCCCTCTTTCTCTACCAATATATAATCTATTGTGTGAAATATATTATTTCTAGACCATGTGTATTGTCCCTCATAAATATTAATAAATATTGATACATAAGCGATCTGGTGGCGCCCTCTGTGATCAGGATAGATTGGGTGTCCATTACTATATATTTTTATATAAGTGTGAAAATGATGATCCAGACAAATTGATGGGTGCTGGTTCAGCATGAAATGAGTATATAGGAGATTATTTCTCTTTTTCACATGTATGTAATCATTTGTGTCAGTTTATATATATATATGAAGTAAATAACTGAAGGAGCTTGAAAATCTATGTTCATATCCCCTCTAATTATATCTGAAGTTCAGTATATACATTATCATCATCATTTTCAATCATTATCAATCCACTGCAGGATGAAGGTCTTTGCCAGTTCAATCCATATCTGATCTCTACCCTTTCTTCTCCACATTATCCAGCACTGTTCATTTTTCATCCATCCATCTCCCATGTAAATTTATATTATACATTATACTTGTACTCATCTTGAATTTTGTCCATCCTTCTTCTCTATATTTAAATGGACATATCAAGGTTCTATGTGACTAATATTGGCATCAATAAGGGCTTTGAACCTTCCATCATCAGATTTTCAAAAATATGGATGATTGTAGGATTGGAAAGTGGAGAATATTGAAGCATGTTTATTAAAGTTTGAAGATTTTTTATTTTAATATAAACTGAGTAGTAATTATATGAACATGCGTGGTAGATGAAAATCAGGGCCAACTAATAACTGCTGGTTCAGCAGGAAATATTATATATTGGAAATTATTTATCTGTGCCACATATATGTGGTCATTTGTATCAATTATATAAGATGGAAGAATAACTAATGGAAGCTTGAAAGTCTGTGTTCAAATCCCTCTTAATGCAATTGTTATGGCCTTTTAAGAAATCATTCAACAGCAAGAATAAATAATGTACATTCCAATGATCCGATTTTTTTCTTTCTCTTCCTGAATTAATTAAATAAATTTACATTAATTAGATAAAATGATAGAGTCAAAATAGATTGAATTAAATATAATAATTTTATATAATAATTATTAATAATCACTTAAATAGTTGTGGTTTACTTCATTAGTGTTTGAAATCAAATATATATATATATATATATATATATATATATATATATATATATATATATATATATATATATATATATATATATATATATATATATATATGCTTTGTGCACAGATAATGATGTTATTAATAGTGATTGAAAACAAATAATATTATCCAAATGTTATTTCTGAGCATGCTTTTGGGATATTTCATAGTCCCATATTCATGGCTACTGGAATTTATTTAAGAACTATAATGGTGTTAATGCAAATTTTATGTAAATTTATGTGAAGATGCTACATAGATCATTATCTGTGCACAAAGCATATATATATTTAATAATCATTTTAAAATATTTTATTATAATACCATTAATTATTATATTTTTAAATGAAAAATATTATAATACTCATAGCATATATATATATATATATATATATATATATGCTATGAGTATATATATATATATATATATATATATATATATATACTGTAATGCTAGTGAGAAATATATGTATAAAACTATATAATTCTTGTGTTACATGTTTCATAATTTAAAAAAAAAAAAGATTTGTTAAGTAGATCTTAAAACACAATTTTGTAAAATAAAAAGATTGCTAAATTTTGCTTTTAAAATAGAATAAAACTATTTGCTAAAAAAAAAAAGCAGGTGGGGAGAAGAATTAGAAAAAAAAGATTTAAAATTTTTTTTTTCTCTCTCTCTCTGTTTAAAGAAAAGTTTTATAAAGTAAAAATAAGTAAATATATAAAGTTAGAATAAAATTAGTCTGTAAAAATAAATGTTAGTACAACTTTCAAAAATGTAATTAGTTTATAAGATTTCTGATTGATAATAATATTGAAATTGTATTAATTAAAAAACTATGTGACTATAGATGAGATAATAGAATAATCTAAGCAAAAGATTAGATTAAAGCAAATGTAAAAATAATTAATTAAGAAAAAGAAATAGATTCAAGTTGTGATCAAAATTAAAAACTATGATAAGGAATTAAAAACAATGAGAAATAAAGGTATATAAAATTGCTATGGTCTATTGTTATTTAGTTTGGTCAGCAATCTATAAATCAGTCTGATTTGCAATCTATAAATATCAGTTAGGGCTGCAATCCGTAATTCAGTCAGGTCTGCAATCTGTAATTCATTCCACTCTTAAGTTTGTAAATCAGTTGAGGCAGAAATCTGCTAGATTATTCAACTCTTCAATCTGTAATTCAGTTCATTTTAAATTCAGTTCAAGTTTCTGCTTTCATATTGTGATTGAATTAATCTGGTCTTATTCCATTATTGATTCAGTTTGAACAGAGCTTTCCATTGAAAATCAAAACAACCAGAGATCCAAATATTCAGAAATGGTAAATGCAGTAGTAAGCCAGTCAATTACTGCTGCAGTCAACATCAATGCAAAAGCCACAGAACTAGCAATGGAAAAGTGTTTAACAATTTTATGCCCCAGTTCTCATCAAATCAACTATACTTGCCTGAACCCACTGTCTGGAACAAATGCCTAAGCCCTAAAGAAGATGCTGTGACACAATCTCTCTCTATACCATTGTTGAACCAAAGAAATGAAGACAAAACCCTGGAACCATTGACAGAGATCAAAAAGCCAACCGGTTAAAAAATTCACACAAATGAAAACATAGGTAAAGATACTTTTAAATAATGGTCTATAAACACTTTATATTTATTTTAAATGAACTTTAATTAATGAAGGACTATCATAATTTAGCCTGAGTAATTTTTTATATATATATTTATATATATTGTAATGGGCACATACGCCGTTACATTAGTTTTTTTAAAAATTAGACTGAAAAAGAAAAGTTCGCAAATAAAAACTTCTTTTTTTTTAAGAATTAAAAATTGAAATTAAATATCATCTAAACTCAAATATATATATATATTGTAACGAGCACAGATGTTCGTTACATTGTCTTTTTTATATTTATTAAACATGAAAGTAAATCAAAAAGTTCACATTTAAAAATTCTCTTTTAGAATTAAAAATTGAAATTAAATATCATCTTAAACTCGTATATATTAAATCGCACAGATAAAAAAAAATTATTAAAATAAAACTGTATTAAAAATAGAAAAGGTATTTTAAAACAAAAACTTAAAAAGATTTAGAGATAAAAATATATCTTTCATTTGGAAAACAGGTTAATTCATCAGAAATGGAAATGATTGTTAATTAGTTAAATGTAAACCAGCCTTGGGCATTTAAATGTAAAAACATCGGTCAGAGAGGAAAACAATAGAAACTTTTAGCAAATGAAATAAATCCATTGGAAAATCGGACCTCAACGAAAAGGATCATCGCATCGATGATGTAATGTAAATGCAATCCTTCAAATGAATATAAAAGGACATGGTTGAAAATTAGTGGGGGATTGGAAATTGATTATTACGATGTGACTATATGTAGTAGTACGGAGTTGGAGGTGGAGGAATTGATAGACGCACTGTCAATTCTTTCAGCTGTTAAAGAAAAGAGAAATGAACTATCGTTTCCTACATTGAGGACCAATTAAACTAAAAAACCTCCGAATGAATAAATAACACAACGGCTAAATGGATATCAATCTTAGGACGGCGTGGAAATTTACGTTCATGGCAAGCAATGGATAAAGTTGGACGTTTTAACAATCGTAAGAACTTTATATTCACTTGAAACAATAAGAACTCTAAATTTTAAAACTTTTTAGTAAATAATGCAATAGAATCCTATCTGACCAAACTAAATTCTTTATTAATAGTGTTATTTGATGTATTTTTTTTCTTATTTATGTAAAATCATTTCCATTTATTTATTTTTTTATTCTTTAAGTTTTTATCATGTTTTTTTTTGTTTTTTGTTAAATTAATTATATAAATGTTAAACTTAAGTCGGGCGTGAATGGCTGTATAGATTTGTAAAGTTATATTAGGGGAGGGTAATCTTAGGTTATTTGTGTCGTTGTTAGATTGGGTCAATGGATTCGATATATTGATGTAGTTAGTAGATGTAATCGGAGATTCGCTACTGGCAGAATTGCTTCATACGCCGCACTCTCCCATTTTGCCTATGGAAGGAATTATAAGACGCAGAGCGCAGTTCCTTTCTATGGAGTTTTTTTTTTATTGTTCTTCTCGTTGGATAGAAGTAATATTCCTATCTAATGAGAGTCAATATCTTCTCTTAATCTTTTTTGTGCTGCCGTATTTTATTACATTGAATACATCGATATATCAGATGAATTGATGCCAGTTTGACTATGAATTTTAGCCTAAGGTTAAATAGGGATAGAATGTTTATTTTCAAAAGCAAATTTATGTGGTCTATTCATGCTCGACCCTAAATAAAAATGCATTAAGTTTAAGTTGTTTATGGACGCTTGCATGGATTGGTTATCGGTTAAGTATGTTTTGGGTTTTCATATGTGATCAGAATATATAGACATTCGATAAATAATGATACCTTACGGTGAGTATCTAAAATGTATTTATTCGGATGTCTTTTAAATCATTGGTGACAATGCAAGTATCTTATGGTGAATACTACTGGCTTACTTATAAATTTCCCTCTGCAATTGCCAGTATCAATGATTTTATCTTTTGATCGTTTATGTTTACTTTGAAATGTTTTTAACCATGTAATCTATGTAACCGATCTATAGCAACATATTAAAACAAGCTTTTATAAGCCCATCTGTGCGAACTTAATCAGTTGTAACGATACGGAAAAGGTGACTTCACATAAACTGCACTACAGGGCGCCATCTAGGCATTTGAACCTAGAAAAATTTATAAAGTAGGCAGATACGTCAGTCAAACAAAAAAAATTTTTTTTTTTTTTTTTTAAATTTTGATTCCGGTCGTTAGCCCATGTCACTAGCTCAGTGGAATAGCAGAGATTTAATAAGATAATCTAAGAGTATATATAAAAAAAGGAATAAAATAAGCCACTGCCAGTAATTAACATACAAACATTTATTTATGCACATATATATAAGATTTAAAATTATTTTAGTATTAGTTTTACATTTTAACATTATTTTTAACTTTACCTTAGATTTTAATTTACATTTTAATTTCTATTATATTATAAGTTTACATTTTAATTAAGTTCGCACAGATGGGATTTAGGAAAGCTTGTTTATAATGTTGAATATAGATCGGTTACATAGATTTCATGGTCAAAAACATTTCAAAGTAAACATAAACGATCAAAATACAAAATTATTGATTACTGACAATTGCGGAGGGAAATTTATACGTAACCCAATAGTATTCACCATAAGATACTTGCATTGTCACCAATAACTTAAAAGACATCCGAATAAATACATTTTAGATACTCACCGTAAGGTATCATTATTTATCGAATGTCTATATATATTTTGATCAAATATGAAAACCCAAAACATACTTAACCGATAACCAATCCATGCAAGCGTCTATAAACAACTTAAATTTAATGCATTTTTATTTAGGGTCAAGTATGAATAGACCACATAGATTTGCATTTGAAAATAAAATATTCTTTCCCTATTTAACCTTAGGCTAAAATTCGCAGTCAAACTGGCATCAATCCATCTGATACATCGATGTATTCAATGTAATACGGAATACTGCAGCACCAAAAAGATTAAGAGAAGATATTGACTCTCATTAGATAGGAATATTACTTCTATCCAATGAGAAGAACAATAAAAAAAAAACTCCATAGAAAGGAACTGTGCTCTGCGTCTTATAATTTCTTCCATAGGCAAAACGGGAGAGTGCGGCGTATGAAGCGATTCTGCCAGTAGCGAATCTCCGATTACATCTACTAACTACATCAATATATCGAATCCATTGACCCAATCTAACAATGACACAAATAACCTAAGATTACCCTCCCCTAATATAACTTTACAAATCTATACAGCCATTCACGCCCGACTTAAGTTTAACATTTATATAATTAATTTAACGAAAAACAAAAAAAAACATGATAAAAACTTAAAGAATAAAAAAATAAATAAATGGAAATAATTTTACATAAATAAGAAAAAAAATACATCAAATAACACTATTAATAAAGAATTTAGTTTGGTCAGATAGGATTCTATTGCATTATTTACTAAAAAGTTTTAAAATTTAGAGTTCTTATTGTTTCAAGTGAATATAAAGTTCTTACGATTGTTAAAACGTCCAACTTTGGATGCCAGTTTTACTGTACCGGACCATACTCCCTGCGGAATTCTCTTCCTAATCTTGCACTGAGCATGAAGTGACCAAGATTTAACAGGTAAAGAAATGGATATCAATTTAGCTGATTTCTATACTCATATCTATCAGTAATTCCAGCTAAATGATAGAAAGAGTGGGTTGACAGGAATCTTCCAGCCAAAACACCCTTTAGTTGATCTCTTATTTTAATGCCCGAATATTTAGAACAATGGCAAGTACACACCTTTGAAAAATCTATTTACTAAATAGACTTTTGCACGCCACTTCTAGAAAAGAATCAAAAAATGAATTTTTCACCCTCCTAGAAGGGTGTGCAATACCATATGTTCAGCGGAGCATAAGAATAAGATTTAACACCCCGGTAGAGCGATATCCCATGTGGCTAGCTCAAGTCACTTTACATCTAGGGTCTTCAAATGGGTAAGTTAAATGATTATTACAGGTATGTAGTTGATAAGGAAAGAACACATTTTATCGATATAACTAATACTATAAAAACGAAACAAGTTTAATAATGTGATTAAATATTTATTTAGTCCCAAATACCCATTACCATTTCATATAAATGATGATATAACAAAATACTAAATAATTAATTATCCCAATATATATATATATTCAAAGCGTTTAAATGGATAAAATCCAAATTTAAATAAGAACAATAATAATTCCCTAAAACTATTTACAATGTTTATAAGTAATAGAAGTGGTCTGAGCTCTTTTTACCCAATAGAAATAAATCTTAATTTGTGTGATTTGATATACAGATATGAGATTTTCTGTCATACAGGCATCCGCTTTTACTGATAACTTTAAAACCTTGTTATTGATAGGAAATATAATAATAAAAACTATTCATATTTGCACAATGAAATATATCACTAATTTCATATTTTCAACAAGTCAATGTGTTGCGTTGGCTCAGATACCATATCGTACTCACCATAAGGAACTGTATCTATTTCCGTTTTGCCAAAGATAAATTTCTATACATGTATATACGTGCAGCCCAATTATACTCTTACTATTATTTAAATATAAAGTTATTAGAGTACTTGCTTACAGGGAATCTATAATAAATCAATCCCTTCTTACACTCATCGTGAGGTGTAGCAGTCACAAAAAAAAATAACTTAAAAAAAATATCCGGTTAAATACATTTTTAGATATTCAGCATGAGATATCATATTTACCGAATATAATAAGCGTATGTACGCATACACATATATATACATGCATCTTTGTTGAAAATACTAATTTGAAATAGAAAAATTCACTCAAAGGATTTAAGTAAAAGCTTTACCATTTATGACCACAATAACCGTAAATTTATACATATGCGAGAGACTCTCTCATTTTTAAATGATAAATAATAATAACAAAAAAATATATATATCTAATCGGAAATAGAAAAGTTAATTATTTCAATGTTAATAAATATCTTAAAATAAACTTATATCTGCATCTTCATTCTTCTCCTCTGGGCTGAGTGGGCTTCAAGTTAACTGGCTGTGTAGTGACGATTTCTTCCATTTAGTAAGGCGGCACTGGTCATCCTCCTGGGTGGTTGGAATTGGTGTGGTCACATCTGGGTGGCTTAGGACAGAGAAAGGGCGGTGCACCGACTAGTTGTCTACCCCACGGTCATTTTGCCGGAATCTCTAGTATATTGCTTCATATCCTCTTTTTTTATATATATCTAAATAGTAACGAGGATTATTTAATAAATTTTCATAGGCTGTCTCCAATAGTTATTCGAATCCACAAAGACAAGAGTTCTTAAAAGAACTGTATAAAGGATTTGTTCTAACGAATGTCACTAATAGTACTATTTATAAATGACTCTCTAAGTAGTCTTTCGTTGGCAGCCATTCTGGGCAAGTCATTCTGTTCGTTGCTCCAGAATTCTCCAAGCGATCAGCTACTTAGAGAGTCATTTATGAATAGTACTATTAGTGACATTCGTTAGAACAAATCCTTTATACAGTTCTTTTAAGAACTCTTGTCTTTGTGGATTCGAATAACTATTGGAGACAGTTTATGAAAATTTATTAAATAATCCTCGTTACTATTTAGATATATAAAAAAAAAAGAGGATATGAAGCAATATACTAGAGATTCCGGCAAAATGACCGTGGGGTAGACAACTAGTCGGTGCACCGCCCTTTCTCTGTCCTAAGCCACCCAGATGTGACCACACCAATTCCAACCACCCAGGAGGATGACCAGTGCCGCCTTACTAAATGGAAGAAATCGTCACTACACAGCCAGTTAACTTGAAGCCCACTCAGCCCAGAGGAGAAGAATGAAGATGCAGATATAAGTTTATTTTAAGATATTTATTAACATTGAAATAATTAACTTTTCTATTTCCGATTAGATATATATATTTTTTTGTTATTATTATTTATCATTTAAAAATGAGAGAGTCTCTCGCATATGTATAAATTTACGGTTATTGTGGTCATAAATGGTAAAGCTTTTACTTAAATCCTTTGAGTGAATTTTTCTATTTCAAATTAGTATTTTCAACAAAGATGCATGTATATATATATATGTGTATGCATACATATGCTTATTATATTCGGTAAATACGATATCTCATGCTAAATATCTAAAAATGTATTTAACCGGATATCTTTTTTAAGTTATTTTTTTTTGTGACTGCTACACCTCACGATGAGTGTAAGAAGGGATTGATTTATTATAGATTCCCTGTAAGCAAGTACTCTAATAACTTTATATTTAAATAATAGTAAGAGTATAATTGGGCTGCACGTATATACATGTATAGAAATTTATCTTTGGCAAAACGGAAATAGATACAGTACCTTATGGTGAGTACGATATGGTATCTGAGCCAACGCAACACATTGACTTGTTGAAAATATGAAATTAGTGATATATTTCATTGTGCAAATATGCATAGTTTTTATTATTATATTTCCTATCAATAACAAGGTTTTAAAGTTATCAGTAAAAGCGGATGCCTGTATGACAGAAAATCTCATATCTGTATATCAAATCACACAAATTAAGATTTATTTCTATTGGGTAAAAAGAGCTCAGACCACTTCTATTACTTATAAACATTGTAAATAGTTTAGGGAATTATTATTGTTCTTATTTAAATTTAGATTTTATCCATTTAAACGCCTTGAAAATATATATATTGGGATAATTAATTATTTAGTATTTTGTTATTATATCATCATTTATATGAAACGGTAACGGGTATTTGGGACTAAATAAATATTTAATCACATTATTAAACTTGTTTCGTTTTTATAGTATTAGTTATATCGATAAAATGTGTTCTTTCCTTATCAACCACATACCTGTAATAATCATTTAACTTACCCATTTGAAGACCCTAGATGTAGAGTGACTTGAGCTAGCCACACGGGATATCGCTCTACCAGGGTGTTAAATCTTATTCTTATGCTCCGCTGAACATATGGTATTGCACACCCTTCTAGGAGGGTGAAAAATTCATTTTTTGATTCTTTTCTAGAAGTGGCGTGCAAAAGTCTATTTAGTAAATAGATTTTTCAAAGGTGTGTACTTGCCATTGTTCTAAATATTCGGGCATTAAAATAAGAGATCAACGAAAGGGTGTTTTGGCTGGAAGATTCCTGTCAACCCACTCTTTCTATCATTTAGCTGGAAGTACTGATAGATATGAGTATAGAAATCGGCTAAATTGATATCCATTTCTTTACCTGTTAAATCTTGGTCACTTCATGCTCAGTGCAAGATTAGGAAGAGAATTCCGCAGGGAGTATTAAAATCTAATGTTTAGTTTGTCTTTAATAACTTTGTAAACTTGTTAGTTTATTAGCAAAATTTAAGATCGTTTGCTTATTTAAAATTTCATGCTCTGTGTTTGAGTAGGTCTGTATTTCAATATTTAACATCGTTTAGCATACAACCTTAAAGTGGTATCATTTTAAGGTTTGCTATTATTGAGATATAGATCTTTAAACAGAGGGCGTTACTGGATATTTGTAATTGTATAATGGTTAGTATATTTTCTATAATTATTTCAGATAGTGTTAACAGTAACTTTCTTTTCATTTATAGTTTGGGAGGAATTTAAAGATTAAAATCTAATGTTTAGTTTGTCTTTAATAACTTTGTAAACTTGTTAGTTTATTAGCAAAATTTAAGATCGTTTGCTTAAAGTGGTATCATTTTAAGGTTTGCTATTATTGAGATATAGATCTTTAAACAGAGGGCGTTACTGGATATTTGTAATTGTATAATGGTTAGTATATTTTCTATAATTATTTCAGATAGTGTTAACAGTAACTTTCTTTTCATTTATAGTTTGGGAGGAATTTAAAGATTAAAATCTAATGTTTAGTTTGTCTTTAATAACTTTGTAAACTTGTTAGTTTATTAGCAAAATTTAAGATCGTTTGCTTATTTAAAATTTCATGCTCTGTGTTTGAGTAGGTCTGTATTTCAATATTTAACATCGTTTAGCATACAACCTTAAAGTGGTATCATTTTAAGGTTTGCTATTATTGAGATATAGATCTTTAAACAGAGGGCGTTACTGGATATTTGTAATTGTATAATGGTTAGTATATTTTATATATATATATATATAAAATCTCACAGATGAAAAAAATTATTAAAATAAAACTTTATTAAAAATAGAAAAAGTATTTTAAAAGCAAAAACTTAAAAAGATTTAGAGATAAAAATATAGCTTTAAGTTTGGAAAACAAATTAATTAATGTTATTGAAAAATGGAAATGATTATTTTAATTTGTCCAAGTGAACTAGCCCTTGGGCATTTAAAGGTATAAGCAAAGGTCAGAGAGGAGAAAAAACAATAGAAACTAATAGCCAATGAAAAAAATCCCTCAAATCTGATCTCTGTGAAAGGACTATCACCATCGTCGTGACATAATGTCCACTGGATCTGAAAGCTACTATAAAAAGTGAGTGAAGAAAAAGCTGAAAAAAGAGATGTGACTATATGTGTTAGTGCGGAGTTGAAGGAGAAGGGATTGAAAAGACGCACTCTTCAATCCCTTCAGTTTTGTTAAAAAGAAAGAAATGACATCATTTTTCCTATATTGAGAACCACAGGACCTTGAGGGAATTAATGCTGGCTCCAAATGGCAAGAAACTGCAAGAAATTAGAAACTCTGGACTTGTTAAAACCATAAGAACTTTATGAAATCTAATGAACATTAATTAATTTGAAAACACCAAGAACTCTAAAATTTAAACTTTCCCAGTATTTAATTTATAGAAATAGAATCCTATCTGACCAACTTAATTTATTAGTAAGTAATTTTATTTGAAGTATTTCTTTTTTTAAAAATCATTTCCATTTATTATTTTTTTGTTGTTCTTTTAAGTTTTTATTATGATTTCTGTTTTTCGTTAAACTAAACTATATAAATGTTAAATTTAAGTTGGGCGTGAATGGCTATATAGGTTTGTGAAGTTTTATTAGGGAAGGGTAATCTTAGGTTATTCATTTTGTGGTTGAATTAGGTCAATGGATTGGATATATTGGTGTAATTATTAGATGTAGTACGAGGTTTGCTATGGGAAGAATCACTAGTATATGCCGCACACTCCCCTTTTGTCTATGGAATGGGATCATAAGGCAGCAAAAAGGACCACAGTCCCTTTCTATGGAGTTTTTTTATTGCTCTTCTCATTAGATAGATGTAGTATTCCTAACTGGATGAGAGTCAATTTCTTCTCTTAACCTATATTTGTGCTATCATATTTGTATTACATTGAATGCATCGATATATCAGATGGATTGACATTGGTTTAACTGCGAACTTTTGGCCTAAGGTTAAATAAGGGATAAAATATTTTCTTTTCAAATGCAATCTATGTAGTCTATTCATACTCGACACTCTAAATGCATTAAATTTAAGTTGGGTATAGATGTTGCATGAATTCATTATCGGTTAATTATGTTTTTTGGTTTTCATATTTGATCAAAATATATAGACATTCGATAAATAATGATATCTTATGGTGAGTATCTAAAATGTATTTATTTGGATGTCTTTTAAGTTATTGGTGTCAATGCGGCATCTTATGATGAATGCCATTGGGTTTCTTATAAATTCCCCTCTGCAATTCCATCAATGACTTTATATTTTGCTCGTTTATGTTTATTTTGAAATGTTTTTAACCATGTAATCTATGTAACTGATCTATACTCAACATTATAAAACAAACTTTTATAAATCCATCTGTGTGAACTTATAAAAATTAAAATGTAAATTTAAATCTAAAATCAAAGTTAAAAATGTAATTTAAATTTTAAAATGTAAAACTGATACTAAAATAATTTTAAATCTTATATATGTTTAAATAAATGTTTGTAGGTTATTTCTGGCAGTGGTTTTCTTTATTTTGAAAATGTTTTTGGATAAGAATTATTTTATTATCTCTGCTGTTCCACTAAGCTATGTGACATTGGGCTAACAGTCGGAATCAAAATATATAAAATAAAAAATAAACTTTTTTTAAACTTACGTATCTGCCTACTATATAAATTTTCTAGGTTCAAATGCCTAGTGGCGCCCTGTAGTGTAGATATGTTAAGTCTCTACTCCATCCCGATTGTTATAATATATTGCTTTGTCAATTTCAATATTATATTGTTATATTATATTATATATGTGTGTGTTTGAATAAATATTAATGATTGCTTAAACATTATATCACTCTTTCTCTTGTCACTGCATGACTATTAATTTAAAAGTATAGTTATTTTTATGTGTTAAATTACATGTGCTAGACCCTGGTTGAAAGTATGAGCTAGCCATGGAATATTTCAAGTGTAGGATTGTGTGCCTGCCATCCAAAGCATGCTGATTATATACCCTATGATTGGCTGGTACCTTAGGTTCATCCTCAAAACAAATAAAATGATTTGAATGACAGAGGTTTGAATCCAGCAGTTGAGGTGGGCCACAGTTTGAAAATATGATCATTTTATGTTTTGCATAGCTTGATCTGATCATGGGTATCATTGATGGCTATGTTATCAATGGTATTCACCCTTCTGCTTGAAGGGCTGGTCAATCCCCATACTATTAAAGTAAATGTTAAGCTTATTAATGTTTAGATTCCTAAAATTATTATAAAAAGTATTTAAACACAGTTAAACAACTTACTTTGTCTTGCGTTGTTATCTGAGAGGTATCACAGCCGCCATGCAAGCAAGCAGTTGGTTGCAGACAGTTGTGGGTTCATGTCCCGGCTGATGCTATGACATATGGAAAAAAACAACTTACTTTAAGTGACCTGGTTCAAATGCCATTCACTGAGAGTGCCAAAGTACCGTAAATTGATCCAGCATAATCAAAGTTAAAGTAAAATCATAATTAAAAAAAGAAAATTTGAAACTAAAAATTAAATTAAATGCTAAATTGCATAGATAATAAATGTTAAAATTTGTGAGCAGTGTGAAAAGAAAAATTGTCCAAGATAAGCATATTATAATATTATGTATATAAGATAATTAATAATAGTTACAAATATAAAATAAAAGAGTATGTATTGTAAAAAAAAGAGTAGAAAAAAGCAGCCAGAGAGGTGAATAAATTTGTTATTGGAATTGTTTATAGCTAAGTGGAAATTAGAAAGAATGGGGGGGTCTTTTTTGAGTTACTTGAATACTTTGTTTGATTTAAAATATTTAGTCAAACATTTCATTTGATGTAAAAATAGAAAAAATAATAAAAATATCATAAAATAAATTTTTTTTTGTTCTAAGAATCAATAATAGAAATGAAATAGTTAAATAAATAAGATAAAATAAGAATTTTTTGAGAATCAATTATACAGTGATAAAATAAAAGTATACAAATCAAATAAAGCCTAATAAATATAATTTGTCATAAAATCTAAAAGAATAAATTGAATGATGCATATAATAAATAAAATAAAATCTATAATAAAATAAATAAAACATTGCAAAATAATATTTCGTATGAGTGTAGATTGTGTGTAGGTTGATAGAGTCATGGAGGGGGGAAAGGTGCAGATAAAGGTTGAGGAAAGAGTATTAAATGTAGGCTATCACTATATGAACTTAAGATCTGTGATGGGCATAAAAGAAAGGATAGATTTCCTTATTTATAGGATGAACATCCAGTAGAGAAAGTTCTGGACTCATGTGACATGCTGGAAGAAGTAGTCTTAGTCCCCTACCTAAATCAATATGAACCCTGGACAATAGATGCAGATAAGCCACAAATCAGTTTGTTGGGAGAAAAATTCCCAACATGTTGTAATAAGCCTTGTTTTTAGCATAAGCCTAATGGTCAGTGGATGAATACTGCCACTCACAATGACTCCATATTTTTTAAAGTACAGACCAATTGGAAAAAATTATGGGCTCATTCAAACTTCTGGTAGAGAAATTTTATCATTTAATAAAGTCAATGCTAAAATATTTATTGTGTAAGTCAGATATAAGACAGAAATGTCCAGCCTTGTACATATTGGAAAGATGCATGTTGTCCTTGTGGTTAACACACATGACATAATAATCTCCAGTCAACATAGATTATGGTCTGGTGATATAGAGCAGCACAAAAAGTCACCCTCTGTGATTTTCTGATTTGTGTGCAATTGGATACTTATTTGATAGAAAAATATTACATAAATAAATAAATCAAATGGTAAAGCTTAAAAAAATAATAAAGCGTCAGAACTAAAATGGGTCAAACTGACACATTTTACCTTTCAAACTGGATGCATGTGATGTAACACTAATGAAATATATATGTAAACTACATAAATCTTGCATAACATGTTTCATAATTTTAAAAAAAATATATGATTACTTAAGTAGGTTTTAAAATGCAATTTTGTAAAATAAAAAGATTGTGCATATTTTGCTTTTAAAATAGAATAAAACTATTTGGTAAAAAAGCAGGTGGGGAGAAAAATTAGAAAAAAAGATTTAAAACTTTTTTCCTCTCTCCTTTTAAAGAAAACTCTTTTTATAATGGAAAACTAAATAAATATGTAAAGTTAAAATAAAATGAGTCTGTAAAAATAAATGTTAGTAAAACTCTCAAAAATGGAATTAGTTTATAAGATTTCTGTTTGATAATATTGAAATTGTATTAATTAAAAAACTCTGTAAACTATTGACAAGATATGAGATTAATCTAAGCAAAAGATTAGATTAAAGCAAATGCAAAAATAATTAATTAAAAAAAAAACAGATTCAAGTTGTGATCAAAATTAAAAACTATGATAAGGAATTAAAAACAATGACAGAAAAAAATATATAATGTTTCTATTGTTTATTGTTATTTAGTCTGGTCTGCATCTATAAATCAGTCTGGTCTGCAATCTGTAAATCAGTTGGGACTGTAATCTGTAATTCAGTTGGGTCTGCAGTATGTAATTCATTCTGCTCTTAAGTCTGTAAATCAGTCAGAGCTGCAATATTCTAGATAATTTTATTCTTCCATCTGTAATTCAGTTCAGTCTGAGTTCAATTCAAGTTCCCAACTTCATTTTGTTGATTGAACTATTCCAGTCTTAATTCCATTATTATTTAGTTTGGACACAGTGCAAACTCAGAGCTTTCCATTGAGAGTCCAAACAATCAAAGATCCAGATATTCAGAAACTATAAATACAGTAGTAAGCCAGTCAATTACTGCTGTGATCAACATTAATGCAAAAGCCACAGAACTAGCAACATTCATTGCTAGACCATCTTTAGGAGTGTTCAACAACTTCATGTCCTAGTTCTCAGAAAAATCAACTATACTCACCTGGAGACAATGCCTGAAACAAATGACTAAGTCCTAAAGGTGATGCTACCACATACTCTCTTTCTATCCCATTGTTCAGCCAAAGAACTAAAGACAATCCCTGGAACCATCAATGGAAATCAAAGAGCCAACAGATTAAAAAATTCACACAAATGAAAACTAGATAAAGATACTTTTAAATAATGGTTTATAGACACTTTATATTTATTTCAAATAAACTGTAATTAATAAAGGATATCATAATTTAGCCTGAGTAATTACTTTTATATATATGTGATTTCATATTTTTATTATTTTTGGGATATTCCGTGTGGCAAAATAGTTAAATAACTGATGTTTCAGTACAATAACAAGTACTTTTTTCAAAGTGTTCTCTTTCTCAAATCATGAATGCATTTATATGATTTGAGAAAGAGAATGCTTTGAAAAAGGTACTTGTTATTGTACCAAAACATCTGCTATTTGGCAATTTGAGAAAGAGAACACTTTGAAAAAGGTAGTTGTTATTATACCAAAACATCAGCTATTTAGCTATTTTAAAACACGGAATATCTCAAAAATAATAATAATTTCAAATCATCATTTATCCGTGAAAATATGAGAATTAACACACACACATATATATATATATTTGTTTTGTAAATTTTAATATTATATTTTATATTATATTAGATATGTGTGTTTAAATAAATATTAATGTTTATTTAAATATTATTTGGTCTATTCTCTCTCTCTCTCTCTCTCTCTTGTCATGGCATTATTATTAATTTAAGAGTATAGTTATTTTTATGTGTTAAGTTAAATGTGCTAGACCCTGGTTAAGAGTATGAGCAAGCCATGAAATATTTCAAGTGCTGGACTGTGTCCCTGTCATCTAAAGCATGTTGACTATATAACCTATTTTTGGCTGGTGCCTGAGGTTGATCCTCAAAACAAATAAAATGCTTTAGATGGCAGGGGTTTGAATCCGGCCATGGTTTGGAAATATGATCATGTTATACTTTGCATAGCTCAATCTGATTGTGTGTTTCATTGATAATTATGCTATCATTGGTATTTTCTCCTGGACAGTCCCCATACTATTAAAGTAAATGTTAAGCTTACTAAAGTTTAGATTCCTAAAATTATTATAAAAGGTATTTAAACCTAGTTAAACAACTTACTTTGAGGAACCTGGTTCAATATATATATATATATATATATATATTGTAACAGGAGAAAGATCTTTATATATATATATATATATATATATTGTAACAGGAGAAAGATCTTTGAGATTCGCATATACTGACCCCAGGGGTGCCACTAGTCCAAAAAAAGGAACTAGACATTTATTTTAGGGTGGACAGGACATGCGAATCAAAAGGGCACCGAACTACACTCAGGGAGGAGCAAGATATCTTAAATATTATTTAGACAGTTGAGAAATCAAAGCACAAAAACAAATGTCAGCCAAATAAATTTAAACAATTTATTAATTTTATAAGTTAGACAATATAGTAAAGACATCTAGCCATGAATATAAAAGTGACTTATGTTAACATACATATATTTACCAGAGAGTGCACAAGAGTACAACAAACATGAAGGCATTAAACATTTTGGCAATAAAATTCTCTCACTTAAAATATAAGAAATGGTTAGGATAATATCTTCTTGCTGGCCAATTGTAAAATTACAAAAACAAACAACAACCCTAGCTTCCTGAATCAGGGATAATAAAACAGTTACTGTCCTGCCGGAAATCAACGTAACCAGCGCGGTCGTCCGAGCAGTAATATTCTAATTACTGTCGTTAAAATGCCACAGGACTGCTGTGCATAATACTACATTCAAAGTAAACATGGTTGATCTCACTTACAAGACAGCAAAAGATATTTGATTACAATCTTACGCAATCCAGAAAGAAATGACTACTTTCAGACAACCCGAAGAAATAATTTGACAAATAGCCAGCAAAAAAATTGAAACATGCTTAAAGATTCTTTATTTTACAACTAAGGGCAGGTGAATAAATAAAGACTACGAAAACTGCCAATGTGTTTTGTAATAGTTAACGAAATAATCAGGTATATATTAAACATATAAAATACAATCTCCTAATGCACCCTCTGATAAACGAAAATTGCAAACAAACTTGGAATCTTAAAACTAAGATTCCAAGACACACTTTTAATAATAGAAAAAGTACATACAGATAATAAATAATTAAAAACAATTAATACCATTTTAAAACATATTTATCATTAGATTGAGTGGAGATTTAATTAAACACAATTTATTTACCCTGGCTAGAATAGGAAAAAGTTTAGCTTATGGTAAGACAGAGTTCTAGTGATTTAGTGATGAGTGCACACTTTTGATAATAGTTCATCTTTCAGGTCCTTTGACAGTGGCAAGGTAGAGGCAGTGTATATTTTAGAGGTTCATGGCATGACTGAAGAAGAGCTGGTAGGCGTGGGTTCATCCTTTGTTTAAATTAGCCAGACATTGTAATGATGGCAAAACTCACAGCGGTGGATTTTGACATCTTGCACAGCAACGAAGTTTGTCAATAATTATTTAAGTTTTTAGTAGGAATTAAATGTCCAAACAGCTACTCACAATGGTATCTCTTTGCAGGACCTGATCCAAGTGTGTATCTAATAATGAATCTTTTCTCCAAAAATTGGTGGGCTATCATTGCCTCACTACATTTCCTGCGCAAAACTTTCATTAGTGTCCATTCTATATTCCAGGCAGGGCAAATATTAATTTCCCGCTCAATCTAATTTAAGACTTCCAACCAGGTATAATTGAAACAAAAATGACAAATACAAAACTAAATCTCCGCTTTTTAGAATTAACTTTAAAATTAATTACAATAAAAGCAACAGGAATATATAATTAGCAAGCTTGCCTGTTTTTAAGCAAATTGATTAAAACAGACGGTGAAAGTAAACTATTTTACAATCAATTTTATAAACATTGAATAATCTATTTTAAAATATGAATGCGTATGTGTTTTAAATAATAATAAAAAAATTGAGCATTAGACATTTAATGAAAATGAAGTTGTTTTCCCTTTTTAATTTTAGTAATAAAACCATTGAATCGGAAATCAATCCGGCTCAATATATATATATTGTAACTAAAATTAAACGGAGATCAAAGATCCATTGTAATGTAAATAAAGGTAAAAAAGATTCAAATATAAATATTACCATTTTATACCTAAATAGTAGCCATAGTAAATAAATATCAAAATGATGAGTAGAATTAAATGAAACATATTTCTATAATTAGATTTCTGAAGATATCACAATATCAATAATTAGAAACAATAATGCCTGGAGACTAGTTATTTAAGGTGTCTGGCCTATTTCAAACCCTAGTTAGGCAGCCATTATATCATCAATAAACAAGTAGAAATGATAAACAAATTATTAAGAACAAATTATTATAACTCAGGAAATAACATCAAATGGGTGAATACACTGGTAACTCAATAAAATAACTTCTCAGGTATACAGATGGTAGATTTTATTCACTTTCATCTCTTGGCATGATGTCAAGTGCATATTTAAATAAATAACAAGTGAATATGGTCTAGCAGGGCACCAACTAGATTATCTGAACCTAAATACAGTTATATCTTATAACCCTTTCACATGTACCAGGTTTGAATCCCTTTTTGGTACTTTATTTCTAATAAAAATGGAGGATTTTGTTTTTAGACCCATATCACTGTATGCAATAACATTTAGGTAAACATAAAACATCTTTAAACTAAAGTGGGATATATAAAATTCATTAGACAGAAATCATTTCTTAGATCTTAACATAATAAATGTGTGTCTATATTCTTTTATAAGTTTTACTAGCTCAGATTATATTATTAATTTAGGATGGCAATTCATTCATCCTTTCATGATATAGATGATGGAATGGTGGTTATTATAATTATTCATGAATGTCAACTAAATACTATGAAATCACTTTATTTATGGCCTTTAAACATTTATCTATCTCATTAAATAAAATGTGATGTTGATGATGATGACAGTGATAACAATAATGGTTTCAACCACAGCTTTAGAATTAAGCCCAATCATAAACCTAATTTTTATAAAGAAATTCATAATTATTGCTTAATTTTAGTATATCTAATTGGAACTTAAATAGCTAATATTCACCTTGATGATGAATGATCACAACAAATAAAAAATACTCTTAATGAAATATATATGCCTCATTTAATTAAAACAAATTAACATTTATTACTGCATTTCTAACGTATACATAAAAATTTCTATATCTACATGAAAATTGATATTAACAATAACAACAATAATCATAATTGACTGTTTTAAAATCATAACATTAATTTTAAATTCTTCCCTCTTTTCCGTAACTGGTATGATGTATATTAAATTGGATGTCAAATTTGCTAAGATTCTCACTCCACCAGAAAATATCCCAAAAAAAATAAACACTCTTTTTTTTCGCTTTTCTCTTTTGCACGCATACTTTTATAATCTAACATGTAAAATAGAATGATTAAAAATAAATGTTAGTAAAATTGGAAAGAGCAAATTTGTTAGAAACAAGTTTTAAAGTACCTTTTTCTCCCCCTCTCTTCTAAGCTCTGAAATGCTATACTTTAACTTAAAACACAAATAATCCAATATTTTAATACTGCCTCTTATTTTACATTCACACACAATTACATATATGCAACAAGTATTATTATGTATGTGCATGTTTATCCCCATGAAAACTAAAAGATTATTTAAAACCAAAATAATAATACAAAAAAAATATTTTACATATCAATAACATTTCATAACTTTAGGTTAATAGACAATCATAATTTTAGTACATATAAAATCATTAATGAAGCTTATGGTTATCACTAGTAAGAAATTCTTGGTTTCAATCGATCTTAGCTGTTTTAAAAGTTCTGAGATAACAAACGAAAATATACAACTTTATTGCTAAAGTTTTACTAAGTCTCTGATATCATAAAGAAAATATATATAAAAAATTCATATTACCAGTTTTATTCTTTGGTAGTGACTTCCAATGATTCAAATTTATCTTGTTTATTGTCTATACTTTGGCAGCAACAATTTCCGTGTTTCTTTCGAACCATCTTTTTAAGTGTATAATTATTTGATGGTGATGATTCTACTGAGGTTATTTGCTTTAATGGGAATCATATTGGCACTGGAACTTTTCTTCCCTTCCTGTTAAGCATGATTCTTTTAATTGATGAAGTATATCAGTTGTCTTCAGGTTTATACTTTTTCTTGGGTTTAAACTCAGTCACTGGATTCAATTTGTAGTAGATGATTTAATATGTATTAGATCATTTAATACTTATCAATCGATTAATCATTTTCCTTCAGCTTTCAAATGCAAGTGAATCTTTTCTCTTACTGAAAATATCGCATTTCTTTCAGTCATCAGATGTAGAATATTTTAATTTCATTTCAGACAAGACATTTTTATTATTATTTTTTTCTTCCTATGTGATGTGCTAGCTCTGGGGGCCAGAAAAAGCCCAAGATGACCTATATATTTTTCCTAGCCTGACATCCTTATATTTTAATCTTCAAAAACTTTATATTAAAAAAAATGATTTTAAAATTGATATCTGATGAATCAAACACTTGTCTTTTAGTTCCAATATTTTTAAAATCTCTCTTACTGATTTTTTCCAGACAGGTTTTATACTTGATTTTTCAGTTAGAGTAATCAGTAACAAACAATATAAGAAACTCACACTTACATGATTTTTGGAAAGCTTAATTTGTTTTTCAAGTAAAATTATCCTAAGCATTTCTTGTCTCACTTGGCTGTTAAAACTTGCACTACTATAATATTCAATCTCTTCTCTTTGAAGATTTCTAGCTGGATTTCTGAGTCTTGAGAAATACAAATACAAACAAAAAACCTTTATAGCAAAACCTTTGAGTAAAAAAAAAAATCTAACAGAATTGTTTTTTTTTGTTTTTAATATGTGTAAATGTAATTATTTATGGCATACACTCACACACGCATCTTATTGTTTCACCCATTTATAAAAACTTGTCTATTAAAATAACCCAAATGCTTTCTAGAAATTATAATTTTAATATTTAAAACTAAATCCTTAACTTCCAAACCCCAAACTATAATTATTTTGAAATCATAATATTACAATCATAGAAAAACAAAAATAGACAGATAAAAATAATATATTAGAATTTAGCAAATGTAGGTTAGCTTTGAAGAGAGTTTAATATTTGAAATATACCATGATAATTAAACAGTTTACACACACACTTCCTATATATGTGTTATCACTCTACTTTTTAACAAAATAAATAAATATTGAATAATTAAATGTGTGGACCATTCTGTTTGAGTTTTTATCAACACACAAACAAATAAAGAATATAACTGTTGCCCCACTCTCTTTCTGTCTTAAGCTTTTAGAACTGGATCTTGTAGGGTTTAAACTTGGGTGCCCTACAGCTTCCTTTACTACATAAAAATGTGATGATGATTTTTGTTCCACATTTTCTTTCATGCACATTACTACAAATTTAGCTAATGACTAAATTGTAATGGCACAATATATATATATATATATGTTAATTCTAATGTTTTCATGGATAAAAGATGTCATATTATTATTACTATTTGTGGGATATTCCATGTAGTGAAAAAGCTAAATGCTGACGTTTCAGTACAATATCAAGTACCTTCCTCAGAGTGTCCTTTTATGATTTGAGAAAGAGGATGCTCTGAGGAAGGTACTTGATATTGTACTGAAACGTCAGCATTTAGCTTTTTCGCTACACGGAATATCCCGCAAATAGTAATAATAATATGGCATATATATATATTGTGCCAGGCATTATCAAATGTCCATGCACAAAATCTGCTGTAAAGAACATTACAGCAGATACACATATAAGTCTGTCGATATTAAGCACAACAAATACATAAATGTGCTACATTAGTAATGGAAGTTGGGTCTGAGCATTACCACACACAAATTTAAAATATTGTACACAAATACACATATAATAAACTGATGTAATTTTTGTATTTTATTTTTATTGTTTTGTATATGTTCAGTATATATCATTTTATGTATTTTGCTTTTCTGTGAAAAATTCAAATAGAGAAAAGCAAACTTTATTAAACAAATGGATCAAATGTTGGAACATGTTAGTAAAATAAATAATTAAAGCAATTGTTCCAACATACTTGTATATATTTTTTTTTAATTACTTTTCTAAAAACTGTAATCTTATTCTGTAATCAAAAAAATGTTAATTGCTTTGGTAAAAACTTAATCAAAAAGCAAAATGTTTGATAACGAATGTTAAAATTAAGATGTTATTTTTTTTTAGATAAAATAAAATTCTTTTGAATTAATATATGTAATGAAGTGGTCTGAGTATTCAAGATGGAAACTAATCATTGTATCAAACCCTAAAATGTAGAATTTAATCAGAAAAATAGAAAGGAATGTTATAATCTAAGTGATAAGGTAAATTAAAAGGGTTGGCTGATTCATACTTCTCAGAGGGCTATCTGAATTGGTTCTTATGAGTGGGATTGATAGGTTTTAGTCAGTGCTGTGGGATTCATTCTTTCTTTGGCATTCAAGTCATTCACTACTTTGGCTCTGGAATTCTTCATTCATCTAGCCACTTAGAGATTAATTTATGGATTAATCTACTGCTGATATTTTTAAAAAGAAATCCATTATACAGTTCTTTTAAGAACTCTTTGATTTCTTAAGGATTTAACAAATCATTCAAGATAGCGAATGAACATTTAATAATAATTATTGTATTATAGCAGATAGAAAATATGAAGCAATCTACTAGAGGTTCCAGTAAAATAACCATGGGGTAGATAACCAGCTGATCCACCCGCTCTTTCTCTGTCCAAATTGCCAAGATGTGATCACACCAGTTCCAGCTGGCCATGATGATGACAAAAGCTACCTTGCCTATGCCTGAATGAGATGAAATTCTCACTGCACAGCTAATTGAATTGAAGCCCACTCAAAGCCCAGTCAGGAGAAGATGAAGATGCCTACATAAGTTTTTTTAAAAAATATTTTATTATTGAATTAATTCATTTTGATATTTCTGATAATTAGAAATATATATTTTTTATTATTATTAATCATTTAAAAAAAAGAAATGAGAGAGAGTTATCTCTCACATTTATATATTGAATTTACAGTTAGTTCAGGCTTAATGTTACAGCTTTTACTTAAATCTTTTAATTCATTTTTCTATTTCAAATTCTAGTATTTTCAACAATGGCTGCAATTAGATTCTTTTTTGTTGCTATTTGTTTTTCTTCTTGTTGTTACTCCTGAAAATTGTCATACATAAATATACATGTGTATATATGCACACATACACTTGTAATATTCGGTAAATACGATACCTCATGTTGAGTATCTAAAAATGTATTTATCTGTATATCCTTTTAAGTTATTTTTGTCACTGTGGCACCTTATGATGAGTGCCCAGGGGTTTATTTATTGTACATTTCCTGTAAGCAAGTACACTAATAACTTTATATTTAGAATAGTAATGAGTCTATAATTGCGCTTCATGTATATACATGTATAAGAATTTATCGTAAAAGGCAAATAGATACAGCACCTTATGTGGAGTGCTATATGGTATCTGAGCTAATACAACCTTATTGACTTGGAAAATATGAAATTAGTGAAATATTTCATAGTGCAAATATACGTATGCATAGTTGTTTTTTTTATTATATTTACTATCAATAAAAAAAGGTTTTAAAAGTCCTCAGTAGAAGTGTATGCCTGTATAACTGAAAATCTTTTATATGAAAAATATATATCAAATCATACAAGACATAATTTATTTCTACAGGGTAAAAAGCTCAGACCACTTCCATTCTTTATAAAACATTGTAAATAACTTTAGGGATTTATATAATATCTTATTCATTTAAACTGTATTTATATTTTATCTATTTCAAAGCATCAAATATATATACGGGTTTGTGATAATAATTCATTTATTTATTTTTATTATATCATTTTAAGTATGAAACGATAGTGGGTATCTGGGATTAAATAAATATTTAATCAGAATATTAAATTGGTTTCATTTTCATATTATTATTTATTTGATAAAATGTACTCTTTCCTTATCAATCATGTACCTGTAATAACCATTTAACTTACCCGTTGAAGACCCTAGATGTAGAGTACTGAGCTAGCCACATGGGATATCACTCTACTGAGGTGTTAAATCTTATTCCTATGCTCTGCTGCACATATGGTATTGCACATCCTTCTAGAAGGGGGTGGAATTCATTTTTTATTTTTTTCTAGGAGTGGCATGCAAATGTTATTTTGTAAATAAACTTTTCAAAGGTGTATACTTACCATAAGTCCTAAATATTCGGGCATTTGAGTAAGATATCAACTAAAGAGGGTTTTTAATTGGCAGAGTCCTGTCAATTCACTCTTTCTATCAGTTTAGCTGGAAGTACCAATATATATGAGTACAGACAATCGGCTAAATTGGTATCCATTTCTTTCCCTGTTAAATCTTGATCACTTCATGCTCAGTGCAAGATTAAGAGCAGAATTCCATGGGAAGTATGGTTCGATACAAACAATATATATATAATATTTATAGAAGCTTCCATGTAGTAAAAATATAATAGTTAAATAGCTGATGTTTCAGTACAATAATAAGTTTTTTCCTCATAGTTTCTTCTTTCTCAAACTCATCTCTGTGTTGTGAGATTTAAAATCCTTATTTTATGCCTTATTTTCTCCTCATTCTCAAATGTTACTGGTTGAAAAGTTTTAAAAAATATTTTATCCTCCAATAGCTTTTTTTAAATATTATTAATTTTCTTCAATTCACACATTTCATTTATGCTCTTGAATCTTTTAAAAATATCTATAGCTTCCCTTAGCAGATTCTGGTCATATTGTTCAATTTCTGCCAGAAAATTGTTTTATTAAAATTGATGTCATGGTTAGTTAATTTAATGTGAAAAAATAGCTGATGAATTGGATTTTTTCTAACTGCCAAAACCTTTCTTATGTGTATTCTACAATTGGTCTGTCAGAATAAACATAAGAAAGGAAGAACATATTTTGGAAAAGAAAAATCCAATTATTAGTCATTTATTCACACAGTAAATTAATTGATCATGACATCAATTTTAATAAAACTTATACTCTGTCAAAAATTGAACAACATAATCAAAAACTCCAAGCAAAGTTATAGAGATATTTAAAAGACCCCTAAGAGCATAAATGAAAAGAATGCATTGAAGAAAATTATCAATATTTGAAAAAAGCTATTCATGGATCAAATATTTTTTAAACTTCTCAACCTATAGAGTTTGAGGATAAGAAAAAAATAACAAAGAAAAAAATAATGATTTTAAATCTCACTGTACCCATTCTTATGATTTGAGAAAGAAGCTCTGAGGAAAGTACTTGTTATTGTGCTGAAACATCAGCTATTACATTTTTACTACATGGAGATTTCAGAAATAATATTATGAATTCATTTATCTGTGAGAATATATATATATCAACCCAAATTTCAAAAAAAAAAAAAAAAAAAAAAAAAAAAAAAAAAAAAAAATATAAACAAAAAAAGACTTATAAATCCAATAAATAATATTATATTTCAACCAGAGGACTGGTTTTCATCAGAAAGAAAAAAAATACACAGTCCTCTGGTTGAAATATAATATTATTTATTGGATTTATAAGTCTTTTTTTGTTTTTATATGTATTTTCTTTGGTTAGTTTGTTATATATATATAAAATTTATGAATGTAAAATACTTTTATTAGTATGTAAAATCCATATTAAAATTAGAGCAGTACATAATTATATGTGTCTGAGTAACAGGCTATATCTGTAATAGAATAAAATGAAGACAAAAAATTGAATATTTAAAAAAAATTAAAAAGAAATTAAAAGAGAAAATTGCAAAATATCAATTTATTATGTTGTAAGACCATGATATGGACATATTAATGATTTATCACAAAATTCACCTTTAAGATTTTGAGATTTTTTGCCTTCGTTTTTATCTCTTTCTCAAGTTGAGAATAATCATACTCATTTTCAAATGATTGCTAATAATGAAGATGTGCATTAAACAGGTTTCTTCTACCCACACAACAAGGGACTACTATGGATTAATACATTATGTGAATAATAATATATAATAGGTTAAAAACTACATTTTCATGTATACACAAATCCTTATAAGGTCAGTAAATGTTAAAATGCAAGTGGCATTTCTGTTAGCTTTTTTTTCTTTTTTCTTTTCATCACTTTCTATATATATATATATATAAATATATAAAAAGGCAAATAGCCTTCAGTGGTAAAATAAATGTAAAATTAGAAATAAAAGAATATTAATGAGTTTTACTCTTTCACTTCAAAACTATTTTCTCTTACTTGTAGTTTTCCAATAATTTAAAAATTATTTCAAACAAATTTATTGGCAGTTAATTCCCTATGTATTTGTCAGAAAGAATTAAACAAACAACACTGGTGATTTTTTCAGTTCATTTATTTCCTATTGCTTAAAGTAAATAATTTATTTCTATTTATTTTACATCGTGTTTATTATCACGCTATAAAATAAATAAAGCATGACTTTCTAAATTCACCTTTCTACGATTGCTTACTAATATTTGATTTAGATTTTGGCTAAATGCATGATAAAAAATTTCTTTAATAACTTGTAAAAAAAACTTAGATAAATATGTTGGTTTAATTTGTTAATTAAATTTTCAATTAAGAGTTTGAAATACATTTGTGGAAATATTATATTTTACTTTTTATTTTTAAAGTCTCTTATTATTTATTATAGGTTGCGTGTGCATGCGCGTGGCAAGTTCTTTGTTTTAAAAAAAAGATTTATTGACACCAGAAAATTATTTAAAATGTTAGTTATCACTAACATGTTTTTCACATTTTTGTAACTATCATCTTTACTTGTGATATTAATAAATGAATAAAGGTATCTTTAGTTGAATGAATCAAAAAATATTTTTATTTTAAAAATGATATTAAAGTAAAGGAAAATATTAATTTTTTTATTCTGCAATATTTTTTTTCAATGCACCTGTCTTTAAAGGAAAATATTATTTTTAGCTTACTTATTATATAATTAATTGTGCTAATAAACGTTTTTTTTTTTCATTTTTGCTTGGTTAAGTGAATTACTAATAGTAATTTCAAACACTAATATGTAGCATATAAATTAAAATACATAACACTTAATTTAATTGTAAATGAATTAATTTTATTTATTGAATCTTATTTTTGAATTATTAATTCAATGAAAGTTATTATTTACCCTTATGAAAATTATATAAATAGAAATGTAAACGAACTACTAAACTATATCAGATGATTCTGATTTGGCCACCATATATTTTTGCTTAATTACTTCAACTTTTCTTTACAAAAAATAATAATAATTATTATATATACATGTGCATATGTTAAATTCTTTGCCCCAAAAAACTACTAGTAGTGTCACATCTATAAAGAAAAATTGCTTGATTTGAATTTATTGTTGTTATTATTATTATTATTATTATTATTATTATTATTATCATCATCATCATCATCATCATCATCATCATCATCATTAGGTTTTAAAGATAACTTTATTCAATACTAATACTTAAATTAGACTATATATACATACAAGTATTTTGTTTAGGAAGTAAAAATCTTCAGCTGAAAGTTTATAGAAATGAAGTCACGTGAGACACTTGTGAAGCTTCTTAAGTTACAAGTCTGGACAATGTGGTGTTAAAAAAAATTACTTGGAACATGCACAAGAAGTATAAGTTGTCCAGGGAATGTCTATGATAAGAGATAGTTTCTTCAGTATCATCAGGTTCCAGAATTAGATGTATTAGCATTATGGTGGAAAGTTATAGATTGGACTCCTATTTTATGAGTGACCATGTGGTGTCAATTATGTCTGGAGAGATAATTTTTCTATCCCTAGCTTTAAGCTGCTCAAGTTTGTTGCAGAATGTAGATGGCTGACATCTGGTGTTGCTGCCAAAATAGAATGTATAGCAGGTTCACCAGAATGTGTACAGCGTAAATGTGGCTGCCCAGGCTGATGGTGTTGTACCTTTGTGATTAGCATCAATAAAAGTATGGAGGATGACATGCCTGTGAATGTTTAGCATGATGTTGTAGATGTTTGTTAAAGCTGAGATGGTATAGAAAAGGTGTTGCTTTTATTCCTCTTCAGTGGGGTATAGGCAACAGAGGGGGGCAATATTTGTATACAATCTTCAATATCTGAGGATATGAGCAGTTGGTAGTGCATCAAGATTGATTCTGAGAAGAAAAAGAACTTAGATTTAATTGACCATTTTTTGAATTTATGAGCCAGCTGAGCATTGGTTATTTCTATCATTGGGTTGAAGGTATTAGACCATTGTTCTGGGATGTATCAGTTGGTAAATGTTTCAGTAGGTGTATTTGTTTGTGTTTTGTACAAATATTTGCCTGGATTAATGTTGGAATTGATGAATGATTGATGATAGGTATCCATATGAAGAAGGAAATCTATCCACAGGTGTTGTCTTTAGAAAACATTGTAGTACTGTAAAGCATCTTATAGTAGTTGTTAATAGATTGATGCTATTTTTTATATGAAACATATGAATATTAGAATACCAAGTTTATTGTATATAGTGGAGTGATTTAGCTGTTGGACGGAGATGGACACTGTCTTCCTACATCATAATAGCTTGTTGCAAAGTGAATATACTGAGGAAATAAATGATTTGGTAAACTTTATAACTGGTGAGCAATAAGCTATATTTGTGATAATTAGTTGATTAATAAGGTACACTTTTGTATATATTGAGAGGTGGAACTTAGAAAGAGAGATAATGATTTTCTCTGCATCTTTCTTTATTTTATATCTTTTGTCTCATTCCATTAGCACCCATAAAAAAGAAAACCAAGGAATACAGCTGATTTGCTATTGTGTGTGAGGCTTTTCAGTGTAATAGACCAGGCAGAAGTTTTGTCTGGATTGAAATTAACTTTGTAGTTTGATATTTATTCTTCCAGTATTCTCTATAAAGTCAGCAATTGTTTTTTGAGGCAAGGAAAACACTAATGTCATCCATATATGCTCTGCAGGTATATATTGACCAGTGTACAAAATTGAAATGCCTGGAATTTTTTGGGATTTTGATTAATAATGAGTTGATATATATCGTGAACAATAGGGAACTAAGCAGTGATCCCTATGGAGGTAAATAAAGGTGAACATCTACCATTAAGTGTTATATATACATCATGGATTAGCAATACATTTGCAAGGACATATGGCACGGTATGAGAATTGATATGACTGCAAGCATTTCATTTAAAGAGTCAGCTGAGTCTGAATCAAAAGCAGCCTGGATTTCAATTTGAATGGCAATATGATCATATTTTTTTAACTCTTGAACTGAATTCAAAATTGTTTTAAACATGAATGCTGCTTGGCCAATGGATGAGCCTTTTTTTGAAAATTGCAAGGGTGATATTTGAGGATGTAGTTGAGGCTCTATCTTATCACTGAGTACTTTTTTTAAACAATTTTCCCCCAGAGAGCTCATAAATATTTCTGTAGATTTGAGAGGTTGGGTATACGTGCTGGTCTCTTGTTAAATGGTGTGAGGACAATCACATAAAGTCCTTTTTATACTGTAGAGTTTTTGAGATAGTTTGTGACATCACACAGATATGTGGTAGCAAATTGACTGAGGTGAGAGAATACAAACCTGGGTAAGCTTTAGAGTCCTCTGTGACAAGTTTGACTGCATATTCAGTGGTCTGGAAAGGTGCATTTATTTCAGGCTTGCAAAGAGGTCTGCAAGTGGTGTGAAGGCACTGTATTCTTGAAGTTTCTGTTCAAAACGCTGGTAGATTGGTTATATCACATTATGTTTAGCTCTGGTTGCTCCTTTGGTCTCCAGGGCCATAGGTATTCTCATGATGGGTGGAGAGCCCAGTTCATAGCAAATATAGATCTGGGTTCCATTGTGTTTCTGAATAAGGCAGATTTTTTTTATTGATAGGTAATCTTTGAGCTTGCTGTTTGCATTATCATATGCTTGATTGAGGTTTCTGATGTGTGTGTATTGTTTGGCACATGGTGATTTTATTTTATGCAATTCATCAGTAAAGCAAGTACTTTGTAGGATAGGATATTGAATGAAAGTATGTTGATGAATGAGATGTATCTCTGAACAGGATCAAATGGCATACTTTTGATTTTCGTATAGCATTATGTATATCTCTGAGTATAAAATTCAGGGATGAATGTTGGAAGTAGCATTCTCATTGTTTTATAATGATGAAGCCTGTATGTTTGAATTGCAGTAAAGTCAAACTCAAGTATCTGGGTAGAGTGGTCAGAAGATAGAGTATGGCTAATGTTTAACTTAAGATGATGTAGCATGGGGGAATAGAAGCATAAATTAATGAGGTAAGCATGGCAGTTGTCATGGAATGTTATGTAGGTATAAGGGATTTCCAGTTGATGTAGCCACTTGGAAGTAATAGCACAATAGTTCATGTTGAAATCAGCAGTAAGATAACTGGGTAGGGAAGATGATGAGAGCATTGAGTTAATGTTAATAATAATATAAGTAATGATTGAGGAACTTGGGGGAATTTATACATATATTATATTAAGAGTACTCTAATGTGGTGAAAAGTGGCTATCACAGATTAGCATAAATATAAATTATTTTAAATGATAAGGAAGGGCAGGTTGGGGTTGTTACTAAACCTGGAACATGGACAGAAACTCTGTTAGCTTACTTTAAATAATTTATATGATGGAAATTCATTTGCTCAATTGGTGAATTTTTGAGGTTAGGTTTACTATTTTTTATCTTCATAATGAAGTTAAATAAAAAGGTGTATAGAATAAATGATAAGGCTGCTCAGGTATTTAAATTTTTAAAAACATTTGCTGTGATGCATTTGTGTGTGATTTTTGTTTGTTTTTGAAATTTTTAAAAACATTTGCTGTGATACATTTGTGTGTGATTTTTGTTTGTTTTTGAAGTGTTACTTTCCTGTGTTGTTTGAGTTTGAGCTTTCCCTTGTTTAATAATGATATGTATTTCTTTATTAGACTCATGCTGAATTTTGTTGTTGGTTGTTTGATTAGGTTGTGTGCATTCAAACTTCATTGGTATTCAGTCATAAGTGACTATGTTGCTTTGTATGGTTGAACAAGATCCAGATTCAAGCACCATGGCCTTTTTCAGCTTATGACTTTTTCTTGACTGTTCAAGTCTGGGTTTTATTTTGCTTTTTGGAGAAGACTTTTTATTAGGTGAGATGCTGTCCATTATTTATGTGGTTTGTTTATAATTGTAGGAATAATACCATGTTGTTTGTGATTTGCTTGTGATTTGCTTTACCATCAGAAGTAATTAGCTGTAATTCTATGTCACTGTCAGTTAAGTTACTTTGATCAGGTTGTTTATAGTCATGTGGTGTATTGGGCTTGTATCATAATTTGTCATTGTTTCACTGTGGCTTCTGCTCACCCTACTGTTAGATCAATTGGAAATATTTCTTCACTAATAGAGAGGTGTGCAGGAACGTAGTCAAAATAGAAATCATGATCTGGCTGTAGATTAATATCTGTATTGCTTTTTAATGTGTGTGCATTGTTCAATTTGTTTACTATCATGGTTGCACTGCATCTATTGAATACTGGGTCAGTGATTGGGTGGCAAGGTGCCCACATTGCCTACAAATGTAGCACTGAAGGTGTAGGCCTGTAATGTAGACAGAGTATAAGTTCTTGGTCTGCAATCTGAGTAGATATATTGTGGGGTCAATATCTTTGTTTATTTTGAATTCATCATTATTGCTATATATAAGTATTGGAGTATCTCTTAAGTATTTAGGTTGTAGAGTGGTTACTTTTCCAAATGGCTCCATCATTTTGGAAGTCCTGGATTCCAGTTATATAACTGACAATTTCCATCTTCTATGGCAAGAGCTAAGTCACATAGATTCTTACCCTTCGTTTTAAATTGACCTCTTTGGCTGGTCTCATGAAACTCAACTGCAGTGTATTTTGGAAAGGGATGATCTGTTATTTGAAGTACTGTATCCCATAAACTATGCAGACTGAGAACTTTCTATAGAAGTGCCCTAGAGAAGCAATAGAGTGAACAGTGTCTGACTGTGGCTAATGAAACTATTCTAGAGAGAAAAATCTTTTGAAAATGATAAAAAGCCCCTTTGGGATTGTGTTGCTGAACTTCTAGGGGAATGTTCAACAATTTGCATTTTTAGGTCAATGTTTTTTTAAGTTATTTATTATTGACTTTTGTCTGCTCTATGGCTGAAATATCTAAATTATTTTTGCTATGTTAACATAATAATTGTTTTGTAAACACTGGGAATGTTGCTAAATCAATATGGGCACAAAGCAGTCTACTATGTCACTGTATGTCAACCAGGTTAAATATATTTTATCACTAGTGTAAACAATTATTATCTGAAAATGTTTTTATTTGTATAAGCAGAGATTTTAACAAAAATATGCTAAATAACTTAGCTTATTTTATTGTTTAATAGAAACAGGGTATATTGAGGATAATTTTTGGATTTTAAACCTTAAAGTTTTAATCTATCGTGCAGGCAATAGTAGGTTTTCTGCAGCCCTTCTCCTGATCATTATTATTATGCTACAAAGATAAACTTTATTAAGATTCAAAAATGGTTACCAGTTACATATGAAAACATAAGGTCTTAAATATAAGATAATACATGATATTGCACATGCAATAACTATTTACAATCTTGCATATGCAATAACTATTTACAATCTTGTATGTGATAAAGAAAAAACATGACTTACAGTAATTGAAAGAAGAATGATTATTACATAACAAGATGCATATGTTAAATTAAGTTTATAGAGAATTTTTAACTGAGATCTTGAGAAAAATATATGGAAGCACATGATAGTATGAAAGAAAACATATGGGTGGTGGGTTTGGAATTAGATTAATATGATTATATATAAATTGGGCTTATTTGATAAGAAAAGTTATAGTTTTCATGATTGTCTTATTGTTCATGTGTTACATAAGTTGCATGTCAAAAACATAAGTTTTTAGATACAGTTTGATACATGTGATTACATATGCAGTGAGGGTTTACAATTTTACTTATGATAAAAAGGGATTTACAGTAGTTGGAAAAATAATAATTGTTGTATAACAAAATACATATGTCAAATTAGATTTTCATAAATTTTACAAAGCATTATGAGATAAATACATGAAAGCACATGATGATATTTATTAATACATTTAGGGAGAGTGAGTGTTCCATTGGTATATGGTTGTACATAAATTATGCTTATTAGTTGATGAGCACTATAGGTGTCAAAGCTAAATCTTATTGTTCATGTGCTAGGCATTTAAAGTTGATTTGAGGTAAGTTGTTGGAGTGATCTTGTATAAACTTCTTTGAATCAGTGGCTTGATGAGATAGGTGTATTGTGTTACTCTCAATTGGTGAAGTATTTATTCCAGAGTTCACTCTGGTTTGATGTTGGAGCTATGAGTTCATCTATGATAGGCACTTGAGCTAGTTGAAGTTCCAGGGAGTGGGGTTGAAATAATATAGATAACAGTTGGAATCTGGTGCTGATATAATGATGCACTTAAAGTAAATGCCATAAATGATGCAAAATATCTTCTTTGCAATGGTAGTAATAAATTTTGACAATTGAAGTCAAGATATCAGGCACCCATGCCATGGGGATGATACAACCTTATGTTTTTAAAACTAGGTTTTAAAGGTCACTTATATCAGCTATCCTGACTTCAAATTGGTTATTCATTAATGAACTTGAAATATTTTGGCTATTGCTGATGTGGAAATTGTTCTTGAGAATACTGGCATATGTTTATCATGACATAAAGCTAGTAATATGGTAGAACAGGCTGGGGTTTTTATGATTCAATGCCTCATGATTGGTCATGTCAGATATAACAGGCTGGAGCTTTACCACAAGAGAGGGGAATGCATCTCACTACAGACAGACTTAGGATCTTTGGATATGATGCTGTCAATGGCATGAGGAAATACCTAACCTATGATTGTATCTACCTCCAATGAGCTAGCTCTGTGTTTACAAGTTAAATTTAGATACAATTTGGGATAGTTCATTCATACCACACCCCTCCCTCAGGCTCATTATACCTCAGTATTCAAACTCAGGGAGAAACCTGCCTTTGGATCTGTTCAGGGGTAAACTTATTACACCAGACAGCAACTGTTGCACCTCTATGTTGGTTCCAGTTGATTTAAAGATCCATCCAAGCATATTACTGTGTTATTATATAAGGTGAAATATATATATATTCCGTTATCAGTTGATGAATGAATGCATGAATGACTTTGAAAAAGTGAAGATCATTTTAATTGTAAATCAAGTTAAATACATTTATTATATAACAAAACAAAAAAAATTCAAAACTTTTTAACATGATAAAACAATATAATTGTGTGTGTCAAGGATGTATTTCTACCATATCAACAATTAAATGTGTTCACTATTCCAAACCCTTACCCATGGTAGAAGTACATATCGTGGCACTAATTATTTACAAAGCAAATAAAAATATAAAAAAATCTTATTATTAACTCAACCAAAAAGCTAACTAGCTAATTTATAATATTATGCAAGTATATTCTTAGTATGCAAGTATATTCTTAGTAGCCTCATAGTCAAATTCCAATTTAGTGATGTTCCATCTTCCTTTTGTACCCCCTATCTATGTATGGTTTCCTATAGTTGATAAAAAAAACATGCACACAAGAAAGTTAATCATTTGTTAATTAATAATGAATAAATAAAATACAAAATCTGTCCTGTAATAAGTGAATGTGATTTATATGGAACAATCATAAAGATCTTACCTTATTCCATATCATAATGATGATCAATGTCAAGTTGCTATGGAGGGAAAGCTGTCCTAAACTTTATTTGACAAATAAAAAAAATGTATCTAACTTAATAATTTCCCCCTCTCTTTGTTGCTTTTACTCATAATGGACTCTTCCAAAATGTAAATATGCTCCCTAAGTGTGGAAATAAAAAAAAACTAGAATTTTACAGACATATATAAAAAATCTACACAATAAAATCAAAACTTTTATTAGGTCATCTCAATGTCCATGAGTTTGGCAATAATGTCTTTTAACCAAGGCAAAACTCTCCATACAGTAGTGCCACCCTGCCAACTAGAGTACTCAATGGATGCCAGAAGGCTTGTGCATAAATTCCTATCTAATGCCTACTCATCCAATATCCCCAGACTAGTTTCTGGCTTGTGGCCTTCATCAGTGAGAAGCTCTATGTGCAGTGCTTTCAGACCAAAGCTCCTCAGCTCCTCGTTGATGAAGGCCACAAGCCAGAAACTAATCTGGGGATATTGGATTAGTAGGTATTCAATAGAGATTTATGCACAAGTCTTCTGGCATCCATTGATTACTCTGGTTGGCACAGGGTGGCACTACTATATAGAGAGTTTTGCCTTGTTTATAAACAATTATATGCTAGTATAAAAGATGGTGATCATGTGATGCTTAATGAATAATGTCTTTTATGGATACAATCTATCTCTCTTCAGATTACTCTCCTTCAGTAAATTATTCATCACCCACAGGGATTCTTTGGCAACATGTTTGAAGTAGTAATACATCCATTCTCTGAAGTTGCTTTTATCAATCTAAGTAGACATTTAGTGTAGGACATTTGGTATTCTTTTAGGTATTATACAGGCAAAGTAGATTAAGTCATCACACTTCTATAGTCAGGACAGTATCTTTCAGTCCTATGGCACTATTAATTTAGCCAGGATACATTGCACAACAGTTTATAACAGATTGAACTTTTCTGATTTTCTATTTGGCATTTAACAATGTATATAAAAAAGTTATTTCATTATATTATTTAAATGCTAGTGATGTTCTATTTCTTCTTTATCTATATCTGAATAATAGCACAGTTTCTCAAATATCAATTCATAATTAGTTTAGTTGTTTTATTAAACCGCACGAATTTATCAAACTTTTCTCTAGTTAAACAACAATTGTAATTTTTTATAGTTTTGCACTATGAAATTATATGGATAATTTGGAATATTCAAAGAAATCATCCACCTTCCTTTGCATATGAACATTCAGTCTTATAATGTTAGCTTTATACAGTTAGTGCATTATTTTAAAAATAACAAAAGATGAGGAAGTGAACTGGGTTTTATGCTTAGTTTCTGGTATTTGGTATACTAGCTTTTTCATTTTCCTTCACATTGCTGTGCCTGTTATGGCACATATTACATCAGTTGTAGTTAAAATAAATAAAATTATGTAACAGAATTCTAATTTTATTTTCAATACTTGGTTGCCTAGTGATTAGCTTTTCATTAGGTCATCAATATGTTTACTAAGTCAATGTCTTAATTCATGCTATACAACACATTGATAATTAATTTATTGTTGGTACACATGTAAATGTAAATGATTTCTTTAATTGAACTTTTATTTTTCATTAAATAAGAGAAATTAGTTCATTGTAACATTTGTTTAATTTGGTATTTAACAAAGCAAACATTCATTACGTATATATTTATGTATTTAAAATAAGAGATAGTGCATTTTCAACCACCTATTAGTTAAGTTTATGTTTTGAATGGGTTTGGTTTGGTGGTGTGGATAAATAAAGGCTGGTTTTGATAGGATTGTAAGTTACTCTTACAGCACCAACCAATTGGTCATGTGGTTAGATGGCAGCCATTTTGATTGGTTTTAATGATTCAAAAATGTCTTTTTAAGAAAAAGCATTTGTAAATTCAAAATTACTTTAGAAAAAGATATGTGGCATAGTTAATTGTTAATAATTGGTTCAATATATGTTAAATTTATATGAATGAAGACTTTGAGTGGTCTTTTAAGGGTTTAATTCTGAAAACTTTTCCTTATTGCCTGGCAATACTAAGGTTTTACTGCCCTAATAAAATATTTTTTTGCAGATTATTCAATACACACATGGAATTTTTTAATAATTAGAGTATTACCTAATTAAGTCAAGTTCAGTCTGTGATGATGTGAAATTTATCTGTAAAAAAACTAATATTATGTCAATTCTGAAGGGATTTTAAACAGGAGTTCTTGGAATGAACATGGTGGTGGAACTAAAATAAACTGCTGAACTTCTTCTTCTTCTTCTTCTTTTTCTTCTTCTTCTTCTTCTTCTTCTTCTTCTTCTTCTTCTTCTTCTTCTTCTTCTTCTTCTTCTTCTTCTTCTTCTTCTTCTTCTTCTTCTTCTTCTTCTTCTTCTTCTGCTGAACTTCTTCTTCTTCTTCTTTTTCTTCTTCTTCTTTTCTTCTTCTTCTTATTATTATTATTATTATTATTATTATTATTATTATTATTATTGGTACTTATCTTTTAACTAAAGATGCCACACTATGGCGTGGTTTTCGTGCCAAAACACATAAAAATGCTGTTTCCACGGTCGACACGTTTGAACCCGCATTTTCTATAATACAACTTTTTTGTTGGGCTACAGAATGCAGACCACTATGTCGCATCACAGTACAGCATGTATGTCACATAGCAGCAAATACATTTTCCGAATTCGCATAATTTATAAAATAATTACGGCTTGATGAGAGAGTTTGTATTTGAATTGTATTGAAATGTTGTTTTCATTGGATTTTTTTTATTATAAACTATTGAAATGTTCAGATTTTTTAAAGCAATAATTATAAGACTTTTTACAACGTACTGTATTGAACTTTTATTTGGGAAAATGTTAAATATCTATGTTTTTATTGAGTTGCAATTAGGTAATGTGTCAAGTAACATACTGTTAGTAACATTCCACAAGACAAAGAAGATTAGTACGGTTACGATTTTGAATTTTTTTTATTTTAGCATTACAAACAACAGAACACTAATCCTAAAACTAACCCTAAACCTAATCTTAAACTAACCCTAAAACTAACCCTAAACTAACCCTAAAACTAACCCTAAACTAACCCTAAAACTAACCCTAAAATTAACCCTAAATCTAACAGTAACAACTTTTACTTTTATTACGATTATTATTTTTTAGTTAAACAACAACAAAAAAAGTTGTAACACAAGTAAAAAAATATCTGATAGAAAATTGATAAAAAAAAAAGCCATAACACAAGTAAAAAAATATCAGATAGAAAATTGATTTAAAAAAAGCCGTATCACAAGTAAAAAAATATCCGATAGAAAATTTATAAAAAAAAGCCGTAATACAATTTAAAAAGTATACGATATAAAAAACATGAATCAAATTGTAATTTGTTGATTTTATTTTACATTTATTATTATCATTTAAATTGTATACGTTAATAAAAAATAATATTTAAAAAAGATGATTTTGTTTTGTTTTTATTTTCGCATTACAAAAAAGCACAGAAAAATTATATGTTCATATTTTATAGTTTTAGCGTGAAAACGGCACCATCCAACGGCATCTTTAGCTATAAGACAAGCACCTTATTATTATTATTATTATTATTATTATTATTATTATTATTATTATTATTATTATTATTATTATTATTATTATTATTATTATTATTATTATTATTATTATTATTATTATTATTATTATTATTATTATTATTATTATTATTATTATTATTATTATTATTATTATTATTATTATTATTATTATTATTATTATTATTATTATTGTTGTTGTTGTTGTTGTTGTTGTTGTTGTTGTTGTTGTTGTTGTTGTTACTATTACTACTACTGCTACTACTGCTGCTAGTATGACTATTACTACTAGTATGACTACAATGATGACTATGATGATGACTACGACTACTACTACTATTACTACCACCACTATTACCATCACCACTACCACCACCACTACTAGGTGTTTCCAAGCAAACTATTGAGTGTTAATGGGTTATATCAAAATAGATTACATTAGGTTTACACATAGTTATATGAAAAAATTTCTTTTTAATTTTGATTTAATCCTTGCCTCTGAAAGTTATCTTGTTCAACCAGGTAAAAAAATGTTGTTGTTACAAAAATTGGCCATCAATGATGTTGTATTAGCTTATCTCATTTTTTAATTTATTTTTAGAAGTACTAATTCCAGACCTTGTTATAATTCTGAGCCTATTTGAAGAGAGACCATGTTGCCACAAAAATGCCTTGCAATGCAAGTATACTGTCTCTATCAAGTTTTTTTTATAGTTTGTTGTGGTAGATATTGGAGTGTCTTCTTGGATTGCTTTCAAATATGAATGTGCAATGGTACATAAATATGTGTATAAGCTCAATGTGGCTGCATGTATTATTGGTGTTGCAGTTTTTTGTATGCATCTACTATTTTACTAAGTGTGGTTCCATTTTTTCCAGCCAATAGTCTGCACTTTTTCTAGGGTTATACAATAATATAGAAATTGAGTTTGTGTTTCTTCATCTCTGTGACATAGCATACACAATGGATCAACATTTGTGTAAAATCTCTTGTACCAAAAATGTTGTTGGTAATGCATTCAGGTTAAGTTTGATAATAAAATCATAAAATTTTGGTTCAAAGCACCATCTTTTGAACTTTCTTAACAGTTGGCCATTATTTATTCTCAGTACTGTGGTCTGGTTATTCACAGATTGGTCTGGAAACAGTAGATTTTGCATTTGTCAATTATGGGTTCACAACTTGCAAGTAGGGTAGACATATAGTTATATGTAGAGGGAGGCCAATCAATGGGTATGATTTCTATTATTACCTGTATTTTTGGAAAATGTCTAAATATGGCTATAAGTAGATTTACTGTTTTTGGGTGTGAAACACTGGCATTGCATGTAGTTCAAGACCATTCCATTTTATAGTTCAGTTTATTTATTTTATTGAGACTACTTTTCTTTTCCATAGCACCTTGTTGCATAGTGAGTTAATTGCTCAAACAAATTATTTTGTAAAATTTATTATTGGCAGATAGTAAGTGATTTTTGTCAAAATAAGCTGATTGTGTAATGATACTTTTGAGTAGATTGAGAGTAGAATTTGGAGAGTAATTCAGTGATTCGTTCTGCTTCTGCATTAAGTTTGTTTTGTATTTTCTTTCTCAATTTATTTATGCCCAAAGTGGAAAGGGAAACCCAGAAACATACTAGATTGTGCTTGATATATCTGTGTGTTTTATTTACTGGTAAATATTGCACTGCAGCTGATTTATTGGTATTGATTTTTAGCCTGAACTTTGCTATACAATGTTTTATGATTTCCTGCTATATAGTTAATTGCTTCTTTGATTTTAGAATTACTGTGACATTATTCATGTAAGATATACATGGTATGTGTGTGTTAGTGTTTGGAATTGCAATTCCTTGGCTTTTTTTAAAATTTGCTCTAATAGGGAGTTTAAATATAATGTAGAGAGTAGTGTGCTGAATGGAAATCCTTGTGAGATTGATTGGCTGGAGTAGAAAAATGATGAAGATCTCTCATTGAATGTGATATGAATTTCTCTGTTTAGTAGCACATGCAAGGTATTTCTGTTTTTTAAGTTGAATTAACAGTGTTTTGATTGGCACTGAATCAAATGCACTTACAAAATCTAACTCATAGCTATTGGCACATATTTTTTCTTTTTAATTACTGAGTTAATGATTGTTTTGTATATTAGTGCTGCTTGACTTATTGATGAGCCCTTTTTTGCATACTGATGTTGTGATATTAGTGATATTATATATGGTTTAATTTTTTCTTTAAAACGTTTTCCAGAATTTTTATTCCCAAAGGCTCCATTGAGACTGGCCACAGATTATATGCTGTGACTATTGGTGCTTGTTTTTTAATAAAGGGGACCATTGAAACTGGATATTGCTCTTATATATTGTATAGCTTTTGTGATAGTTGATTTGTTGGCTGAGATGTGATGATACAAATTATGGGATTTGAGCTGGTCCTGGGTGGCATATACTTGGGATTGATGCTAGAATTAGTGCAAAATCTGAGATTTCAAAAGGTGTCTCTGTTACTGGTTTTCCAAAAAAAAATTTCTGGATGTTTAACTTTTCTTTGACATGCTAGTGTATAGGTTGTATCATATTATGTCCAGCTGTAATTTTTCCATCCCATTCTAGTGCCATGGGAATTATATTCATGGATGGATAGTCTAATGCCCATTGAATGTATTCATGAGTCCATGTGTGTTGCTGTGTCATACACTTTTTTTAATTGCAAATATTGCTTTAGTTTATTGCATTTTTGATTATATATCTATGTCAGTTTTATTATGTTTGCTTGATTGTGAATAACTTTTTAACATGATGATTCTTTTGTGTAGCTCATCTACTAACATGATTAGCTTAGAAGTGAGGGTTGATTTTTGAGTAATATGATTGATATTAAATGAGAGGATGTGTGTATGTGCTATGTATTTAGAGATTGGCTCATGCTGTATCTTATTGAGATTATTTACCATGGTATATGTTTCTGAGAAGAGGAAGTCTGGAGTGTTGTCTGATAGGAGGATCCATATTATCTTTTGTATGTTAGTGATTCTGTTGTGGTATGTCTTTAAATTTAATTTTATTATTTGTGTCACAATACCAGAAAATGGGGAGGGAGAGAGACTTTACTTTGATTGAGTGATATAAAATTGGAGAATAGAACATTAGATCTATGAGTGTGCCATGGCAATTTTTATAAAAAGATACCAGGGATTGGATGCTAACAGGAAGTTAATGGTTAAAATTATTCTGTTAATTACAATAGGACAGGGTAAATATATATAAATACAATGCTAATTCAAAAACTTCTGTGATTAAACATAGTTATCAGAAGATTGGAGTTTATGAAAATTATTTTAAATGATGTGAAAGGGCATTCTTAGCTGATCAATATACCTGTGCCACTTAATGGTGTTGTGTGTTCCTCGAGCATGTGCAAAAACAAGCTTACTCATATAGGTAGCTGGTTTTATTTGAGATATGTTATATATTTTTGTTTCTAGTACACCCAATATGCTTGATTGCATTGTATGTATCCATTTATTAATTTGTTGTATTTTTTGTGGAGTTTGAACATCAGATGTTACGTGCCACTATTTTTATTTTCATGTTGTTTAATGTTGTAGAAGGGGATGCACAATTTTACTGAAGTGTGTGACTTTCATTAACTTCCTTTTGTAAGTTTATCTTGCTTGAAAAAGGGTTAGTGTTGTTTGTTATTTCTGTATATATTTGTTTAATCGAGTCACTATCTATAACATTTTCAAAATCTTTTGAATATTGAGAGAATAATTTCATTCTCATATTTTCATCTATTGGTTGTTTTATCAAATTTAATTGGCTATATTCCAGATCATTTGTTTTTATTTTTTTATTTTCTTTTGTTTTTTTTTTTTCTTGATTTTTCTTGTTTTCTTTGCTTTCCAGAGATGTGTTTTCAATTATTGGAAAGCACTGTATGATAGTATCCATTATTTCAGTTGTCATTTTGTTTATAATTGTGTGCTCTGCTTGATCAGGTCTACAATTTAATTTTTATTTGTTTTGATTGTCGATTTTATTGATTTGAGTGAGGGGAAATCTAGGTTTTCCTGCTGCCTGAGTTTGTGTGTGCCATCTGGATTCTCTTCTAATCTTCACGAGAGGTGGTTATTCTTTTCTGTTAGATTTACTTCTTGCTATGTGACCTCTTTTGCCACAGGTAAAACAATATGACTTTAATCCTCAGATGTATAAGCATAGTGTGGCTTCTTGGTCTGTTATTTGTATTGGAATGTTTTCTGGGTTTATTTCTTTATGTAATTTTATATTCAAAATTATTTGTAAATACAAGTACTGATGTTTCTTTAAGATATATTTGTTGAAAAAATAATCTTTCTGAAGGGTTTCATCATTCTTTAGAAAATCATCCAAGTTATATTCGTGGAGTTTGGCTGGACATATTTCTAGAAGAGATGATAATAGATGGACAATTGGAACTCTTAAACTGGATTCCCAAAGGTTGTAGAAGATCCAGAAAGAGACCACATGTAAGATGGATGGATGAAATAAGAAAGTGTGCAGGGGTGATGTGGAGAAGAGAAGCAAAAGATAGGGGAAGATGGATTGAACTTGGAGAGACCTTTATCCTGCAGTGGATTGATAATTGTTGTTGTTGATGATATTAATATTAATAATTTACTATATTTATTTAAAAGCATAAATAAAGATAATCACAAATTTGTAAGTTTTAGATAGACAATAATAGTAATAGTAATAACCAATAATAACTTTCAAAATACAAAATTATATTCTTTCATATTAATTTTAAAATAAACACATATAATGAGATATGTTTGTTTTTGTTTTCCAAATCAATAGTCTTTTTTTATGTTAATTTATTTTTTAATACTTGAAAACTAGAAAAAGTTTTTTTTAATTTTTGTACTTGATTAACATTAAAAAATTATTTGAAATAGATCTGCCTATAATTGAAAATTGATTACATCTGGATAAACTTTTATTAAGTTTATTTTCTCTCTGCATATTTTATTAAATTTTATTTAAATGTAGTTTTGGGTTTTTTTTAGCTAATCATTTTTTATTTATAATGCAAGTTTTAACGATAGTTCCAGGTAAAATACTATTTTAATTAGTAGATGATATCTAATTTTCATTCATCTTTGATCCACCTTTATTGTTAAAAGGAGATTGCCTTGACAATAGTTTGAAATTGTTAATTGTTATTGATATTGGAATTGCCTAAGCATTGACTGACTTTTAATGATATATATAATCTTTTAAATTTAAAAGATATTGATATTATGATGTACAAAAAAAAAGATTTCCTGACCATATATCTATATAATAAAAACAAAAATATTTATATTTTAAAATCATTTATTCATTTTTTTAAGTATTCATATAGTAAAAGAATTTTATTTGTAAACTTCTGATAAGGTGCATAATATATCGATTTATGAAACAGTGAAACTTCTTTATACATTGTTCTGCAATTATTCAAATATGATTGTGTAAAATTATGTTCAATGTTATTCAGTTATATGTGCAAATTAGTTGTTAACCCTTGCATTATGTCAGCATAAGACTTTTATTGATACTGTAATTATAATATATAGTTTTAGTAATTCAATGGAAATCTAATCTTTTAGAAAGCTTTATGGTTGAAAACCATTTAATAGATTATGATTTTAGTTATAACTATTATATGTCAGCAGTAATCAATAAATCAAGGGGGAAAAAATATCTCACAAAAATATATACTTCTGCACTTATACAACATGAGCTACTTTGTTGATAAACTTTTTTTGTTGATGTTTTCTGTAAATTTATTAAAAATGTATTTCTTCAGAAGTACATGATATTTATATATAATTTTTATTTGAGTATATTTGATTTTTAGAAGAAAATTTTATTAGTGTTTTTTTAATTGAAAAGTTAATTTTAAGATTTGTAAGATTCATTCAACTGGTGAAAATATTTTTATTGTTTTTCCTAGTGACAATTTTTGTAATTCTTCAACATTTGATTTTAATATTAAACTATTATTGTGTATTAGAATTTAATAAATCGGACAAAAAATATATTTAGATTTTTAAAATATAGGAAAAAATAAATAAAAATAATATTAAAAAGAACAATGAAGTTTTTGTTAATTGAATAGCGTAAATTAATGAAATTAATATATTAATGAAATTGTTATTCATTGGATATTTTTTAAAAAATATAAATAAAAAATTTTAAGTCATCATTGAGCTATCAAATTCTGTTCTAAAAATTAAAATCACATGTGTAATTTTTAAAATATTGTAAAATTTTTGGACTACCATGTTAAAAAGTATCATTATAAATGAATGTGTTAATTTATATTTTTAAAAACATATTCAAATAAAATTAAATTATAATAATATATATTTTTGTTTTTAAATAACTATTTTATAAATATTGTGTAAAAAGAAAGGCTATAACCTTAGTACAGGTGCCTTGAGTGCTTAATTTATTATAAGAGAGACCTCTGCAAATCTAAATGCAAGATTCAACTTTATACAGATGAGTGTGGCCACTCTTATATAAATATTTAAATAAAACATAAAAATAAGCAATTTTTTTGTTGACCACTTACAACAAACTGTTAAATGTAAATGCTCTTTAACAATCTGCATTCTTGTAGGAGTAGTTCATATCTTTTGAAGTTTATTTTGGCGTAGATATCTGGACATTTCTGCCTTCTCCAGATTTTTTGAACTTGTCAATCAATTCGGTTTTTACTATCAAAAGAAATGCAAAACTGGCTATATAGTGTAACAAACTAATGAAAAATTAAAGATTAATCAACACTCTCTCCAAAGATCTCGATATAAAGTACTGGGTAATTATTTACTAGAATATTAAAGCATTTGGTATTAATAAAAATATATAAAACAGAAATACTTGATTAAGAATAAGCTATTTTTATATTACATTATAAAAAATAAATAAGTTTATTTAAATGTATTTTTGCAAGATTTATGCTAGAAGTACTTTATTCTAAATGTATGTGAATTTTTTGTGAACATTATTGCTAATTTTTTTTATTTATAAAGTTGATTCTTTATTTTTAAGATTAGTTTTATTATTTGAACTTATGCTTTTAACAAAATTTTATCTAAAACATGAAGAGTTGTTGAAGTATCAGCTTTTTGTTTAAAATGTAATTAAAGAATATATATTTATATATAACACAAATAAAATGTCCATTAATAATAAATATTGTAATAACAATAAAAATAATAAATATAATGATGATTAACTATTATACACAATCTTTCAATCTGTAGAAGTACTTTTGATTAATTAACCAAAAATACTTCTGCTGATTAAAAGACTATCTATAATTGTTAATCACCATTATTATATTTATTATTTTTATTGTTATTATATATATTGTAACCCTTGGGTTTGCCCAAGTCTCCATTTTTTGAGTTAACTATGCAAGATAAGGTTCAATAAAAATTTTCCTCATAGTTTGTATTTTTTTCTTTAATAAACAAAAATTTTAGCCAAGACTAGGTTTGAACCCATATTCATAGAGATTGCATACATTTTACTTGGTAGGCAATCTGAACAATTGTCATTAAAAGATTTCTAACCAAAAGATTGTTTTATTTAACATTAATTTATGTGTCAATTTGGTATTAAAGATATATTTTATTAGAAAAGCAAGATTTATATATCATTTGATAGTTGAATGAAAAGAAGGAGGGATGTGCAACTTGTGAAAACTACTGTTAGTGATAATGGATGGTCATGGTTTTACACTGATAAGTTATAAACAAATAGTTCATGAGATTAAATTATAAAAAAAAATAATAATAATTAAGGATTAAAACATTAAATCAGTTTAATTAAAGAATTGTATATGTGAAACATATGTGTGTATTTAATCTAATTGTGGATTTTAATTATAAAGTTCATAATTAAATAATAATCATTCCTTGTCATTTCATGAGGAAATCTTTAAAAAAAATTAAGTCATTTTTAATAGTTTATTATTCACAACCAAAACTTAGTTCAAAATTCTGGGTTTGAAGTTGGGCTGTTATATATTTTTAATGGAAAAAGTAAAAGGGGGGAGAGAGCTTTCTGTTATTTATTTTGAAGGAGAGCTTTCTGTCTTTTGTTCTTTGGTGTGGTTACCACATGTGTCATATTACCCAGTAAATTATCAGAGTGATTTAAGTGATATATATATGACAAAGGAATTTAAGTGTAAAATTAATTGGTGATTGTCTGTTAAGTGTAAAATTAATTGGTGATTATCTGTTAGAATGCAGATGTGAATTTGGTATGGTTCTTTTAAAGGGGCAAAAGGTTTAAATAACCAGAATGAAAAAGAAACAAGAGTCAAATAATTAAGAAAACAGACTGACCAGATCTCAAGGTCAATAAAATTTCATGATGGGGGGAAGCAGGAGAGAAAAAAGGCAGTCTCTATAAAAGCTTTGTTGTGTTGTAAAGTACAGGCTGTTCTATCTGAATTGCTCTTTTGCAAGTTATCTCTCATTTGGTTATATAGAGAAACTTTGCTATAAAGTTAAAAAGAAATATTTTTTTTAAGAAAAAAAAAGAAATTGTTGTAAATTATTCATTTGTCTCTTGAAATAGCTTTGCCAAATTTAATATTATAAGAAGAAAAGAAAATGTCTTTTGAATAAGTTTTTAATTGGGTACACATTTAATCTCCTGAAGTTAATCAATGGTCATGATTGTCTTGCACTAATTGATGACAAATCGGCAAATGGTAAAATTTAAACCACAGAAAATAAAATCTAAATTTGAGTTCATATATAAAGTGTTCAATTGAATATTAAATGAATTTAGAAAAAAAAAGGACAACAAGAAGTGGACTTATATCTTTAGAAATTTAAACAAGTTCTGTTCAGCTGTAATCCACATAAAATCAAAATGAGGAAATATTTTCAGCAGTATAAAAATCATATATCTGATGGCATAGGAATCAAATTCTATCCTAAGAACTTTTTTTACATAGACTCATGTGCTCATACAAACAAATCAAGGAAGAAAAGGAAAAGAAAAAATGGAAACCAGAAACTTGAAGGACACTTCCAAAGAACTCTTTAAGTATTTTTTTTTATTTTATTATTCACTATTCATGTAGAACATTTAATCTAGAAAAAAAAGAAAAGAATTTCTTTCTTTATGTTTTATCATATATATCCATTTAAATTTAATTCATGTCAGAATTATAATTGTTGTTATTTTGGGGGTAGAGATATTGATATCAGATTATTTTATATGTGTTTATTTTAAATGCTTTTTGTTATTATTATCATTTCGGGGATAGGTGAAATTAATATCATGTCATTCTGTATGTGCCTTATTTTAAATGCTTTACTTTTTTTTTTTTTGTAAAAAAAAAAAAAAAACCGAGAGATATTATTATTAAGGGAAGTGTTTTGAATGAATTGGATCAGAAATTATTGTCAAATGCTTAGACTTATTGCTATGTGTATAAAATTGTGTGGCTGTTGAGCTAAAACATCATCATTATCTTATAAAAGTGCAGGGAAATAGTTTTAAAAATTTAATACACATTTCTTATTATTTCTTATTATTATTATCATAAAGTTAAGGCCAGAGACAAGCTGATTAATGCTTGAAAAAATAGTTGGCTCATACTCCAGTGCACTAACGCAAGAATATTGTAGATATGAAAGCTTTACTTATAGAAGTTGATGTTTCGACCTGTATATAATGTGGATGGACAAAGAGTCTCCACCAAGCCAGTGAAGTCGTAGCTCACTAAGATATTTATTCTATATTTATAAAGTATTTAAACACAATGGAAGAGTTTTTCCCACTTGGTTGTTCTCTACACCGTAAGAAGATTTCTTTATTGATGGTCAGAGGTAATAGGTACACCTAAGTCTCTTTGTATGACTAGCGATAAAAATCCTAGCATATCTCAACCTTAGTGAAAAGGTTTTCTCTTATTCGTGTCACTGCCTGCCTCATGTTAATGTTTGATATTCCTTACGAGTGTATGACAGATGTCTATTATTAAGCATTATTTATAAATGTCGATACAAGGTCACAAAACTCAATTTTTATGTCAGGATGAATGCAGATAATGTATGTGCGATTGGTATACTTGAATATTGTTTTGTTGATCTAGTTTAATTTATCAATTAGAACCAAGAGTAATAAAGTCAATAAATATTAAATTTAAGGGTTAAATAAAACCTACGAATGTTGTAAGTGTAAGTAATGCGTATACGAAATTATCTAATAAATATTTCCACAGCCAGCTGAGAACTTCGCTGGAAAGGTAATATTATTAAAATATTATTATGGTCATAAGAACATGAGTATAGAGTATGTGAACGTATGATGATGATTGATCTAGATACCAATTTGTTTGCATTAACCTAGTCCCATCATACATAAAATGTCTCTATTGTAAAGATTAGGGCAAAGGAATGTTAGATCAAAATGATGAAATAAAATTAGTAAATTTGCGAAGGAATGTTAAATTAAAAATAATTAAATAAAATTATTAAATTTTATTATGGGAAGAATTAGCTCTAAAAACAGATCAGTAATTTAAAAGCATTAAACACAGGAAGAAATTTAGTATTGCTGTATCTAGGATAAAAATGAAAACGAAAATATAATATATGTGAAGGTAAATTTTTTTTTTCTATTTGATATTAATATTACTCCATGGTAATTGTGATTCCCTGATAATTAGGAAATGAATATTGATATTTTAACCCATTGATTTAGGGATAGTTATGTGTTTCGATATATATATATATATATATCATAATACGGATGTAAAACAGGGGAAAGCCATGCGAGTCATCAAGCAAATGTGCATATTCTGTATTGAATTGTAGTATGTCAATAAAATTTGTTATTTGCTTTAAATAAAATTTGTATATGTCTCAATGTTTTTGTGGATTATTATTATCTAGACATCTCAAATCCAATCATGCATCATACTTAGAATTACCAAATAATTTAATATAGTTGAAATATAAATTATGAATAGGGATGGTTATTGAGTGATAGTGAATACAGGAGGTGGGCATAAAATCCTTTCCCCATTTGTTGTATTCAAACACCTCTCTAGACACACTTCTTTATAATTTTGTTATAATTGTGAATATGTTTATAATGTATTTCTAAAAGATTTAATAAGCTTAGATTATTCTGAACTTTAATGTAAATAGATATTAAATTGCATTAAAGACCGTCCAAGATCACCTTGGAGGTGATCATAAGAGGAGTGTTTATCACCAATAATCTATCGCAGCTTATTCGATTTCCACACCTAATTGTTCTAAAAAAAACCCTGAGAAGATATTGTAATGGGAGAAATGAGCTAGCGGAATGTAAAATTTAGAGTAAAATAGATAATAGTGTAATAGACCTAGGAATGTGAAGCCGATGGAGGGGTGGATCAGGAAGGTGGAGATGGATATAGAACTTTGTAATTGTAACAAAATTTTAATTGTAGCTTTAATGATGGTGATTGGGATGTGTGCTGAGAATAACCAAGAATTTCCAAAGATATTAATATTATCGATTTTAATGCATTCTCAGTGTGCTCTTAATCGATTGATTATTTATTAACCCATTCAGTAAATATTATTACTGAAAGTTATTGATGTGAGATTTAACCTTTATATTTTATTAAAGTTGCAATTTGGCACCCTGGCTATTAAGATTATAGATGTTCTGTACCATCATCATTATCCCAGTGGGCTGTAGAAATAGTGTTAGCTGGGAATGATGAAGCATCCATCGATCCATCCTTAAAATGTTGCAATTAGCATGCAACTTAACTGCAAGTGTAGATTTAAATATAAGTTATAATTAATGCATAGTGTGGTCACCCGAGCTGAAATAAAGAAATAGTACAATTAATCCATAACGTGGATGTGCGACCATTTGAATAAAGTTATAATTAGTTTAAACTGTCCGATAATATATGTTATGTTTGTAAACTCTCCCAATCGTTTTAGTTATATTTGAAATATAATGTGGATGACCGATCGAAAGATTACAAAATATGTTTTATATCATTTTGATAAGTTTTTATAAAATTAATAAAGTAAAGCATAACTTTTCATTTGTTGTAATTGGCTTACAACGTGGTCGCATGAAGGAAATTATACTTAGAAACTTTTCATTTGTTAGAATATATATATATATATATATATATATATTGTAATGGATAAATAGTTCCATGTGTAACTTTACTAGAAAGTGCCACTAGATAATAAATCTAGACTTCTGCCCAATAACCAATTGTAATTTAATATTGATAATTAATATAAGAAAATATCAAAGAAAGAAGTTAAATTTACTAGCAAAGTCATAATTACAAATAAATATTGGGAAGTTGTGAATTGCAGGGAAACTATTCCAACTAATAATAAAACTTAAAATAAAAGACAAGTTTACCCAGCATGCGTTACATTTGGATACCTATTAATTTGGCATATCAATATTTTGTATTTTATAATTCAAGTAATAGTAATAAAAAAAAAATTATTATTAAACAAAATAATTTATTTAAAAAATAAAATAACAATAATGTCATTGTAATAGTTACCAATATCTAAATTACTATATCAAAATCAAAAGCTTGACTCTCTACTACAATATTATAGGTAAGAACAGAAAAATAACAACTATTCTGAAAACTTCATATATAAAATATTTAAATATTAATTCTCATTATTTTTGTATTATTTATAAAGATATAAACATTATCCATGCTTAAGAAAGTATTCATTACAAAAATGAAATCATTACAAAATAGAATCATAGAAATTTATAACTGGAACTAACTAATAATATCAAGCTAAACATAATAATGTCTCAGTTGCGATACATACAGTATCAGTCAAATACCATATATATATATATAATAAATATTTATTAGTGTTTAAGCAATCCTTACTTAAAATTATAAATATCATTAAATAATACAGATTATATATTTCATAATTTGTATGGAAATGTGACATTTATAAAACAAAATAAACTATCATTTATTACATCTGTATTATTTTTAAATATTATTTTTAAAACATTTAGAAAATATTACTTCCATATAGCTTTGATAATTACACACATTGTGATCAATACAATATTTAACAATTGATTAATTATAAAGAATTAATATTAGCATAAAATTATTTATATAAAAATGATTTATTATAAATAAATAACATATTTAATAGAGACTTATAAACTGTTTTATCACTTTAACTCATTTACTCACACATACATATCACAAATTTTATTATGTGTAAACTAGTTTTGGAATTGCAAGAAACCTAGTTAATGTGAAAAAGAAAAATTATACATTCTCCTATGAAATAAATTTTCCCCCATTATACTAAATCATGAATCTAGAATAAAATCAATCACACATATAGATAATTTACAGAAAAGATAGCTGGAGAAATAAAGACATCAAAAAATAACATTTTTTGTTATAACTACTTTTTTATTATTTGATAAAGTTAATAAATATAGAAAAAAATTTAGAAAATGACAATGCGATAAACCTAAAATTAATACATATTGACCAATCTCAACAAAACAATATATATATATAAAACATATACAATTACTCAACAAAACAATATATATATATAAAACATATACAATTACTATTCCCATCTGATTTTTTAAATTAATATTTAATGTAGATGAGTTATACCCTTACAAATAATCAAATCCTATAATGATATTTCATAGTAAAAAAAACTAATTTTAACTTGACTCTTACTCTCATTTTTTTTATAAAAATGAGTAAGTATCCATACAATTTAATCTAGTTTGAAAAAAATATTTTTAACAAAATTATTAAAACAATATTCAATATTTTCAATTATTTAATTATCTATAAAGTAATATAAATGTTAGAGGTACATTCTACTGTACCTTATTTGACTGTGAATTGTTTTTTTAATTTATTTGTAATTGCTAGTTGAGTCTCTTCATGTAAATCTTGCAGGTAATTGCTTAGTCAATCTCTTGTCTCTGGAGTTTTTTCCTATAGTATTCTCAATAGTTATTTTCATCCACTTAGCCTTTTTTTTGTAGGCCCAAGATTCTAGTTTAAAAATTATTTTCTTATCAGATTAACATAAGTTAAAGTCAACATTATTTTAGTTAAATCAATACACAAGACAACTTGAAAGTTTTCTCAGGGTTTTTTTTTTCTTTTATATTTTTTTTAGTGAAATTAGTTACATAATTAGATAAATAATGATCAGTTTTTAGCAAAAGCTTAGGTGTGTGGTTTTGTAAGCTACCTAATATTATATTGATTTTTAAAAATCATTTTTAACTAAAATTGAGTTGTCTAGCTGAGTGACTCTTTATGTAAATCTTGCAAGTAATTGCTTAGTCAATCTCTTGGCTTTAGTTTTTTTCCATAGATTTCTCAATAGTATATTTTTCTATTCAGCTTTTTTTTTTATAGCCTCACAATTCTAGTTTAACAATTATTTTTATATCAGGTTAATATAAACTTAAATCAACATTATTTTAGGTAAAGTAGTACACAAAAAAACTTGAAAGTTTTTTTTAGGGGTATTTTTATATTTTTTTAGTGAAATTAGTTATATTGTTAGATAAGTAATGATCAGCTTTTAACAATAGCACACTGGTTTTTGTAAGCTATCTAATATTATACTGCTTTTCAAAAATCATTTTTAACTAGGAATGAGATTCGTTTAGCATCAGACTTTCAAGGTGAACTTCTGCCTGCTTAACTTGTCACTACTGAGATCTTTTGCACTCTACTCGCACACTTTATTTTTTTTTAAATACAACCCTGATATCAATATTTTATCCAATTACATGACTACCTCAGGGATAGTGTGATTAAGTCTTAACTAATTAATTTTTTTTTTAAATGAAAGATTATCTTTTTTAAAAAATTATTCTATTTATGCACCAATTTATAAATAACTTAATGCTTAATTTCTTCAGATAAATATTTTAAACCTTTCTTGATTTTTTTTTTAATTTTCTGTTTATCTACCAATTAATAAACAACTTTTTACATAATTTCTTCAGAGATATAAATTAAATATTTATACTATTATTTAAGTATTTCCAAATTTGTCACACACCATTAATTCATATATGTAAATCTTTTAATAAATATATCCTTACTAAATTTCTATCTAACAAATAAATTATCCTGCACCTAACATAAGCAGAAATAATTCTTTTCATTCCCTCTCACCCATCCCCCCATTTAAATAGAAATAAAATAATTGATCCATATTAAGATAAAGTATAAATTTATTATTATTATTATTATTATTATTATTATTATTATTATTATTATTATTATTATTATTATTATTATTATTATTATTATTATTATTATTATTTATTTATTTATTTATTTATTATTATTATTTTCTGAATAAGATTTTAAGATGCAAGCATAATAAGTATCCTTCACACACTTTTCATATTCTAACATAAAGCTATTTAGTTCATAAATAGGGACCTTTATATAAGTCTGACAACTTCTTGTATTATATTTTTTATGGATAACTAACAGGACATTGTTCTTCAACCTGCCTGATTGTCTTTCATAAGGCTGAGATTGGATTGTGGCAAATTCCTGTTTATGTTGTTCACATTGCTAATCCTCAGCATTATTCTTGATTTCTCAAAACTACTATTACTATTCATTATTTTTTTGTTTTCTGAATAATTTATACTTTTATTGCCTATTTTTCTGATTAATTTCTTCTATCTTCATCAACATCTCTTGATTATCTTCTTTTCTTAGTAGCATTTCTTCTGCTCTCTTTCAATAAATAGATAAATAAATAATAATCATTTATGTATTTATTGAAAAATAGTTGCTGCAAATAAGTGCTTCCTAAAGGTATTTCTAAAGTAAGTTTGTAGAGTATATATTAATAAACAAAAAACAATAGTTTGTACTATTTGAAAAAATAGAGTAATTTTGATTACTTAAGAAAATGTGATTGATAAAATGTATTTGAAAGTCATTGCATAGATTTTTTCTAATGTCAGTTGCCATATCAGTAAAATATAAGAGTGAGAACTTAATTATGATAAATATATATACTATATATAACTATGTATAAAATAAACTCAATGCCAATAGCTAACTATTTATAATATGCAAATAGCATGACCACAGTCAAAGCTTAACTAAACCAGACTGAGTTTTGTTTGTGATGACATGCTTTACATACAATAATTAATTAGCTGTTAGCACTTAGTTTATTATACCTAAAGTTCTGAGAAGTTTGTTTGAAAAAATAATGAGTGATTCTAATAGCTCCAGCAAGCTTTATTGATAAATGCGACAAGAGAAGGCATTTAAAAATCTCTATCTAGAAATTATTCCCAATCCTCAGACTGGATTCATGCTTTGGCAAGCCTCAGTGAGGCACTAGAGTATCTAAAAGTTAACTATTAAGTAGAAAATCTGAAATTTTCAGACACCTATATGTCTTCAAATCCAGCTATGTAACTTAAATAGCTATAAGGAGCTGAGAAATCTTCAGCCAAACCATATATTAATAAGCTTAGCAATATAACATCACATCACTTAAGACTTAAAAGCAAAACTATAAATAGTAAATAAAACAAAGTTATACATAACATGACTCAATTGTATAAGCTTGTAAATAAAAAATAATGAGTAGTGTCAATAGCTCTAACAAGTTTTATTAATAAATGCTGCAAGAGAAAGCATTTGCAATATTTATCAGCAAAGCTTGTTAGAGCTATTAGCACTGCTCATCATTTTTTATTTACAAACTTATAAAATTGAGTCATTTGATGTATAACTTTGTTTTATTTAATATTTATAGTTTTGCTTTTAAGTTTTAAGTGATGTTGTATTGCTAAGGCTATTAATAGCCCTTATAACAGCTATTTAAGTTAGATAACTGGGTTTGAAAACATATAGATGTCTGAAATTTTCAGATTTTCTACTTAATAGTTAACATTTAGATAAATGGTGACTTTGGGTTGGTATTTTTAAGTCTAGTGTCTGAAATACCCTAGTGCCTCACTGAAAATTGCAAAAACATAAAACCGGTCTGAGAATTGAGAATAATTTCTAGTTAGAGATTTTTAAATTCTTTCTCTTGTAGCTTGTTAAAGCTATTAGCACCAATTATTATTTTTTATTTACAAACTTATAAAATTGCATCATGTAATTTATGACTTTGTTTTATTTTCTATTTATAGTTTGTTCGAAAGATTGTAAAAATGATTGTTCATTCATCTATATTTTGAACTGTTTGCCTCTGCCTGTTGAATAGAATTTATATAAAGCTTTTAGGCAAATTTAATCTCTGTTTTATTTATTCAAAAAATTATTTAGGATTTCTTTTATTATCTAAATAGGTGTTATGCCTTTACAACAGATTATTGATAATTAATTGTTTTATTTAAATTTTGGCGGTAGTGATGTGATTTATATAGAAAGAATTATTAAAAATTATTTTGAAAACAAAATTAAATATTAAAAATGTTTCTTTGTGCATTTAGATATTGAATATTATTTAATTACCCAGCTAAAACTATTTTATTTATTCTTTAATTTTTATTTTTAAATTTTGAATATTTTTAATTTTTAAATTTTTAGCAGTTTTAAATTATTTTTATTTACTCCTGATTAAAAAAAAAAAAAAAAATCAAACAAACCTAGTTACTGTTCAACAACCATAATTGAGAAAAGTATTAAAAGTGTTAATAGGCATCAAGTAAACAACTATTCCTTGTAGGCAGTCTACAGATTTTTTTTTTGTTTGTTATTGTTATTGATTTAATTTATGCATAATTTACTTAAAGCTAAAAAAAGTGATTTATAATATCGGTTTTATTGATTAAAAAGTGTTTTAAAGTGAAAGCAAATTCTTTTTTAATTAAAGTTAGATGAATCGTAAAAATATTAAAAACTAAGATGAAAAATTACAGGGAAAATGCTATTTGGCTAAATAAGTTTTTTAAAACAAACGAAAAAAAAAAAAGGAATAGAAACACTCGCTCTTAATTATTGCTGTTGTTGTTGTTTTATGATTAAGGTATTTATTGACAATTTAATTGTGAAAATAAATATCAGAAATAACTTTTACCATGTAAAATAAAACAGCCTTCAAATAGCCAGCTATAGATTAAAGGTCTCTCCAGCAGTCCTTCTCCCCCAATTAAAAACAGTGAAGAAGAAAATAGTACTAATCGAGTTTGTTAATTTCTGGAGTTAGAAGCCTGACAATTTTTCCTCCTTTTTTTTATCCTCTAGCTAAGAATCACTAGATACTTATTTACTAATCCATATTAGATTGCTAGCGAGCTAATTGTAGATTAAGCCTACTGAAAAATTAACAAATGTAGCTATCCCAGAATCAATTCCAAACTATAATAAAAGGAGGGGGAACACAAAAATAACTGAAATTGTTCTCTGGGATGTCTGTTGTTGCACATGCTTCTGCTGTTATATATCTCTTACAGAGACCCTTTTGCATCAATATGCCCAATTACATTACTGTGTGAGATCATGGTGCCACAGCTTTTTGTAAAGTATGTTTTATGTATTTGGCAAATTTTTTTTTAATGGTTGAAAAGTTGGAATAATGTCAAATTCTGTTTTCTTTTAGGGAAAACAATTGTAATGCTTGAAACAGATTACAAGAGATCTGTTCTGGGAAAAACACAAATTTACAAATAATTTAAGAAAATTGTCAAATTCACCATGTCTCAAAAAAGCATAGTGAGTGAAGTCTAATGTCCAAATAATGCTGTTATTTTTTTTATATAAATGCAAATGGCATTTCTATCTCAAAATTAGTTCATAATGCTCAGACATGAAACATTTGTGTGATGTGGTAAAATGTAAATGTCTCATTTTCTGGCAAAGTGAGGGTGCAAACTTCATCTTAACAATTCATTCCTCTGCAAGCAATTTTGAGTGCAAAACAACTTTTAATTAAATTCAACATGATCCAACATATCTGTCAGTTATATTCACTCAACTCTAACCATGTGAGTTCTTTTTATTCTCTCATCCCAATTTTTTTTTTGATAACTTAAAAGTGGTGAAAAAAAAATAATGCAGGTGGTAAAAGGCTTCACTTTGTGTTTCTGGACTACTTCAAAAAGTGAAAAACACATTTAGAATAATATATTAAATGAACAGTACTTTGAAGGAGATTGAATTTATAACACTTAAAGATAAATAAATATTTTTTATTACAAAATTATGGTTATTTGGGGGTCCTCCCTCATATTAGCACATTTTATTTATTATAAATAATATTATTGTAATTAATAATAATAATAATTTAATATTGATTTGAAAAATTATAATTAATAAAAATGTTAAAGTCAGCAGATATTGTATTAAAATTTACAATTCCAAAGTCATTTTAAAATTTTACTTCAAAAACAATAATAATTATCAAATTATTTTACAGATATATATGTATGAAAAACAAAAAACAAGTTAAAAACTTGCTAACACTTGTATTTATGTCAACAGATGGCGTTCTACCAAAAACACTGTCAAGCGTATGTTTACATAAACGTCAGAGCATGCATTCACTATCTCTAACTTTAATTCCACTTTCAGATCATGATTTTAAGCTATTTGCTATCATCAGTGAAAGACAGGAATTTTAGAAACTAGATCTAAACACAAACTCTGAGTGTTTATGAAACATTTTCTATTCAGCTTGCAAGCGTGAATCTTTTAGACACATAATGTCTTCAAACTCAGCATAGCAAGCCAGATAGCTACATGCATCTGATCTCAGTTCAGCATCACCATATAGTAGAAGCCTCTGCAATATATATTATTGCTAGAAAGACCTCAAAGGTACATTTATGAAAAACAAAAAACAAGTTAAAAACTTGCTAACGCTTGTATTTATGTCAACAGATGGCGTTCTACCAAAAACACTGTCAAGCATATGTTTACATAAACATCAGAGCATGCATTCACTATCTCTAACTTTAATTCCACTTTCAGATCATGATTTCAAGCTATTTGCTATCATCAGTGAAATAATTTGATATAACTTTTAATTTGATAATAGAAATAATTGTAAGGATCTTGCTTCTATTAAATGAATAATTGTAATTTAATAATTCTTCTAAGCATAATAACTGTAATCAATTATTATATATATATTGTAACCTATAAATAAAAATAAAGATGGGGGGGGGAGGTAAAATGAAAGATAAAAGAAATGAAGAAGAAAAATATGAAATAAACTAAGATATGAAATCTATTAGAGATGAAGTTAAACTAAGATGCTTGTACTATTAGAGACTCCTAATGACTGGGCTCAGTAGAGTTACAATAAATTTAAGAAAGAATGATGATCCAGAGATGTATAATTGGATAGAGACCAAATCCAATACCAATGCAAATATAACTATTATGGTATATTAATAATCTACCACTAAACAATACTAAAAATAATTAAATTATTAGTTAATAGTTATTAGAATTGGCTTACCGTCAGATCATACACTCTGAATAAGAATAAATGATACTTTGTTTGGAAGGATTATCTCACTAAATTATAACTAACAAGACAACAAGAGTAAACATTCTCAGGGATTTTAAAACTTAAGTCTTGTGCAAAATAAAAGTTTAAGTTGCCTACTAAATAATTGCTTGGGTGAATAAACAAGTGAGTGATATCTCGGCCATCCATAAAATAACTACCTTATATTCAATCATACAGTAATAAACAAAAAATATTAACTTAAAATAAAATTGATGAGTTAATTTAAATTTAAACAAATTATGGCATATTACCCAAGACATTACTCGAGCCAGGAAAAGGACAAGGGTACTTTTTATGCCTTTCTCCATACTCACAGTCAACCTACTAAGGACCTTAAATGCAGATGGATTATAATTCTTTAAGCACATAAGATGATGATAGATAATATGCAGCTAATGTAAGATAATGTGCAGCTTTTAAAATAGTAAATAATAAATACTCTTCTGAAGCACTAATATTCTTTATCTCATTGCATAATCTTCGGTCTGAGAAGATATAATGATAACTTAAAAATTAATTTTTAGATGAGCATTTAATTAAGTATCTGATATAGTGTAATTATCTGCTACTGTGATTGAATCTGAGAATCACATAGATTAGCATGGCTTTATATAATTTAAACCAATATAAAAATATATTTTATATACTTTATGATATTTTTATGAACTTTTGAACTCAAGACAATAATATTTTTCATATAAAAGTAAAACAAACAGAAGCAAAACTTTTTAAAATAATAATAATATGGTTTATTAATAACAATATAAAGAAAATATTTACAAACAAAATTACTAGAATAAACATTGTCAAGATAGCGCTGGAATCTTTTTTTTAAAAACATTTTGACTCTCAAACTTTATTTTTGGTTTACAAAATTATAACAATTTATCTGTCTAAAGTTACTGAGTATTCCTCTTTAACTCTTTTAAAACTGTTTCTTTTAACAAACAAAATAATAAAAATATATAAATACATACAAGAGCAAGCAGAGGCTATTTTATATTTAATTCTAATCTCTTTTAATAATTAGAGATTCCAAATCTTTAAACTTCAATTACAATGTTCTAAGTTTAACAAGCATAATTCTATTTTTATTAGCATATTTAATAATACTGTGGTGTCATCTAACAATCAGAATAACATACTAAGATGTTTACCCTAAGCTAAGCAAATGCGAAGCTGAAATAAGCATATACAGCGTATATTTTAAAAATTATCACCAGTTACACCAACACTATTAATATTATAGCTAGTGATGCATTTAAATAAGACTAAATTAATTTTAAACTAAATTAGATGCATGGGGCTTTCATCTCATCAGAGGTCGTTTATACACATTTCTTTTTTTAAAATAAATTCTGTCCACATAAAATTATTACACTAAATGTTTTTTTTAATTAAACTTTAAAAAACTTACAAATCCAGTGGTGAAAACTCTGGATGCACATATTCAACTTAATATGTGTGAATTGCCACTTATACCATATGCATAATTTACAATATGTTTTTTGAGTTGATTGCAATACCAATCACATGTTTATTACACTCATAATACATGCACCACAACCTTCAGGCCAAGTGAGAAATTTTATCCACAACACATCAGAGATTATTGGTTTAAAATGTTGGATCACTTTCTGACTATGCTGTCAAGTAAACTAAAAAAGCCATCAAGAGAAGATTTGTTTTTAACTCTTGGTTAGTATTTTAAAGAAAAGTTGCTTCAAAATAGATTCTACATATTCTTCATAGATAAAATTGCTTGATAAGTAATTTGATAAATCAAAAGATTTTGAATTGAAGAATTTATCTATAAAAAATTGGAAATCATAATATATTGTCTCAGACATCAACACACTTTCATTTTTATATAAAAAAGTAATCAAAGAAGTATGAAGTTTAAATAAATACAGAACTAAAAAGTTATAACAAAAATATTAATGCACTTGTTTGGGTTTTTTTTTGTGGGTTTCCACAAGAAAAAACAAGAGCATTAATTTTTTTAAAATATTTTATTTAATTTTGGTTCTTTTAATAATGTTGAATATTGAATAAAGTGTATTTAATATTCCTAAAATAAACAGATATATGTTTTGTAAAATAATATTTAAAATCCTGAATAATTCTTCAATCAATAGAAACATTTAATTTAATCAAATATTTGTGTTGCCAAACTATTTATTAATTAAGTATCTTTGAATGCATCATGAATGTGTATGAGAGAATGATCTTTTTATAGACCTTTATAATCAGGATAGACAAAACTAAATTATGGTTCTTTGTCCAAATAAAAAACAAAATCTGTTTGCATCTATTGATTCCTAGAGCTTGCACTAGGTGACACTGTTGTGCAGAAATTTTTTACTATTATAATAGCTTATGTAAGCATAAAAAGGTGATCATGTGATGTTTTAATAGAAAATAAGTAGACAAAATAAACAACAGATAAGTGTATTAAACTTAAATCTATAAATATAATAAACGTTCGTTGTGTCTAGCATTTACAATGGAATATCTGTTGTGCTTTCATACTTATTAATGAAAAAAAAACAAATGGACTATTCTATGGGATTGATTTATTACAACAAACAAAAGAAAAGAAATAATAAATATTTATATTTATGTATTCAATATCAACTAATATTAATAACATAATCTATAATATATATAGAATAATTCTATGTATCACTTGTTCTACTATGACTGCCGTTTATCTCTTCTCTCCATTGTTTCTTGTTAAGATAGTAATTAGGAGAATAGTATATTTTAATAAGGCATTGTTTGCTGTTTAATCATCATGATCTAGTTTTATCTTAGAGATAAAGAATAGTTTCGAATATTATATGGTACAAAAATATTTATTCCATTTATTCTTGTGTGTGTTTTTTTACATATTTATTTTAAATAAAATATTAATGTATAAATGTTCACTTAATGAAAAAATTATAATTAAATTAACTATAATTTTTATTGTTAACATTTTTTCAAAAGTAATAATATATATTTATATATAAATAGAATAATTCTATGTATCACTTGTCTTACTATGACTGCCATTTACAAAATTAAAATTTACAATTTTAATGCACATTCGCTTTAATTATTTTATCAATTTTAAGATTGATAATCAATCAAACGTAACAAAAATAGCAAGATCAATAAATAGAAAAATAAATAAACAGCATACTAATATAAATGAGTGTGTAATTAAAAAAATTGTGATCAAATATCGGTTGTTTTCCTAAATTCAAAATTTGAAGAGATAATGATGTCAAAATCCATTTGTAAGTTTTCTTTAAATTACAGATATTTATTTATAATATAAAATGAATTATGAAAGATCAATTCACCTTGATTTAAAAAATTTATACAATAATTATGGAGCAATTTATCTTTAAATATTGCCCACGCATAATTTTGACTAATACTTCATTTGTATAATCATTATTGATTAGTGCGATTATATTATTGCATAAAAATTTTATCATTGTCTCTATTTCCAATACACCTGGGTCACATTTTATGTGGTAGATAGGTTCCTCAGAAAACATGCAAAAAAGAAATTACACAAAAATAGACTTAACTTACCTTGAAAAATGGGGGATACGTACTGTAATTTTCCAAAAATCACATAAAAGCAAAGTTACAGCATAAAATTACTTTAAAATTTGCATTAAAAAAAATAAGAAAACAAAATGACTAATAAAAAAATTTAAATTTAAAAAAAATTGATACAGGAAAAACTTTTTTTACTTTTTTTTTATTAACTACAATATTTAATTTTATTCAAAACAATATATTTTTATGCGTAATTTACATTTTTTTCATACATGCACTGTATTTTAATCATTATCGCTATTTGAGACATCAGATTCATCACAAGAGGAAATACACCTAGTGCCAACTTCATTTTTTAAAATTGGTCTTATAGTGGATTTGCCCAAACTAAAACGTTTTCCAATCACTGTTGATTCTTCCCATTTCAATAAGCAATCTACAATTGAAATTTTTGTTTCCAAAGAAATTTTTCTTGGATGTTTTTCCTCTCCATTAGGGTAAACTAAAAGTTTAAAATAAAAATAAGAACTTAAACTTATGATAATAAAAAGACACCAACTCACCACTATTGAGAAAAATTTAATTAAAAGTAACAATTAAAAATTAAATTCTTATTTTTGTCTTTAATTTTTTAATTTTTAATTCCATTTAAAAATCAAATTTCATCGTTTCACATTACATTAATTTCAGATCACATTACATAATTTTTAAATTGTTAATTACAATTAAAAATCAGATTTTAATTGTCAAATTTAATTGTGCCCACTGCTGTTACTCACCTTTTAAAAATAAACTTGCAGGTACTAAATGATTAATTGATTACATACTCTTTTTTTAAAAAGCAAAAAGAGAACGTGATTTAAAATGCAAAAACAATAACATACATAGTACAGACATCTATAATGTTTGAACAGATTTGCATTACAATCTTGTAAAATTTATTACTTGTGGACACTAAATGATTAATTGATTATGTACTCTTTTTTTTTAAAAAAGCAAAAATAGAATGTGATTTAAAATGCCAAAACAACAACATGTGCAGTATAGGCATTTATAACATTTGAACAGATTTACAATATAATCTTGTAAAATTTAATGTGTATATATAAAATGGGTAAATTCTGATTTCAAGTGAATTATGAACTTCTTTATTGCATAAAATCTATTACAGTACTATTATAAAGCACTGAAAATATTGAAATTATCAGATGGAAGTCAAACTCCGATAATATGACGTGAGTGAGCAAAATTTATAATATTTAAAGTAATAGCGCATTATCAGAGGTCAACTTCTATCTAATAATTTTTATTACATAAAAGAAAACCACATACAAAGATATTAAGAAAAAATATGAATCGCATAACTTCAAAATTGCATTAAATAAATCCACATAAAATAAGATCCAGGTGTATTTGCATTTACAGTGGCCATATAGCATGATGACTGTTAATAATAAAAATTTCTCCATTAGAAAAAAGTCATTTTCAGATCTAGATTTTAGAAAGATATTGGTGATATATATATATTTTGGGTAGCTTATAATCCTATCGAAACCACCCTTTATTTATCCAAACCACCAAATCAAACCCATTTAAAACATAAGCTTAGCTAACAGGTGGTTGAATATGCACTATCTTTTTTGTTAACACACACACACAAATATCACAATGAATTAATTTCTTTTATTTAATGAAAAGTAAAAAACCAGTTAAAGAAATTCTTCATATATATATTGTACCGGGTCAAACCGCTGAAACCACCTACTTATACGTATATATAAGTTTTGGCCAGTTTCAAACTCCTTCATAATACATTTATAATCTTATAAAGGTTACGTGAACGAACCGGCATGTTCGAGCAAAATAGGAGATCTTATTGATAGCTTTAACTATCAACAATGGCCCATCTCGGCTGCTAGATTCAAACCCCTACTATCCAAATACTTTATTTGTTTCAGGGTAAACCCTGGGGTGCCAACTAGTCTGAAGACTAACGTATTCAGGCAGTAGGCTCATAATCCAGCGCTCGAAACATTCCCTAAAACTAGCTCAGTCTAATTTTAATTCAATAACAAAATTATACAACATTAGTGGTGGAAAGAATTAATAAAAGGTTGGTAAAAAGAATTGACCGACAAATAAAGTTTAAGTTTGAAGACATTTTATTTTAATTAACATTAATTAAGTTTAAAGATAATTTATTACCCAACATTTATTGATTAAATTTAAACATCTTTATAAATCTAATATAATACACACACATTCTAAATTAACATTTCTAAACTAGTTTAAATATTCTTGTAGATTTTAATAGTAGAACATTGGTATTTATCTAATCTAACTAATAACACTGATATAATGATCATGTAGCATTCACAAATATAATAATAAAGCATTAATAGGATTTGACACTTAAACACACATATCAATAGTTCATTTTATGTATGATAGAGTTCATATAATTTGAATCTTGAATATTTATGACTTACAGTGGTGGCTACTACATATAAATGATAATAAATAAATGTTTACCTAGGATTTTTGGAATGTGGATATTGCTTGTTGTTGGCTGCTTCTGCTGCTTCTGATGGATTATATCTAACCGGTTAGATTTGGATGTAAGAGATTTTGTGCGAATCCATTGGTCTTATTCTTGAAGGCAGTTGAACATTTGACGGAGGATTTCTGAGTTGTTATGCAGACATTATTTCACAGACAGGTTTTGATGATCTTGTTGGACTAAAAAGGCAGGAGCACAAGCGTATATTTCCAAAAGCTGCTCAACAATGCATGTTTGTTTCTGGATTCATAATAGAAATGCACTGTTATCAAGACTGTCACTGCAAACTAGACTGAATAAAAACTCTTAACTGATTGTCCGATAAAATATTCCATATTTATACCGACGAAGTGTTTTCCTTTTGATATCCTCCGGCAAATATCTGTTGTCGAAATTCTTTAGCCATTAATCCTATGACAATGTGTTTTTTGATTGATTGTTTAATTAATAGTAACTATTTCAAAACGTGTTGTTTTCATATCTTTAATTAGTAGCGCACCGCTGTGTTTTTTTAAATATATTTTTCATTTATTTATCATATTTAATACTGATACATTTATTTTACATTCGCATGCACATATATAATTTTATTCTACACATCAAAACTAGTTTTAATACTTTTTTTTTATTCAATTCGAATGAAAAGAGATTTATATTTTGAAGCTTTTAATTTATAATAATAACACTCTTCATTTCAATAAAAATTTTATTAACAATAAATAGTGATTACATACTAATAAAGGATAAATAAATGAATAAATTGTACAATATGATTATATAATGTTCTATATGTCATCTGGCTAGATTATGTTATGAGAGCACAATGTTATACTTTTATGTGGTTAGGTATAGTGAAGAGATTCAAAGAACTTGTTTAATGGTATTAGCATTTTTAATATAAACATGAATATTTTCTTTTATAAATGACTATTCTATAATGCTGGGTAGGTGGGAATTGATAATCAGGAAAAGGAAAGAGCAATTAAAGACCAGGTGTCAGCAAAGACTTTACTGGAGGCAAGGAGCTGGTCATGTTTCTTGATTTTTTTGAGCGTTTGATAGAACAATGGTATGATTTGTGGCGGGGGTAATTCCATGAGACTTTTGCATCTCACTATTTATATGGAATAAAGGACAAAGGTAGAAAGCCTTATTATTGAAAAAAACCCATTATGAATGGCATTTTCGAGTGAGAAAATCATATCAGGTCTTATGTTGGAATTGATTATAATTATATCTTTTAGAGTTTTAAGTCTTGGGCACCGGTGTATAATATGGTCTATGGTTTCATCTTCACGAGCACACAGACCACATATAGGGTCAATGCTGGTAAAACCTCTTTGGTGATAAAGAAACCAATTCGTGGGTAGCGCATTAAGATTTATTTTAATGATGAAGTCAAGGAATTTGGATTCCAGACTCCATCTTTTGAAGTGTGTAATGAGTCTTTGGTTGGTTATTTTTAGGCTGGTTTTAATAGGTTGTTGATTATAGTTGATTATATTGTATGCTTCCCATAAGGTGATTTTTTGGTTAAGGTTAAAGGATGTTATCGGGTTATAAAGTTGTAGTTGTTGTATTAGGGATGCTATCCATGAACTGGAAGAGGGTGGAGGACGATCTGTCGGTGTAACTTTTTTAATAATGTTAGAGTATCCACAGGAGAGGATCAGATTATGTAGAGTGTTGTGGGTTTTCTGTAAAATGATTGCTTGTATTGAGTGGAATGACAGTCCATTGAACCTGCGTGGTCGTTGGATACCTTGCAAGCTAATAGCAACTGTCCTTCCTCTCCAGAGAAGTTTGGTGCATAATCGGTTAATTTTATTTTGAAACTGTTTAGACATTTTAATGAATGGAAGATAATATGAGATTTTTGGCATTATGATCATGTTGAGGAGGCCAACCTTTCCATATAATGAAAGGTATACTCTAGAGAGTGAAGTGGTGATGGCTTCAGTTGAATGGAGGATTGCATCTTGAATCTCTCTTGCCATTGCAGTTGGAGTTTTGTAGATTGGAAAACCTAGGTATCTTTGGGGTTTTGCAGAAAAGGGAGAGTTAACTTGTTTACCAGACATTATCTTCCAGATTGAAGATTTGTTAAAATTTATTTGTAGGCCAAGTTTCGCTGTATTTCTGTTTAATATGTTCATGAGATTAGGAAGGTATTTAATGGTGGGAAGCACAACCATGATGTCATCAATATATGCAAATACATTGAAGCTTTTATTGAGAGAGGGAATGAAAATTCCAGGGAGGTTTTTTTCTATATCCATCAGAAGAGGGTTGATGTATGCTGTGAAGAAAAGGGCACTGAGCAGGGATCCTTGAGGGATCGACTTGTATGGCTTGAAACCTGGTGTGATCTTGCCATCAAGAGAGAGAAAAATCTCTCTGTTGTTGAGCAGATTGCTGATCATCTGCACAATCCCAGCTGGAATGTCGCATTCCAACAGAATATCCAGAAGGGTGTTTATCTGGACTGAATCAAATGCTGCCACAACATCCAGCTGGACAGCAATAGGTTTTGATTTACGATGTCCTCTGATGTAATTGAACAGTGCAGTTACATTGGACATAGCATGCGAGGTTGATGATCCCTTTTTTCCGTATTGGTTTGATGAGATATGGCTAAGAATTTGAGTTTGGATTTGATCTTTAATGACTGACTCAATTATCTTGATAAGCAATGGGGTCATGGAAATTGGCCGGATACTGTTAATGTCATTTAGTGGTTTTGCTTTTTTAATAAAAGGCACGAGTGCCACTGGGTAAAGATCTGTTATGTTTCTGTTGCCGGAGGCTAGGTGATCAATCATTTTTTTAATAATTGGCACAGTGAATTGACTGAGGTGTTTGAGAAGGAAATTTGGGATGCCATGAAGGCCAGGATGAACGCCATCAGGGAGAGATGTTATCTTCTTTTTGATTTGGATTTCCATGATGCCATGTTCGCCAGGGTCACCAGCATCTAACCAGCTGTTTATAGGAGGAGCTCCATCTTTTTGCATTAATTGGCAGAATTGTTTGCTGATGTGCTGCATCATTGGAAAGCCAATAAGATTGGTTCCATTAGTATTAATGGATAAGGGAGTGATTTGTTTTTTATTGTATCCCAGTGCCCATCTGAGATAGTCTCTCATCCAGCAGTGTTGTTGTGCTAAGAAACATTTGGCTCTTCTGATGGATATATATTCTGCAAGGGACTTTTGCTTGATTTTGTAGAGATTTTTAAGGAAGATAATTTTTTCTGTATTTGTGAAATTTTGCTGTGATGCTTGAAGTTGTATATTAATGTCTCTTAGGTCATTTAGAAGGCCATTAGGTTCTTTGATTTTCCTGGTGTGGTGATTTAATATGGACTGAAGTATTCCAATGAAGGAAAACCAGCCCTCCTCAGCAGGCAGGGAAAGGATGTTTATTTTCTGGAAAAGGATGTATGCCTCAGACACTATCGCTTCAGTCATATTTGATTGGGTGATCATGCGCATGGTTTTACCAGGTCCATCAATGGGTGTAGGGATTGCAATAGGTGTAAGTTGTAAGATTAGAGCCATATGATCAGAGAAAGCAACAGGGGCCAAGGCTGCATCAAGGTTGAAATGGAGGTCTGGGGTGTAGAAAACCAAATCAATCAGGGACTTTTTAGTTTTAGTATAGAAAGAGTATGCTTCAGGAGGGAAGAAACCCTCTCCACAAATTAATCTGCGATTTATTAGATGCAAAAATCTCTTGTTGAAGTCATTGTATGTAGTGTTAAAGTCTCCCAGAAGAATAGTAGGAGAGGCTCTGTTAGCGTTGATGGCATTTAGGATATGGATTATTTTTAGATATTGAGAGGTGTCTTTGGCTGTATATATATAAGCTATGATGATCGGATAACCCCAATAGTCTATTTCTATGACAATAATATTGGCATCTAGGAATAGAATACTAAAACTGTTTGGTGGTGTTAACTTGCTGAGAAGAATACCGACTCCACCTGAAGCAGAATGGCCTATGGAAAATCTAGTAAATCCAAGAGCTGAGAGAAGAGATAATATTTTATGATCAGTCTTATGGTGATATTTAGTTTCACCCATAAGAAGTATATGAGGGGAGCAGAGCGAGAGCCAGTTTTTAATAGCTAGAACTCTATCAATTGAGTTGATGCCGCGAATATTAATGCCAGCAATTTTGCAGAACATGATAGATTAATCCAAACCGTCCTCAGCAAAGTGTACCAAGTCAATGTGGGGCATCTCCATGTTAATGAGTTCTGATGTTGTTTGGAAATCAGAGTCTTGTGATTGAACTTGTGGATGGATTGGTGATATATTTGTTGGTTGAGGAAATGCATCCATGAAGTCTTCGGTGTCTGATGAAGTAGTGTAATCTGTCTGAGATTCGTCAGATGGATCAATGGTATCGATGGTTATAGGATCCATGGTTTTCCTCTTTTTTTCTATGGATTTGTGAAGCTTTGTGCTGGATATATCTGAGATTTGTTTGCTAGTGGGTGGTGGTGAATAATGTATTGGATGGGAGCTGTCATCATCAGAGCTTGATTTATCTGAGCGAATTGATTTTCTTTTAATTTTCTTATTTGTATTTTGGGTATTTGTTGTGTTGGTTTCTTGGGTTTTTTTAAGTTTAGTAGTGTTGTTTTCTTTTTCCTGTACTTTTGATGAAAGTGTTTTTTTATTGTTATAAGAATTTGGTTTAAATTTTAGATCTGAGTCATTTTCGGTTTGCTGTAACTGTTGTGAAACATTAATTATGCTGACTTTTGGGTTGAGTGTTTGATAAGTCTTTTCATCTGGATGGTTGATTACTGCAGGCATTGAAGAATTGAGGACAGTTTGTGGATCACTTTGTTTAGGTTTATTAGACTTAGCTGGCATGAATGATGAAGCATCATTGGTTTTAAGCTGGGTGGGAGTTGTTATAGATGAATTGTTTTGAAATTTTTTAAGTGTATTTTCTTCATCGCCTGGGTTTTCCTTGCTCTTGTTAGATGGTTTGGTCATATTGTCTTCTTTTGTAGAAAGAGTTTGGCCTAGCATTGTTTCTCAGGGATTAGTACAATATGTATCTAATGAATGATCTTGAGTATTATTGGTTTGAGAGATTGGTTTATGTTATTGCTTAATTCTCTGATTCACTACTATTAGTGTAGAGGTTGGTGTTTGTTCTTTCTTGAAGAGTTTCATTTTGAAAGGTAGGTTTGGATGAGAGAGGGTTTGTTGGAGGACTTATTTGAGTCAGATTGTCTGGGTTTGTGAGGTTGCTGTTTGAATTAGTCCCATGTGGTGATTGTCTATTTAAGGATGTGATAGCCGTATTAATAGGTCTACCAGGGCATCTGTGAACTTTATTCTTTTTAATACCACAGTGTATGCATATTCTTGCTGCACAATCTTTAATAAGGTGTGTTCTTTGAAGGCAGAAGAAACATTGTAGCTGTACTCCCCTGAAGGTCAAAACCATAGGAGAGCCTCTTGCAGTAATAATGGTGGGTATGTCAGTGGGTATAATGTTTTTCTTTAAAGTAAGTGTGAAGACAACTGTATTGGACAGAATTTGATCTTCGAAGTGAGGGTTTAGTAGGTGTTTAAATTTACTAATTGAACCATAATTAATAAGGATGTCTTGTAGCTCTTGTTCTTTCAAATGGGCAAGGCAGTTTTGAATTCTGCCAGATAGTGTAACTGGATGGTTCATATCTATGGAGCAAAGTATATAATTTCCCAAAGATCGGTAGTTATTTTTAAAGTTCATACGGTCCACCCACGTTTTAAACTCAATGATAACATAGCGGTCATTGGGATGATTAAGGATCATGTGAATGCCTCTGCCTAATTGATTTTGATTGATTAGACTGTATAATTGTTCTAGAGGGAACTTATATAATGCACATTGTTGATTTGTTATGGCTAAGATTAACGACTTATTGCTGTAGTAGTTTGTAAATGATTTATACAGAGTGTTGGGAATCGTTTTGTTAAACTCGTTATTTATTTTTAGGAACATGTCATCATTAAGATCGTTTATATTAAATGAGACATTTTCCAGAGTGTTTGATTCTTGTTCTGTGTCTAATTCTGAGATATTCAAATATAGTTCATTGAAATTATCAGCCTTAATATTTTCGGAGATTCTCTCAGAATTTTTAGACCTTATGATATTTGCGTACGTAGTGGAATTTTTCAATATTGGAAATGAGGAAATTGGTTTAGATTGCAATTTTGGCTGATGTAGCAATGGATTGTTCTGTGCTATAATCTTTGTTTGTTTTGGAATGAGGTTTATTAGTTTTAAAATTTATTTCTTCTTTTTGATTTTTAAATTTACTGTTGACAAACTGTAATGTGACAGCACTGGTTTTGTCGACCTCTGGTGGAAAAGTTTTAACTTTAAAAAATTCGCCGATATCATCTTGTTGGAAATTTTGTCTATTATTTTCAGATATGGTTTTCAGGGTATTATAGGGAAAAGAAAATTGCTCATTAGAGTCTTCTGCGGGAGCGTAAAATCTTCGGAGAGGAGATGATTGGTTTTTGCTTGTATTGTTAAGGATTTCAATAGTTTCGCTTGATGAGGTATTTATGCTATTGTTTATATTAGGGGTAAGTTGAATATTTTCTAAACTTTTGTTGATATTTGCGATGGTGTTTTCATTTGATTTATTGGTTTGTGGGTTTTTATTTGTAGTAGAAGTTAGTTTAGTTCTATTTAGATTAGATCTAAGGCTATAATATTTACGACCGATGGCTGCATTGCTAGGTTGAATGCTGAGATCGGGGTTAACATTAATTTGAGAATTATCGATTATATTATCACTTTCCATAATAAATAATGTTTAAAACTGACTTACCTTGAATAAAAGACATAAAGGTAAGGGGACAATCGTCCCTGTCTTCTTGAAACTGAATCGCAAAGGGACGCTTTTAATAAGACCAGTTGCAAAGATGGCTGCCAAAAGCGGAAGATAATAACACTCTTTAACTTTTATGAACTCTTAGTTGTTGTTTTTTTTTATAGGAAAACTCCCCCTCCCCTCTTTTACTTAATTAATTGTAACTTTTATTTTAAAAACTACTTAGACTTTTAACTTTACGTTTACGAAAACAAACTACATTTCATTTAATAAAGAAACTTGAGATTTTTGTAATTTATTTATTGATTTGTTGATTCCTTACTTTAATAATTTTTTTTAGATAAAATTATTTTTTTATATGTGCCAATTTGGCCTTGGCACATTATATATACCAACAATGAGTTAATCATCAATGTGTTGTATGTCACAAATTAATACTTAGATTCAGTAAACATAATGATGACTTAATGTCAAGCCAATCTCTAGGCATCCAAGTGTGGAAAATAAAAGTAAAATTATGTTATGTAATTTTATTTTTTAACTACAACCAATATAATACATGCAACAATAGTCAGTCACAGCAATGGAAAAGCTAGTATACCAAACACTGGAAACTAAATGTGGTATAAAAACAAACCCAATTTATTTCCATCATCTTTTGTGATTTTTTAAATGATGCAATAACTATATAAAGCCAACATCTTAAGATCGAATGTTCAAATACAAGAGAAGATGGATGACTTATTCGAATATTCTATATTATCCATATAATTTTTGCAGTGCAAAACTATAAGAAATTACAACCAACATTTAAATAGAGATAAGTTTGATAAATTCATGCAGTTTAACAAAAGAACTGAACTGATTTTAAATTGATATTTAAAAATAAAAACTGCACTATTATTTGAACATGGAGAAAAAAGAAATAGAACATCACCAGCATTTATATAAATCATGAAGTATTTTTTTTCTTATATAAGCCATTAAATGTCAAATAGCAAATCAAAAAAAATTAAATCTGTTATACACTACTGTGCAATGTATTTTGGCTAAATTAATACTGCCATATGACTGGAGTGCTACTGTCCTGACCATAGAAGCATGGTGACTTAATCTATTTACCTGTATAATCCCTAATAAATACCAGATGTCCTATACTATATGGATTGAAAAGGAAAGCAACTTCAGAAAATGGAAACAACATCATTTCAAGCACATTGCTGAGGGATTCTAATGACTGATGAGTGACAGAAAAAATAATCTGAAGAGAGATAAACTATCTATAAAAGACATTATTGCCAAACTCATGGCCATTAACCAAAATGACTTAAAGAAATTTTGGATTTATTATGTATTATTTTTTAATGTATATGTTTGTAAAATTTTAGTTTTATTTTACTTCCACACTTTGAGACATGCCTACAACTTGGAAGAATCCATTATGATTGAAAGCAACAAAGTGAAGGGGGAATTCTTAAGTTAGATAAAAAAATTATGTTAAATAAAGTTTAGGTCAGCTTTTCCTCTATAGAGACTTGACATTCATCATTACCACTATGATATAGAATAAGGTAAGATTTTTGATATTATTCTATATTAATCACATACACTTACTACAGGACAGAGTTTGTGTTATTTGTTTCTTCTTTATCATTAACAAATAATTGTTATATTTATGTTTTCCATATAAATGACTACCTTCTGATGTGGATGTTCTTTTCTATCAACCATAGGAAACCATACATAGGTAGGGGTCCCAACAAATATGGAACATCAATAACTAGAATTGGATGATGAGGCTATTACACATACACTTGTATAATATTGTAAATTAGTTGGTTAGCTTCATGGTCGATATAATAATGATTTATTTTTATTAATTTTATCTGCTTTGTAAATAATTAGTGCCTTGTTATAGTTATATATCCCTATTATGGGTAAGGGTTGTAATAGTGAACACATTTAATCTGATATAATAGAAATATATTCTTGACACACAATTACATTGTTTTATCATATTAAAAAGTTTTGAATTTTTGTTTTGGTATTTAAATAAACATTGTTAATTTGATTTAAATTCAACTGGTCTCTAGTGAAATGGTATTATTTAGCCATCATCCCATTTCAACTATGTTCTATAGTAGTATCTTTTCACCTAGTTTGAATCCTTCCAGTCCATGTATATAATCCATAATAATTTATTTTGATATGTAATAGCATATATTTACATATATGTGCAGATATATGTACCCATCTAATATATTATTATCTGTGTGTGTATAATGTATCATCATCAACAACCATTATCAATCCACTGCAGGATAAAGGTTAATTATAAATATTAAATTAATAAAATGGTATAATTAAATTAAGTTGTGTGAACATTATTATATGTGTATAACCACCTACTTATATATGTAAAAAAAGTCATAATGCATGTGACACTACAATTCTTTTCCTTCCCCTAATAACTGAATCTTAATTATTAGAATCGCCGCCGAGGGCGCCACCAAGGATTTCTCTCTTGGAACCTGGCCACGAAGCTTTACGTAAACCTGGTCTTATTTATTTTCGAACGGCGATTCACTGATTACAAATTTTGTTTATAATCTGACAGGGGTTTTCACTTAAGGACACTAACTAATTATTTTAAATAATTAAAGAATTCAAATATCCGTTGGATACAAAAAAAAACTTTCCTTTATTATTATTATTAATAACATTATATTTCTGCCCGATCCAGAGAGAACTGACTTACAATTTCTGATTTTCCAACTGTTAACTTTCTAAGTATTCTTCCCAAATATCTACCGTGGATTTACTTGTGCCAATACTAACACTGCGGATTCTAGCAGGCGTGTATACAAAGGTGACTTATAGTATATAATCTTTCCTAAAGTTTATTTTTAAACCCCACTTTATTTGGTAAATAAATCACTTGCAAAAACTTAAAATGAATGTATAAGTGTCTTTCATTTTCTTATACTTTCAACACTTCCCTTATTTTCTGCTAACAAGCAAGTAACGCCCTAAGGTTCTCTGTTGCTTGGCAGCGCACTTTTATACCCCACCCTGTTGTTACCCTCTAGATCGAACAAATATTAAATAATTTAATATACAGTCATACCAATATTGCATAAAAATATTTAACGAGAATTAACATAAATAGTTTACAATATTAAATAAATTTATTTCCCCACCTCTATTGTTGACACATTCGTAACAAATATAACAAATGAAAGATAAATCAAAAATAAAGTTCTATTATGCTTTAACTAAAGTTCCCATTAATTGAAAAGTTTGTAATTACCCTGATCGATCAGAGCGAAGTGGCCTGACTTTCATAGATTCACATTCCATTTGTCGTGCCTTTGTCCTTGTATATGAGAATTCTGGTGTGTCCATGGGTGTTCCTTTGTTTGTCCGGCTAGCAATATACATTTCTTTCCATTCCTTGACTCTTTTGGTAGCTTCATTCAGATGGAGTGGTGGCCAATTCCCCAAAGGGGAAGGTTTTGATAGCTTGAGCTGCTATGCATTTGAAAAGAGTCCGCAAAATAAATTTCTATAATAATTTTTGATTCAGAACACAGCTTCTCTCTCTTTTTTTTTCTTTATTGTCCTTGCTGGTCTCTCAAGTCAACTGACTTACTCTAAAAGTGATTTTATCCCTTTCTCTTATCTTTTTTTTTAAATTAGTGTAACAGCAATTATTAACCAAATACTTTTAGTTTGTGAAAGTTTCAACAATAGAGTCTAATTACTACCAACAATCTAATTTTGTTTTCTTTCCCTCACCCTTTTATCTCTCAAGTTTTCTCCCTTTTAATTAAACACTTTTAACATTTTTGACAATAAATTATATTTTTTCTTTTTTCTTTTTTCTTTTTTTTTTTTTAAAAACAAATTTTTGCTCAAATCTATAGCAAAAATAAAAGTTTAAGATTTTACCCTTCCCATTAAATTAAAATCATTTGTTAATTTTTATTTTACAAACTATTTAACTTTGGAAAATATCTATGACGAAATTATAAATATGTGAGCTTATATATATATCAGCTCATGCAATAGATTTAAAAAGCATTGTAACTCTTAAATTAATGTAAATTTAAATTATTCTCAATTAAAAACTCTTTATTTAAATGCATTGGTATATAAATTTCAATTCCTGTGATAGTCTCACACACATATATAATAAAATGTTTACAAACTTAAACTCTTTTTTAAAAAAGTTATCTGTTTTTATAAAAAGGTTGTAAATTTTTAGAAAACCATCTGTAAGCAATTAATAAAACTTGGGATTAAAATTTTAAATGTATTTTAAAAATAAAAACTAAGAACAAAGAGTAACCTGTTTAACCATCATTGTTTCAGCAAAGAAATGACCAAAGGTTTCATTTTTATAAATTTTAAATTATTGATGAAAATTTTGTACAATGTCATAATTAGGGCCCTCAGGTTACCAATTTTTTTGTAGAAATAACCTTAAATTTTAAGAAGGGGGTTCACTTTTTATAATTTGATATAGTAATTGCTGCCAGTCACTATGACAGAATGGAAAATGGAATTTGAGGGTTAAGGCTACACCATTTACCAGCTCTCTTTTTGATAGATCAGTCTGTGGAGATAGAAGAATGGGGAGACCAGTAGACTGCTAGGAAGACATCAGGAAGGGATCAGCCCAGCTGAGAATGATGGTATTAAACCTCAGCAAAAAAAATGTAACAATTTTTTCCACAGAGCTCGATAAAAAATAATTATAATAAATCATGTAAAAGTTAAGCTAGCTACTAATCTGTAATGTGCACAAACTTCTAAACTGGAATAATGTTCTAATAATTAAAGCTAATTTAAATCAGTAAAAATAATTTAAAATTCTGATAGAATAATACCTGTAAACTTGCCTATTTCTTAAATTAAATTCTAAAACTCTAAATGCTTAGTAAATAATAATTTACTCAGTTATTATTCTATTACATACAAATCTGAAATCATGCCTTTCTTGTTTGTTTTATATATGTTTATTTTATAATTTATGCTATGCCCAGTTCAGAATGGAGATTGATTCTATGAATAAAATTTGAGGGGGAGATGATTAGAGGCTCTTTCATAATTCAGTAATTTCACTCTTTAGCACACACACATAAATCTCCACTCTGAAAACCTAAATATATTTGTTAAGCTATTATATTTAGCTTATTTATTATTACTGTTGTTAGACTTAGGTTTGCACATTAATAAAGTAATTAGTTAATAAATGCAAGAATGTGTTATAAAGCATATTATATATATTGCCTAAGTCCCAGATATGCTTTAGCCCTCTTTTGAATTATAGCAGAAACTATGCAGATTTTTCAATAAATTAGATTACTTTAAATATCCCTTTTTGTGTGTTTTAAGAATGCTAATTATGAACTTGCGTATGGTAGTTTTGTGGAATGAAACTATAGAATTTTGTGTACCCTAAATTATTAGTTAATATTAAATTTAGCATGGTGAATGTGTCTTTATAAAGCACATATGTGCATTTATGCCTTGCTGTAGAACTGAAACAGAAGGGTCCAGATTGTTTTATAAGCTTCTCTGATCATCAAACTATATGTTCAATTTATTCACAGCAAGTCCTACAGTCCATGGGAACTGAGTACTTGGTATTGAATCTCCTGAGTAACTACACATTTAAGATTCACACATCTGTAATATATATATATATATATATATATATATATATATATATATATATATATATATATATATATATATATATATATATATATATATATATATATATATATATATATATAATATCCATAGTATCTGAAGTCATACTACAAAGCTCCAGTTCATTCCTCCATAATGTAATAAGATTTCAGCATTGATCTGAATATGTGGCCTAGTTATATACATGTATAATCTGCATAAAGAGCCTATTGCAGCTCATCATGTATTATTAAATGGTCTTTTATTATATGTTATGGTAATAAATCACTATTCCTGCATCGACTCAACCATCGCAAACCTAATAGGGAGGGCATAGTAAAGTAAGGCATGGATAGACTAGATTATTAAATTTGTAATAAACTCTCTTAAATTATAGTGCATCAGATAAGATTTTGTTCTCAAACTTGCTCGTCATCATTACACCTGCGTGTGTCATTCAATGCACTCATGTTTATTTAATCTATATTTAATAATTAAAATATATTAAATTATAATCAATGAGTTGTGTATCATTCATAGGCCATCCCAAATCTTAGTTAAATTTTTTAATACTAGCATTAATTATTAATATATGAATTATCGAGCTAGCCATAGATGTGTTTAGTTATTTATGTAGTAATTTGGTCATTTATTCACTGAGTCTCTTGTTCCACCCATTGCTACTGCTGGCATGTGAATTAAGAAACTCCAAGTGTAGCCTCATAGATGTCATTTATAGAGTAGTAAGTCATGGAGTGTTGGTGATGGAACTGAGGCATGATTGAATTCAAGATCTCAAACCCTCATTTAAATCAGCTCCCATGTAATTTGCCAAAACTCTGGATTTTGTTGCATGAATGTACAAAATCTGACCATTACACTAGTTTATCAAAATCATTTATACATTCATTCATCAACTTATAACTGGATATATATATACATACACATTCTTGTCATTCTTATGTAATAATATGGTAATATGTTTGGATGGATTTTAAATCAATTGGGACCTATATAGAGGTATGGTAGCTGCTATCTAGCATAAATTTACCCCTGAAGAGAGCTGAAGGTAGATTTCACCCTGAGTTCAAATACTGAGATGTAATGGGGCCTGAAAGAGGGGTGAGATATGGATGAATTAGCCCAAATTGTATCTAAATTTAATGTGTAAACTTAGAGATAATCCATTGAAGGTAGATACAATCATAGGTTAGGTACTTCATTGTGTAATTCACAGCATCCTACCAGAATATCCTAGGTCTGACCATAGTGAGATGTGTTTCCCCTCTTCAGGTGGAAATCCCAGATCATTACAATATATATATATTCTAACCTTGTCTTGTGCATCCTCACTTCCGAATAGTATATGATATAAAATAAAAACGGGTTCTAGCTCAGTTAATAATTAATAAATAAAATATTTAGCATTAAAATTAAAATATTTCACTAGCTCAAATTTAAAATACGAATAAGGTTCAGTTTATAAAAATAAATTAAATAAATATTTAATATTTTCATGAGACTTGAATTGAAAATACAGGTGACAAGATAGATTACATTGAGCCAATATCCCACAGGATACTACTTCAATGGCATAAGAACACTATCCCCCCTTATTACTATTTTAAATAACAAACTCATAGTATTCTTATGACTTTAATAACTTCTACTCACTAAGATTAAGTTAATAATTACATCTTAATCTTCTATTTGTAAAAATCTAGCTCAATTAAAATAATCTCAGGTTCATAAAGTTTATTCTAAGATAACTAAAAAATACGGTAGTAAAATATGAGAAGGGAATTTTATGTCATAATCTACTACACTGAAACTAATAATAATAAATAATAATAATAATATTCTTCATTGTTTAACTACTACTGGATATCTTTTCTTTTCGTTATATTTTTATTACCATAATAAAATAATAAAATAATTTTATATAATCTTTTACCTTCATGTAATAATATAATAAATATGTGGTAGCATATGATAATCTGATAAACAAAGGATGTGTGGCAACTGATAGCATATAATTCAGTATACTATTGTGATAACTGATTTATGACCAATAAAACAATGTAAAATTATAATTATTTAATTAAAAGAATACCAATAAAATATTTAAATTCTTAAATATAACTCTCTATTTATCTTTTTGTGCAAAATTATATTTTTGTTTCAATTGTTATGAATATATCGTGATTTCATGCAGTGAAGTGGAGAAATAAACAATCAAGACACAAAAATTTTGAAAAACAAATTTTAACAAAGTTTATTAACAACAACAAATAAAATAAACAATTTATGTACACTATTTACAATGGATATCCTTATTTTAATTTTACATTTTTATCTACTAAGTTATATAAAAATAGTTTATAGTTTAGTTATATCTTTATTTATACTTAAGACAAAATAATAAAAAAATGTTACCATTTGGTTTCTCATTATGGTTAACTTATTATAAATATATTTACTTATTAGCAGAATATTTCATCCTTAATATTATTAAACTATCTTATTTTTAAAAAAAAAATTCATAGGAAAACATTCTACAGAAAAAACAAAATTAACTTTATAATGAGTATGGATTTCTCAAAATATTAAAAAAAAATTTCATCTTGCAAAGTCAAAGATGTTACATAAAATATTCATCCAAAATTCAGTACTAGATTTTAGTGTTTTATCACACGATGTTTACTAATCATAATACATTCTTATTTAGCCTTACTTTAGTATGATATAAGTGTAATAATCAATATATTCCTGTTATTCAATGAACAAAAATATACTATGCATATTGTTTATATAATTTACTTTGTACTATTGTATTTTAAAAATATGCAATACTTATTTTTCTTCAAAAAAAATAAAGCATTCAAAAATAATCAACATTCTAAAGAAAATATCTTGTTTAGATACTCTATTTTAAAAATTTATATTTCATTTCCGAAAATAAATTCAAAATATATTCTATGATTCTTTTCTTTTCTTAGGATACTTTGGACCTTCAATTTCAAGTTATAAATTCTATTCCTTCTAAGCAAATAAACCAATCTTATACAAAACGATAGCATAACCTAAGTTCTAAATTATTTATCATTTCTTTTAAACATATCTTACTGAAACGATGCAGTTACGTGAAATAAAGATAGCAAAATAGATGCATAGGATTTAAGGAAGAAAGCTAGAGTATCACTCATAACATATCTCAAAAATTATGGCACAGTGCATAGACAAGAAAATAGAGGAATGACCTTTTCCTGTCTAATAACCTCTAATACATGAACGATGTTAAAGCTATTTCTTCAGCTTTATTAGAACATCAAATATTTAAAGAAATATAAAACACTGTCCAAATAAAATGTGTATCAGTCATAGGGCTTTGTTAACTATGCTGATAACCACATAAAGACTAAATATTATTTCTATTCCTTATCATATCCTATTTTTTTTTAAAAAATACATCATCTTGGTTTCCTGCTAACTATAGTACTTCCAAGCCACTATCTCAACATTATTTCTCAAGATTTTTCTACATCTTACATCGATAAATAACTATCTGCATTTACAAAACAATAAATAAAATTCATTGATAGTTTAAAACAATTTCACTGTTCCATAAGAAAAGTTTGCTTACTTCATTATTCTATATGTTTAATCATATACAATCTACTTAGACAATATTTGAATATCCAATAACATGAAAGTTCTAAAAGAATCACATAATTATTTGTTATTATGTTGGATTATATCACTAATATATATAAAAAAATAATCGTCGTATGCATATTTTCAAATCAATCCTATCTCATAATGTTTTTTTAAAATGTTGTATGAAAATGCGTTACATATAATTAAAACTTTTACACTTCATTCTTAGATTCATAGATGATCTAAAGAAAACAAAAATATACATTATAAATTATTAATAGTTATTATTATTACCAAATAACCCTTTTTATCTGGTCATCATTTTTAGTAGGCTTCTTTCATCCACTGGATATAGAAAAACATTGCATACATAAACGAAAAAACACATCCATACGTTTTATTTTAAAATATTCTTATCTAAATTATTAGATTATATTATAAATTTTATGTTATTAACAAATTAATGTTTTATGTTTTCCTAATTTTATAAATAGAAAAATTTACATTTAACTAAGTTAGTAAAATAAAAATTTAAAACTATAATTACGTCTTCACTTGACCATAGTTCATGATAAAATCCAAAAATGTTTATTATTTTCTCTAGAGTTTTAAAATGTTCTCCTCCAAGCATTTTAAAGTTTAAAAATAAAATAATTATTAATCCATTTAGTAAAATTTATAGAAAATAATCCTGGGTCTTTACTGTTCAGAATGAAAATTATTAAACTGTAATATTAAAGAATTATTCCCACGAAGTTTATTCAATATTCTCTGATGCATCACTCTGTTCAATTTAACTTAAGTTATCCGGTAAACTTTTACACAATATTTGTATTTTCATGGATCCATCCTTTATTTATCTACTATATGTTCATTTTTTTTATATAGGTTTTATTTCTTAATAAGTTCTTTTTAATTCTTGTAAAATATATATTTAAAAAAAATGTTTCCTTCAAAAAGGACTAAACATTCTATTTCTTTCATTATATTTTATGATAACTCATACGATATAAATATCTTATTCTTTTTTAAAAAAAAAAACTCCTGGATAAGCTTATAAATAATGCGTCACAAATTTTTTTAGATGGCAAATAGTTTTCTGTTTAAGCTTCCAGCATAATGCCTGAATTATTTTTATATGAGTTAGAATAATCCTCCGGTTGAGCATAAATAAAGCTGTATTATAATTTAAACATATTTTATTTCATAGTATATCCATCTCTATTGCGTAGTTTAGGTTAAACTTCAGATAAAATACTCCTGGCAAGTAACTTTTAAAAAACTAGAAAATCATTTCCACGAAATTTCTAAATATATATTTTTTTTAAACTCTCTTTTGCAAAATACTTTTAAATTATCAATTAGTTTTTTTGCAGATAAAGTTATAAGAAAGTACTAAAAATTGACTAAAATAAAAGTTTAAAAATACTATCTCTTTGATAGCTATAATTTACCTTTCTCTGGTTTCAATACATTATTAATCTCCTCTTATACCCCCGTGCAATTTATATTTATAGTCTGTAAGAATACCTCATTTGATTGGTTGATTCTTACTTTAACTTGAGAACAAATTTACATATTTTCAGTTTATAGCAGAATCAAGTTTCAAAAAATAAAAATTTTTATGACGTAATAAAATTTAAAAAATATTATTTAAAATTCCACTTTTAATTCAATTATTACTTTATCAAAATTATTTAAACATTTAAAATAACTTTTAAAATAATTTTAATAACCTATTCCATTTATCTATTTTTATTTAAACAAAATATTTAATTTTTTTATTAACTGTATTCGTCTTTATTACATTATTTAAAACATTACATACGATAGTTAACTTAATATTTATTATTATTTGCTTTTATGATAGGCAATAATTCTATCCAATTCTATAATATAACTTTTAAAATATTTTAAACTTCGTTACTTTAAATACAAACAAGCATGTGTGTGAAAGTATGTAGTATACAAGTCACATGATTAATAACTTTGACAGACGATTTTCAATCTATTTCTCTGCCTAGACTAATAAAATTGCAACACTTTATTATATTAAATAATATAATTATAAAAATTTGGAAGAATAATTTAGAAAATATAGAATTAAATACAATTTTCACCATCATAAAGTTTATATTTAAAATGTACTATATTAATTTTGACTATTAAATATGATTATAAATTTAAACATAGCATTTATTAACTATAAGTTTTAAACTATTAAAATCGAATTTTTTAAATATACTTTTAATAATTATAGCTGTGTTATTTAATATGACCAGCTTTTACAACCATATGCAACAATATTTAAAGCTTTACATAACTATTTTTAAATAATTCGCTATAATTTTATATACCACGTATTTTCTTTAGCTTTAAATTGTACTTTATATTATAATTAACTTAATACGATTACCATATTAAAAGAACATATTCTAAAATTTAAAATTTTTAGTAATTGACTGAGATGGACTATTACTGACCTATAGAAAAGGGCACAATATATATATATATATATATATATATATATATATATATATATATATATATATATATATATATATATATATATATATATATATATATATATATATATATATATATATATATATATATATATATATATATATTGTGCACTTTTTATTAGCTCAGTCTATTCTAAAATAAAATTTTGGTGTATAATTTTAAATTTTACAAATCCAATAATATTTACTTATTAAAAGAAGACAATAATGACATATTAGATCATAGGATTTGAACTTGAATTTAGCTAATGAAAATTTATAAATGATCTTAACTCAAGATTCATATAGATAATAACCATAGAGTCGTATATATGCAAATGGATGGACAAGTAATATCATTTAGTATTTAAAATCAGTGAAGTTTAACTTGTAATTTTGTAAACAAGATGCATAATAGAGACTAATAATTATTGTTTATGTGCATTTGATTTTAAAAATAGAAATTATTTATCTTCAAATCTTGCTATATTTAATAGTAAATAAATAAGGTTTAATTTTACAAAATACTGATTTAAAATTAAAACAGTAAATTCTGTCTTTATTTAATTTCTAAAAATATTGTATTTCAATATTTTTTTAAAATGAAAAATCGGTCATTTTAAAATAATAAACCAAAAACTTTCAAAATAAATGATTATTTCATAGGAAAAAAGTGGGAAAATATTAGCCAATCAAAGAGTTTCAAACAATCTTGGAATATGAAATTCAAAAGAGGGGGAAAAAAGCTTCTTGATCGAAAAAGTATAAGTAACTAAGTTGTTTTTTTTTTGTGATTTTTTTTTTTAATAAAAGTTGGATTAAAAATTCCTAAAATCATATTATTAGCAAGCAGAAAAAGTCATGAATTGTAGCTGTATCGATATATTGGATAATTATCATTTTTTATGTTTAAACTAATGGAGTAAATTAATTGTTTTCTATTGGGCAGATCACTAATCAATAATTCCCAATAATATCTTGAAAATTAATAAATATTGAAGAAATCATCGGAGATAAATGATCAACATATAAACTCACTGAAAATGAACAATAACTGTGTTGTGGGAAAAATGAATTACAATAATAAACCAAAGGAAATAAATAAACAATGTCAATATTCAGTAAGGATAAATAAAAGAACTGTAAATCTCGGGGAAAAAGTTAAGTATATATATTTAAGAATCCATAGAACTAAATCGGTAATAACTGAAAAATATTCATTATTATTCCAGCTATATATATAAATCTTAATTACAATAAATTATAGAAGTATTTACTTTGAACCATACCAGCTGGGATATCAGTTGCTATAAAGTTTTAGCTGAAAAATGTTGCATGACACATATTTTAATTGAAATACTAAAAGTGTCATATACTAAAGATAGAAATATATGTCATCTAGAATAAATAAAGCAAGCCATGAATAAATTTTTTTGCATTATTAAACAAAGAAGAAAAGGAAGGATTATTGTTGCAATAACTTAAATACCTCGCATGAATCTTAGGATAAGCTGAATGTACAGAAAAAATAAAATAAAAGTTATATATAATAAGTTTATGCAGAACAACCAGAACGCAACGAAAATATAAAGTTGTTATACTTTTAGCTGAGTGTTTAAAAAAAGAACTTCTTTATAATGTTGGTATTTATATGTTTTAATCTATGAGTTGTTAGTACAATAGGGGGGGGGGACGACTAATTTAATAAGGAATTAATTCAAGTGTTGTTATAATGATAGTTATTTAATAATTAGGTTGAGATTAAAGATTATTAATCATTTAAATAAACAAATATGTTAAATATTTTAGTATGAAAGGGTATTTAAAATGATATATACCCAATCCAGAAAGCAGGTTGTATTTACATGTGCGAATGGATAAACTAAAATCAATGATTTTGGTCTTATGTAAAAGATAAAAGTATTAATTTTGTTTGCTTACCAACCTCCAGAATTATGACCCTATGTTCTCACTTATTTTTTGTATTGTTACTTAATCATCAAGTACTATTAATATGTAGAAATTGAACTAACGTACCATGAATGGAAAAAAAAAGATTGTTTAATAAACTGAATGTGTGATATGTAGTTCACATACATAGGGATAAATATCTCAACATATAATGGGAAATTGTTAGTTTTATTTAATAATAATACTCCGAAGATTAATTTTTCTGTTGTTATTGTTATTATAATATATGTGTATCATTTTATTATAAGTTATTTTGAATCAGATGTTAATTGCAATGCTTATTGTAATCATTTGTAATGAATATTATTAAAATTATTGTTTTAAAAGTTTTATCAAATTCTAATTGCTGCATTTCTTTTCTGGGCTCATTCTCACCACATCACATAACTCAAAATGTACAGTCAAAATTAAAATGAAAAGTCAATTCAATTTAGAGCAAATCTAACAGTTTAATAAGCATAAATCTCTTAGTAAAGATTTTTTTTACTTGTTACATGCTGCCTTGATCCCATAGGTCATTGATGACATTGCCAATTATGAAAGTGTATTTATTAATATGAAATTAAATGATACATTAGTTATTAGTGAAAGTATTAGTGTTAATTACAGTTTAGTTAATAATGATATTTTAATAATAAGTATTAAAGAACATAAATATAAATCTTAATTATAGATTTAAATTATAAGCTTTTCTTATTTTGTGCACTATCCATGGAAATCTGTAAAATCCCTCTTGATATTCCATAGGTAGTATGAAGAATTAATAAATCAATGATTTTCCTGAGATCTCCTTATTATAAAGTTATTCTTGTGATTATTGCCAATCTTAATTATTAAACATAATATGAATCAAAGTTTATCTGTAATTATCTAACAGATTAATTTAATGAGTGATTGAATTAAAACTTAATAGTTATAAATATAAAATAATATATTAGATATTATTGTTAGTCATGAGAGTATGCAGATACTTAATAAGGAGGAGTATCTGGGTATTCTTATGCCATTGAACAAATATTTTGTATTTGTTTAATGTTAAGGGGATGTGATCTGTTTATGGGTAAACGAGTCTCATATTGATTATATTTAAAACACGTCTTATTTTAGAATTATTTACTCATGTCAAAGTAACTTGGGATAAATACTAATCTTATCTAAATTCAATTGTTATAGTTAAAGAAAATGGTTGGGATATAGTAAGTCTGTTATTAGTACCTAGCCAGAGTCCAAGTAGGGCCTAATATAAGGGACTTGGCAACTCTGCTTAGGGTCGTACCACCTATAGACAGGCCACAATATATATATATATTGTAACTATTTGGTTTACATGGTACACCCATAATAATATAGTGTGTGCGCATATATATATATATATATAAAGTAAAGGAAAAATAGAAATAAACACAGACAAAAATTATAGTAGATATTTTCTACATTTACTGAAATAGAAATAAATAAATAATAACTCTGATTTAAAATATTGTAAAAGGTCTGAATAAATATAAATATAGTAGTAGTAGTAGTAGTAGTAGTAGTAGTATTATTATTATTATTATTATTATTATTATTATTATTATTATTATTATTATTATTATTATTTTGAAATGTAAAATCACCATATTTATTTTGGGAATTTTTTAATTAATTAAACAAATTTTTTATCTATTAAAAATCCCCTAAGTAAAAACATGTATATAGATTCCAAAGGATTAGAGAGATAAAAATAAAATTCTGTTTTTAATCAAGGTGTTGTTATAACACCTCAGATGATTTTATAAAAAGAGCTGATAAAAAATATCAGCCAGTCTGGGTAATGATTTTTGAAGAGAGCAGTTTAGATTGTAGTTTTGTTTGGCTACTAAAATTTTTTGAGTAAGTGGCAAACAATTTGCTAACCAAAATGAATAGCTGCAGTTTGTTGTTGGATGTAGCAGAGAGTTGGCAGTCCAGTTACTATAAACTGATGTAACTGAAGGCAAGATAGTAGACTGTTTTCCTTAGCAGGAGTTTGAAATTTACATGAAAAAAATTACCCATTCTTTGTGTAGAAATTCATAGCCTTAAACGTGGAGGACGGTTGCTTGCCTGGAATAATCCTAGATAGAAAGTGATCAACTACAGATCAAGAGTTTACATGGATTGCATACTTTTACATAATGACAACAAACATGGATTATATTTTTCTAATGGACCAAAAAACCCAGCTTGCTAAACAAATAATTATATAGATGTTGACTATCTAAAGTCAGAGAAACCTAGATAAATGTATATACAGCTTTGGTGAGTAGAGTTATATATAATAATGAAATTTTAAATAATTTCTTTAGTAAAATTACATTTTGAAAGTGATGTGTAAATTTGTACTTTTTATGTTTATGGTGGGTGTATAGTTGAGCAGGGCTGTGTAGATGCAGTGTGTTTATGGTGCTCCGAAGTATGTGCTCAGTATTGTCTAGACCTAGATATTGAGATCCCAGGGTAGTCCAGCAGTATATATGTAGGCCTCATGAATAGGCTTTGGTCTCATGAATAGACTTCTTCTAAAGCCCCTAAGACTCACAAGAGATAAGCAGGGCTGGTTCAGTGCCTGATATTTTTTTCTGGATACTATTTCTTATGGATGATCTGTCTAGGTACTTAGAAGAGGCAGTGCTTAAAAATGAGGTATTTTTTGTAACATCATGAGGCATTGTGTACTTAGTCCATGCTTGACTATCTACTTATCATGGCATGAAAAGCTGCACTTCTTGTATTCACTTTTCAGCATTAACTAATCAAACAGAAAGACATTTTGAGATTATATATTTTTTGGATTTTATAAAATGATATTATCTTTCGTTTATTAAAAAGAGAAAAAGAGACATTTTAAAAGTGAAGCAAACAAGCAAATAACTTTGTTTTAAAAGAAAAAAAATTGATAGTATTTATTTCTTTGAAGAAACTAATCGATAAAGAGTGGAACTTACTATAAAATAAGAAAAGCAATTTATACATTTTGAAATGATGGATGGTTATTTCTCTTGAGTATTTTACTTGCACTTACTTTTATTTTGTAATGCTGGTTGATATATGATTGCTGTATAGTTTTTTTGCTGCTCTTCTGAGTTAGCTGGCTGATCTCTCAATGCTCACAGAGATTTTCTAATCTCATTTTATTATTAAATATTTCATTACTGATATATTTTTTGTAAATATTTCATTTTAAATGGACTGGGAGTGATGATGATATTCCATCACCTCAGTTCAAACAAACTTTTCTTCCTATTTCACCACTCCATCCTGTTACAAATGGTTACCTAACTGAGGGCCGATGATGATCCTGTACTGTGGCAATCATTATAGATGGCTGCCCAATGTACAGCTGATGATGATCACATACTGGTGATAATCACTTCAAAATTATTAACTTGATCTCAAACCATGACTGAGAATGAAAAAAAATATGCATTTTATGCAGAATTAATTTTAAAAATTACTGTGAAATATGTGACAAGAGTATTGGTGATGATTATAAAATAGTAATTTTCATATATGTTTGGAGAGGTTTATGTTTAGAGTTAAATAGAAAATCGATGATTTTGGTGTTTGGATTTGGTATTTGATTGTTGAAGTTTGTTTAGCTGTATTTTCAGTTTTGATGATGGATGGAGATTTTTGTCATTGGCTTGAGGATGCAAGGTTTTCATGCAACTCTGAGGGTGTTGTATCTCCACTATTTGCTCCAACCTATTTTTTATAATTCAAATTATGTATGATAAGACAGTTAACATAGTCCTGCGATGATTCCAGCCTCTAAGTCTCCAAAGAAAAGGAGCAAGGCATAGTTTGTATTTTCCAGCCCATAAGACTCAAAAGGAGCAGGGCATAGTTTTGTATTTTCCAGATGCTCCATGAAAGAGGGTTTTGCAATGATTTTGCATTATCTTTATCAGGGGTTGTAGTAGCTTATAGTGTCTCATGTGAGGTAGCACTCTTGGTGTTCATGGTGCATCGTGTACTTACAGTCCAATGATTGAATTCTTTATCTATTTCAAAATTGCAGATCACTATTTATTCTGTAAACTGTCAGAGATCTGTCAGATCTATAAAAGTATTGATGAGTACATAGTTTTAGATATGAGCTTTGTTTTCATTATATATGTAAATTATGTAAAATATTGTTAAAAAGGTGTTTCATTTCTATTTTCCTTTTCCATCAGACTGGGGCAATGTAACTAGTTGGGTTACATGGTACACCCATTATATATATATATATATATATATATATATATATATATATATATATATATATATATATATATATATATATATATATATATAAAGTAAAGTAAAAGTAAAAATAAACACAGACAAAAATTATAGTAGATATTTTCTATATTTACTGAAATAGAAATAAATAAATAATAACTCTGATTTAAAATATTGTTTTATAAATTAAACTTTTAAAAGGTCTGAATAAATATAAATATAGTATTATTATTATTATTATTATTATGATGATGATGATGATGATGATGATGATGATGATGATGATGATGATGATGATGATGATGATGATTTTGAAATGTAAAAACACCATACTTATTTTTGGAATTTTTTAATTAATTAAACAAATTTTATCTATTAAAAATCCCCTAAGTAAAAACATGTATATAGATTCCAAGGGATTAGAGAGATAAAAATAAAATTCTGTTTTTAATAAAGGTGTTGTTATAACACCTCAGATGATTTTATAAAAAGAGCTGATAAAAAATATCAGCCAGTCTGGGTAATGATTTTTGAAGAGAGCAGTTTGGATTGTAGTTTTTTTTTTTTGTAAGAGTGGAACAGAACAGTTTGCCTACTAAATTTTTTTTAGTAAGTGGCAGCAATTTGCTAACCAAAATGAATAGCTGCAGTTTGTTGTTGGATATAGCAGAGAGTTGACAGTCCAGTTACTATAAACTGATGTAACTGAAGGCAAGATAGTAGACTGTTTTCCTTAGCAGGAGTTTGAAATTTACATGAAAAAAATTACCCATTCTTTGTGTAGAAATTCATAGCCTTAAACGTGGAGGACGGTTGCTTGCCTGGAATAATCCTAGATAGAAAGTGATCAACTACAGATCAAGAGTTTACATGGATTGCAAACTTTTATATGATGATGACAACAAACATGAATTATATTTTTAATGTACCAAAAGAACCAGCTTGCTAAACAAATAATTATATAGATGCTGTCTATCTAAAGGCAGGGAAACCCAAATAAACATATATACAGCTGTGGTGAGTAGAGTTACATATAATAACAAAATTTTAAATAATTTCTTTAGTAAAATTGCATGTTGAAAGTGATGCATGAATTTGTACTTTTTATGTTTATGGTGGGTGTATAGTTGAGCAGGGCTGTGTGGATGCAGTGTGTTTATGGTGCTCTGAAGTATATGCTTGGTACTGTCTAGACCTATATATTGAGATCCCAGGGTAGTCCAGCAGTGTATATGTAGGCCTCATGAATAGGCCTTGGTCTCATGAATAGACCTCTTCTAAAGCCCCTAAGACTCACAAGAGATGAGCAGAGCTGGCTCAGTGCCTGATATTTTTTTCTGGATACTATTTCTTGTGGATGATCTGTCTAGGTACTTAGAAGGGGCAGTGCTTAAAAATGAGGTATTTTCTTATGACATCATGGGGCATTGTGTACTTAGTTCCTCTCTCACCTTGCCTTCTTCATCAGCATTAACTAAGCAAACAGAAAGACATTTTGAAATTATATATTTTTTGGATTCTATAAAACGATATTATCTTTTGTTTATTAAAAAGAGAAAAAGAGACATTTTAAAAGTGAAGCAAACAAGCAAATAACTTTGTTTTAAAAGAAAAAAAAATTGATAGTATTTATTTCTTTTAAGAAACTAATCGATAAAGAGTGGAACTTACTATAAAATAAGAAAAGCAATTTATACATTTTGAACAACGAGTAATTGTGAAAATAACTTTTATTGTCATAACAAGTATGTAAATTTTATGAAATTATTAATTATAAAAGTATTGTTATTTATTGTTGGACAAAATTAAATTTGCTAATAATCTGTGCGATTCTATATATGTGTTGTAGTAAACCTAGCATAAGTATTTGTATTATTTAAAACATAATTTAAAAGCTTAATCATGTATTATTTTTATGTAAAAATTAAATATGTTTAGAAATCACACGCATGTATGCATGTGTATATCTGTCAATTGTATTGTAGATACCAATGCTTGTCAATTAGAAGATATATATACAATTTAATCTTTTTTTTGTGTGTTAGTGAATATTAATTGTATGTTATAAATTGTGCGTCTGTGCGCACATATATGTAAATTAATGTAACAATTTAAATTTTGAATAGTAATTATGTAAATTATAAATGTAATAATTATTTTATGTTTAATTGAAATGTCTTCATCATATATTATAAAACGCACGTCTGTGTATGGATATATGTATGTATGCATTCATAGATACCCATTAAGAAATAATGCAATTGGTGTAATAACTTGAATTTGTAATAATTTTGTAAATTAGTGTGATGACTTTATTATTGTATACTTTTCAAAATCAGAACCCTTATAAGACCTTAATCATTTATTTTTTTTTTGTTATTAATAAACTTGTATTTAATTGTTAAAAATTGTATTCCATCATCTCTTGTTCAAATACGGTAATAGAGCCCATGTTCTCTGAGCTAGATTGGTGCATGGCATGAATATATAAATGATGATGTGTATTTAGTGCTTTGGGGCATCCAGAGATGATCAATCATCATCCTGGTTGGTGCAAAAGAGGATACTCTTTAAAGCCCATGCACTATCTTTTATTTTAGTTCAGTCTTGTTAAAATTTTAAGTTTATAGTTGGCCAATACATTAATGGTACTAAGTGGCCAGAGCATTGATGATGATCAGCATGTTTTAAATGTCCCAGCATTATTATTTCGATTTCTGATTACTGGATATTTTAGTGGATGGGCACTTAGCTGGTGCATCCAAGTTATGTTTAAATAATTGCCCAAGCTGGCAAAGGCTCAATAGTTATCCTGGTCTAAAGAAGACCCATTTCCAATCCAGTCACAAGGTCGACTGTTGATTTATATTGTTTATTGTTCAAATCCAGCCACAAGATAGACTGCTGATTTTATTCTGATGTATTGTACTGATTTGTTTATTGCATCAATAATGATGATGGATAGTTATTTCTCTTGAGGATTTTACTTGCACTTATTTTTACTTTATAATGCTGGTTGATATATGATTGCTGTATAGTTTTTTTAGCTGCTCTTCTGAGTTAGCTGGCTGATCTCTCAATGATCTCTCAATGCTCACAGAGATTCTCTAATCTCATGCTCTTATATCTTTAAAAATTAATTATATTATACTTTTGCAAATTATTGATTTTACTTGGGGTGATGATGTTTTTCCATCACCCCAGATTCACTCCTACTTTCATTCCATAGCTCAACACCCCATCCCATTACTATATATATATATATAAATATGGAAAATGTTATTTTATATATATATATATATATATATATATAAAATAACATTTTCCATATTTCTAGGCCTCTATACACATTATAAATGCATGAGTTGATCAAGTTATGTGAAAGAAAAATAAATGTTCATTTATATTATTTAAAAAAAAAAACGTTTCATTATTATTCTGAAAACATAACTAACTTTCCTGATCAGCTTGGCCTAGAATTATTACCAAGTACAATTGTGAGCTGAATCAGTTTTTAATTTCTACATGAGGGTGCCAGAGTCATTAAACCCACTGAGTCTACATCAAACATATTGTAACTCATAAAGTAATAATTATATGATCGGGATTAAAATTCCTGTTAAGTAGGAGAAGATATTCCCCTTTGACTTAATTGAAAAAAATAAATCTACTTAGCAAAGGTAATTTCTATACTAATTTGAATCTAAATAACCAAATATAAAACTTAAATATAATATTATTAATTTTATACACGTACAATGAAAGTTATGTTAATAATAAAGATTTATTCTAGCCCATCAAACATTTAATATTTATGATTAAGAAAAAATTATAATATTGGAAAGTATTGTGCATACGAATTTAATAATTGGACTCAAATATTGAAGTAATAACTAGTTTGTGTCTTATTTTTCTGTGGTAACCGTTTCATTCACTTCTCAGTTTGCAAATCTTTAGATCAAAAAATTATGGGATAAACATTTCATTCAAATCTCTGTTCATAAACTTTATGTAAAAGTTATGGCCATTAACTTACCGTAAGTGGATATTTAAGTAGGTCATTGATCCTCTGATGTCCAATTCAGTCAGTGGGTAGTCTGCAGTAGTTGTTTTTTTAGTTTTACTCCTTCCAAATCTCTGATCAAATTTAGGCACAGTCAGATGACGATCTAGGTGACTTTTTTCGAGAGAAAGTGTAGATAAACAATAGAGTTCTACTCACTCATGGAGAGAGGTTTCAGTTCGTATCTAAGTGGGAACATTTTATTAATTTTTTTTTATATAAAAAATATGAGGCACTTCAAATTGCTCAACACTCTCTGGAACAAGACAAAGACACTTTTCAAACCTGTCGGCTCCTTTTATATCCCCAGATTCTTTTTAGAAGTTCTGCGCATATTCCTTTTTACCTTTTGTTCTATTTTATAAACTTCTACATTATTTCTCATTTTTTTATTACAAAGTCTCTTTTCTTGTTATAAATTTCTGCCATTTTTAATTACTATCAGAAAGTCATTTCTGATAGCAATCTTTTACCTTTGAAATTTCCTTTCACTATTTGAATCAATTATTCAGTAAGCACTTTCCAACATTGAATTTATTTTAGTTAATATATATATATATATATATATATATATATATATATATATATATATATATATATATATATATATATATATATATATATATATATATATATATATATATATATATATATATATAAAGAAAAATTAAACTTTCACTGTATGTTTTTCTCAAAACAACATTATATTACAAAAAAAAATTAAAGATGGGGTTCTCTCTTTTTTTAAAAAAATGATATACAATATTAAATAATAATTTGTACCATATATATAAATAAACGGTACAATATATATATATATATATTGAAGCAGTCTGATCTGAGTTCGATCCTAGCTTCATGACATCTAGCCATAAGCCCACTTCAAACCCTAGTACTAACCTTAAATTTCTGATGCAATGGGGCTTTATACGTTCAATCCATGCTAATTTTCATAAAGAATAACTTATTTCATAAATGCGTATTAAAATTAATTAGTTTCAGATTTAAATTGATCAATGCTATTAATAAATTTATGATAGAATTATTCATGAATTTATATATTATAATTGCTTGGATTGTGCATATATATTTGTAAATATTTAAATATATATAATTGTTTAAAAGTTTCATTGTGTTGGGAATGTTTGATTTTATTTTTAAATAATTTGTTAAAGTTTTAATGATTAAAAGCTACATTCTTTCGATAAGCTTTCAGATTTTCCCTTTTCAAAAACAACAGTTAAAGTTTTATTAATTAGAAAAAAAGATAAGGATTTCCTAGTTAAAAACATTTTCTGATTTTAAGAATTCATTTTTTAATTAAAAAATGAATTCAAGTTAATGAGTTTGAAAGCCTTATTGAAGGAATGTATGTAAAAACAACTATAATGGAAGAAGCACTAGCCTGAAGGCATCAGAGGACAGTATATATAGCTCTGAAAAGTTTGGAGGAAAAAAACCATCTTTGTTGTAGAGAAGTGCAGTGAACTCTATGCATTTTTAAATCAGGAGTTCACAGAGTGTTCCTATCATGGTAAGGGGCTAAACGTCAGGAATCTGGCTATTGTTCCTGAAGTCCCCTAAAAATCTTCAATGAAGCTGCTGAATCTTTTCCGGACCAATCATGCTGCTAAAATCATGAAAATTCATTAAAATACTGTTCAAGTAATCAACCGAATGCATACCTATGTTTTTACCAACCTGGATGTGTAAACTAAGGAAACCAGCCCCAGAAGAAATGGGTAATATATTTCCATAATGAACCTTAAACTATCTGGCCAGTTTCCGAACTTTACTTTACACTCCCTTTAAGAGCTCTTCTCATTTATAAATGTAATAATCTGTGTAATGCCTTTTATTTATGCTATTTTAATTTAGTAATTCTCTCAACTTCTAGTCTTTAAATTTAACTTTCCCTTCTCATGATGGCGGTTTATTTATTTTATTATGTATTATAACGATCAGAAAGAAAGTGAAGATTGAATCTAACCGCAAACTACGATATCTGCTCTATGGGGTGCCATCTAGGCATTTAAACCTAGAAAAATTTATAGAGTAGGCAGATACATGCTGTTAAGATTCCACTTTATTTAAATATTCAGATCGTTAGCCCAAGTCACTAGCTTAGGGAGTAGCAGAGATGATAAAATATAATTTATATCTTAAATATGAATAAATAAAAGCCACTGCCAGAAATTAACACAAAACTATTTATTTATGCACATATAAAATAACATTTAAATTTTGAGGAATAAATTCAACATTTTTAGATTTTTCTATTAATCTTTAGTTTTACATTTAAGTAAATTACAACCATGAGTTTAATATTTATTTAGTGAGTTGAGTATGAATAGACTACATAGATCTGCATTTGAAAAGAAAATATTCTTCCCTGATTTAACCTTAGGCAACAAATTTCTCAATCAAACTGGCGCCAATCCATCTGATACATCTATGTATTCAATGTAGCATGAATATATAACAACACAAAATACTATACTGTCAGGAATGTACATCTGATCAGTAAGTAGAATTAGAGAAGACATTGTCTCTCCACCAACAGGAATGTTACATCTGTTGGCGAGTAGAACAATAAACATAAAACTCCATAGGAATGGACTGTGGTCCTTTGCCATCTTACAAACCCATCCATAGGCAAACAGAAGGTGTGTGGTGTATATATATAATCCTGCCCGTAGCGGATCTCATACTACATCTACAATTACACAAACATATCCAATCCATTGAACCAATTCAACTACGAAATGAATAACCTAAGATTACCCTCTTTTAATATAACTTTACAAAACTATATAGCCATTCACGCCCGACTTAAATTTAACATTTAAATACGTTCGCACAGATTATTTTTATACAATTTGTTTTATAATGTCGAGTATAGATCGGCTGCACAGATTCCACGGTCAGAAACATTCCAAATTAAACACAACCGATCAAAATACAAAGTCAATCGATAACGTCAATTGCTGAGGAAATACATGAGACCCTTTGGTGTTCATCATAAGACACCGCAGTGGCATCATTGACTTATATATTCTAATCAACTGTGAAAACCACAACATAATCAACCGCTAACGAATCTCTGCAACGTCTATACCCAACTTAAATGTAATGCATTTAATAATTTCTACAATAAATATTACTACAAATAATAATAATAAAATGGAAATGATTTTAGCAAAACTTAACTATATAAATTTAAACAATCAATTATTAATTTGAAAATCAAATAAGAGTTCATTTTAAAATTTAAATTAGCTGAATCTTTAAAAAAAACATTGATGAAAGTTCTTAATTACTTTTTTTGTTATTGTTAATTTGTAAAGTTCATAGCTCATGGTAGAAGATTCCAGGTTTATGCTTTTAATTCCCGTGATGCCTCCATTGGAAGATAATGTTCTGGAGATGGCAATAGCTGGTTCAAGGTATCACAGTCTTTTCATTTTTTTATAGAGAGTGTGGTATGTGCGTCCAACCACATCTCTCAAACACAAAACACTGGAACTGTCAGAAAAAACTGTATTTCCCTTTTTATATTATCCACACGGATTCAATCAACAAAACATCACTAATCCATCACTTTCGTTAGGGTCCGAGCCAAGGCTTAGTGCTTCCATTGGTCAAGCTAATTTCTCTTTATTTTCTTATCTATCTTTCATCAGATCATTTTAATTATACAAGAGCCCAAGGCTAGCTTGCTTTTCAAACAATTTATAAACAATCATTTCCATTTACAGATTACAAGAATTAATTAATACCTGTTTTTATTTTTAAATCTTGTACTTTTTTTTATAACAAAGTATGTTCAAATACTTATTTATTTGTTTTTTTTTTTTTTAAAAAATATTTTTAAAGTTTGGCATCTGTGCGAATGTATATACGTTTAACAAGCATTTTAATTTTAGCATTTCATTTTTTACTTTTATTTGCGAACTTTTAAGTTTTTATTTTAAATTAATGTAACGACATATTTATATATTGTTACAGTATATTTATTGAGTAAATTTATTAATGTTGATATTTTTAATTATATGCCAATAATCCTTCGACTCGATGATCTCCTTCATTTTCTTTGCCTTACACAAGTAATATAAACTTAATTCTGATAGTTAATTCTCACCCTCTAGAACTAGATTTATACAGTTCGATCAATCATCGAGTGGAAAGAAATTATTAAATGATTGCTATTTTTATCATTGGCTAATAATAAATTATTAGCTCCATTTCTAATCTATGCCACCACTATTTCCTCATTTCACTAATATTTATTTATTTCTTCATATATAATCTTAAAATGTTTTATTGCAAAAGGGCTGATAAAGGAATCAAATATATTCTAATACAAATTTCTGTTACTTGCTATTAAGATTCAGGAAGGGCATGATGTTTGGGGCATAATTAATATGATTTACAAATACTTGAAAATAATGTTAATTAAAAGCTCGTTTCACTTTAATTCATTTGATCAAGTCATTTCTCAAATGGTGACTAGTAAGTCATCATCTTCAACATTGCTGATATAGGGCAATCTTCCACTCCATTAGGCTGGTCAGTGTTATTTTAAATTATCGAGGAAGAAAGCACTTCCTTTCCTGTTCATGTTATCTTTGGAACACCAAAGGCTCGTAGTTATGACTCAGCCTGGCTTTCCGTGTTCCACATCTACCTAAAGGGCATAAGACTTGTCAGATGCAAGCCACCATAGGACTTCGATTATCGACTAGCTATCATCTTTTAATTTCACTTTATAGCTCATAATTCGTCAGCACCATTGCTTCTCTGTTCCAGTAAAGCCCACTCTGATGCTCATAATTCATGATGAAGTGATTTCAATTAAAGTCAAACAAATTCTCCATTATCTCAAAGTAAATAATTTTTCCAATAAAGATTAAAGTTATGCCCTAAAATACGTATCTTGCTTTTCATGAATGGATTTGAAAATGTGAAAATAAATATCACATTCTGTCATAATAAAATTAGAGTAATAATTTCCTTTACTAATGAATACTTTTATCTGCCTTTTATCTCTTGTTGTGGGCATAGACATAGACTTTCAAATATTGCATAATATTCATTGGTATATAATAAGGACTGCCACTCTTATTATAATTCCAAACTATATTAAAGGGTAGAGGTGATTAATATAATCATTATTTTATTCAAACAAAACAAATTATTATTATTATTAAATATTTTCCTAACACACTTGATTTTTTCATTCTTAATTCTTTTATAATTATTTTAATGTTAATGCTCACTGTCTGTGTTGGCAACCTGAACATATATATATGATTCGATTTTAAATCATTTTTAGTCAGTTTATTATCAGATATTAATGTCAGTTCAGGGGTCTCTGATCCTCACCAATCGTTGAGCTAGTTTCTTGGTGCATAGCACTGTGCTGTTGATTTCTACTAATGTGAGCTAGTGAGTTGGGTTTGAATTCAATTTGATTCAGCTGAGTTTGGATCCAACTTGCAGTTCTTTTGGTGAGTTTTTTGACTGGTACATGGTTATGTTTTTGGCGCCCAACATGGGGCTTCGATTTAATAAACCCCACATACCCTGTAGATAATAATAATTATGATTTTAGTTGCTCAGTCATTGAGGCCTCAATAAATTAAATGTTTTTGTAGAGAGTGATATTTTAAGAAGTGTTATATATATTTAAGAGAAAAGTTAGGTGATTTATAATGCATAACTGAAATGATTTTGAAAATGTCAGTTTTTTTATTTGTTATACTTAAATGTTTTCAAGATTACGTAAATGTTCATTCATTAAAAGATTTGTTAGTCAAAATAATTATTTAAAGAAAAAGAAAAATTAATAAAATAGAATATGTATATAAATTAATTAAATGTATCTCAGTATATATATTATACGTTTGTTTATATGCATTTGTGACAGTAAGAAAATTAGTGTTAGAAAAGTAGTAAGAGTCTATAGATTAAAGCAAGGGGTAAAATTAGATGAAATAATTTTTCTGTGTCAAAATTAATTAGTTTATCTCAGTCATTATAAATAAAAATATCCAATATCGATATCATGTTAAAAGTCTTAATTTCAAAGTATTGCTTGCTAGCCATTATTTTAAATGTTCGCTCCTTAGTAGCCTCAAAGCAGGTAAAGACCTTCAGACTGGGAATTGCATGTCAAGCGGTCCGATGTAATGGACAATATTCTTTAATGACAGCGATTTCTAGAGTAACCTCAAAGCAGGTGAAGACCTTCTGACTGGGAATTATATGTCAAGCAGTCCAATGCAGTGTGACAATATGCTTAAATGATAGTAATTTCTAGAGTAACCTCAAAGTAGGTGAAGACCTTTTGTGTAACACCAAGAAGCCAGATGCAGTTGGCAAAATGCTTCAATGGTTTACACGCTCTTATGCTAGCAAGATTAAAATTGATATCAACAAATAAAAGTTCTTGTAAAATATTAATTTTGACATTTTTTGTGTGAAAGCCTCATGCTTATTTGAAATGAAATAGTTGAACTCCTATATTTAAAATTCATTGTCAGTTTTAATAAATAATAAATATTCATCAATTAAATTGTTCTTTTCTAAATTATGCCAATCATATATGGTTTGGGTGATCAATGGGTTATTTCACATGTCCTGTTGATCTTATATTGCTTACTGGTGCCCATATAAATAAATTTGTCAGCAAATATGATTGTCAGTACAGCAGAGAGTGAGTTGCCTAAATAAATAATAAAAACCAAATGGGTCCAACATAGAGAATTACTAGTATACTTGCTAAAATATATCAATATTTGTATGTTACTAATTACTTGTATAGTCTACCAATTAATCAAGTAAACTTATAAATGTATCATGCATAAGTAAAGAGATTTTTTTTCATTGCTTTTTTTTTAAGTGAAAAGAAATGAAGCAGTCAGATCTGAGTTCAATCCTAGCTTCATGACATCTAGCCATAAGCCCACTTCAAACCCTAGTACTAACCTTAAATTTCTGATGCAATGGGGCTTTATACGTTCAATCCATGCTAATTTCCATAAAGAATAACTTATTTCATAAATGCATATTAAAATTAATTAGTTTCAGATTTAAATTGATCAATTCTATTAATAAATTCATGATAGAATTATTCATGAATTTATATATTATAACTGTGTGGATTGTGCGTATATATTTGTAAATATTTAAATATATATAATTGTATAAAAGTTTCATTGCGTCAGGAATGTTTGATTTTATCTTTAAATAATTTGTTAAAGTTTTAATGATTAAAAGCTACATTCTTTCAATAAGCTTTCAGATTTTCTCTTTCCAAAAACAACAGTTAAAGTTTTATTAATTAGAAAAAAAGATAAGGATTTCCTAATTAAAATCATTTTCTGATTTTAAGAATTCATTTTCTAATTAGAAAATGAATTCAAGTTAATGAGTTTGCAAGCCTTATCGAAGGAATGTATCTAAAAACAACTATAATGAAAAAAGCGCTAGCCTGAAGGCATCAGAAGACAGTATATATAGCTCTGAAAAGTTTGGAGAAAAAAAACCATCTTTGTTGTCGAGAAGTGCAGTGAATTCTACGTGTTTTTAAATCAGGAATTCAAATATGTTCCTATCATGGTAAGGGGCTAAATGTCAGGAATCTGGCTATTATTCCTGAAGTCCTCTAAAAATCTTCAATGAAGCTGCTGAATCTTTTCCGGACCAATCATGCTGCTAAAATCATGAAAATCAACCGAATGCATGCCTACATTTTTACCAACCTGGATGTGTAAACTAAGGAAACCAGCCTTGGAAAAAATGGGTAATATATTTCCATAATGAACCTTAAACTATCTGGCCAGTTTCCAAACTTTACTTTACACTCCCTTTAAGAACTCTTCTCATTTATAAATGTAATAATCTGGGTAACACCTTTTATTTATGCTATTTTAATTTAGTAATTCTCTCAACTTCTAGTCTTTAAATTTAACTTTCCCTTCTCATGATGGCGGTTCATTTATTTTATTATGTATATTTATTGAGTAAATTTATTAATGTTGTTATTTTTAATTATATGCCAATAATCCTTCGACTCGATGATCTCCTTCGTTTTCTTTGCTTTACACAAGTAATATAAACTTAATTCTGATAGTTAATTCTCACCCTTTAGAACTAGATTTATACAGTTCAATCAATCATCAAGTCGAATGAAATTATTAAATGATTGCTATTTTTATCATTGGCTAATAATAAATTATTAGCTTCGTTTCTAATCCATGCCACCGCTATTTCCTCGTTTCACTAATATTTATTTATTTATTCATTTTAAAATGTTTTATTGCAAAAGGGCCGATAAAGGAATCAAATATATTCTAATACAAATTTCTGTTACTCGCTATTAAGATTCAGGAAGGGCACGATGTTTGGGGCATAATTAATATGATTTACAAATACTTGAAAATAATGTTAGTTAAAAGCTCGTTTGACTTTAATTCATTTGATCAAGTCATCATGCAGAACATTCTATAATTGGGTTTTATTTTTCAAACAGTGACTAGTAAGTCATCATCTTCAATGTTGCTGACGTAGGGCAATCTTCCGCTCCATTAGGCTGGTCGGTGATAATATTTCTGTTATTTTAAATTATCGAGGAAGAAAGCACTTCCTCTTCTGTTCATGTTATCTTTGGAACACCAAAGGCTCGTAGTTATGACTCGGCCTGGCTTTTTGTGTTTCACATCTACATAAAGGGCATAAGACTTGTCAGATGCAAGCCGCCATAGGACTTCGATTATCGACTAGTTATCGTCTTTTAATTTCACTTTATAGCTCATAATTCATCAGCACTGTTGCCTCTCTGTTCCAGTAAAGCCTGCTCTGATGCTCGTAATTTGTGATGAAGTGATTTCAATTAAAGTCAAACAAATTCTCCATTATCTCAAAGTAAATAATTTTTCCAATAAAGATTAAAGTTATGCCCTAAAATACATATCTTGCTCTTCATGAATGGATTTGCGAATGTGAAAATAAATATCACATTCTGTCATAATAAAATTAGAGTAATAATTTCCTTTACTAACAAATACCTTTATCTGCCTTTTATCTCTTGTTGGGGGCATAGACATAAACTTTCAAATATTTTGTAATATTCATTGGTATATAATAAGGAGTGCCACTCTTATTATAATTCCAAACTATATTAAAGGCTAGAGGTGATTAATATAATCATTATTTTATTCAAACAAAACAAATTATTATTATTAAATATTTTCTAAACACACTTGGTTTCTGCATTCTTAATTCTTTTATAATTATTTTAATGTTAATGCTCACTGTCTGTGTTGGCAACCCGAACATATACATATGATTCAATTTAAAATCATTTTTAGTCAGTTTATTATCAGATATTAATGTCAGGGGGTCTCTGATGCTCACCAACCATTGAACTAGTTTCTTGGCGCATAGCACTGTGCTGTCGATTTCTACTAATCTGAGCTAGTGAGTTGTGAGTTGGGTTTGAATTTCAGTTTGATTCAGCTGAGTTTGGATCCGATTTGCAGTTCTTTTGGTGGGTTTTTTGACTGGTACAATATACACATACACAAGCACTTTAACATGCTGGGTGAAGAAGCTGTTAATGGTAAGAAAAAAATATAAAGAAAATTAATGTAGGCCAAGTGCTTTCAAGGTTTTTCCCCTCATAATCATAGCCAAGACAGATTTTAAATCATTGTTATGATATTAATAAATAGTAATGTATGCAAATTCATATGTAAATTAACTTGTCCATTTTCTGGAGATAGCAAAACATGTGTCACATCTATCGGTCACATTGTTATCACTGATGACAAAATACACTTTTATCTTCCTTTTGCAATCGTTAGCCTCAGTGCACTCTATTTTGGGGTTGAAGGGTTTGAACATATGACCAGCCTGCTTTTTATGCTCAAAAATATTGAGATGTTATCATTGTTCTTTTTTGTTCTTCTGTATGTATACATGTACTGAGCAGTTTTATTATAGACAGTAGCCTTGGTCTCCCCATAGTATGTGGTGTTGCATCCAGCCTGAGGGCATGAAATGCTATATATGATGTGGGGGGGTTTGAGATGGATCCATTCTGTCCTTCACATTGTTAATGAGTCTGTTAGTAATGGCGGGATGGGGTGGAAGCCAATTTTAAATTCCTTAGCTAAAGTTTTTATAAGCTGTTTAGATACTTTGGAGATGTAAGGGAGGGTGATTTGAGGTTTATCTTTAATAGTATTGTTAGCTATTGATTTTTTATAAAATTGATCAAATTTTCTTAGTAATTAATCTGTAGCTGAAGTCGACGCTTAATAAATCACTTATGTAGCTTGCAATTTTAGCCTTTCTATCAACCGCAAATTTATATAAATTTTGATTTCTAAATAAAAACACAATTAGACTGCAAATTTATGCATTGTAGGTGAATTGGGGCTTCGGGTGGGTGAATCCTCTGATTTCAAGAGATTTAATAATCATGCAATAATGCAGACCTCTGCCTTCTCTATGGACTAGCAAATCTAAATATTTTAAGTTTCTGCAATTTATTCTACCAGATAGTGTTCATGATTTATTTGGTTTGCAGCATATATTGATAAAAACAAAAACCTTAAATATATATGCATCCAGTGCTTAGTATTATGTGACATTGTGAGTTATTTCTCATACTACTGGTTTATTAAACAAATGAAATATTTTCAATCCAAAGCATATGACAATATTTTTTTAGAGAAAAGATCGAATTCATCATATCTCTACTTTATTATCTTATATAGAGATTTGACTGAAACACTTTGGACTGAAAGCATGAATTTCAAATTAAACCAAATCAAACAAACCTCTATATAAGAAAATAAGGTAAAGAGAGAAGATCTGATCTTTTCTTTAAAAATTATTTTGGATTGAAAACATTTCATTTAGTTAATAATAGTATAAGAATTAATCAGAAAGTGTTACATAATATTAAACACTGGAAATATCTTATAATTACATATTTCATTCTTCATAATCGATGTTGAAAAATCTCATACATATCAATTTTCAGTTTACCTTTGCACACCATCATTTATAAAAAGTTTCAAGCTTAAATACATACAGATGTGCTGCATCTTTCTGCTGTATATTTAAAAAACTCAGTAAATACATCGGTAAAAATGCTTTTTACAAGATTTTCTAATTTATATATATATATATTCATTAAGGTATTGTGACGAAATCTAAAAATAATTAACAAGAATAACTGTAAATAGTATACTAACAATTATTTTTAATTTATAAATTATCCATGTTTTATTTATTATTATATATTTAAATAAAAACTTCCTTTAAAGAAAACTCCTTTATTTTCTATGAACATAATTACAAATACTGTATAGTATATTTTATATGGGAGGATTTTTATATTATTTGAAAAATTATGAAATAGAAGTATTTTAATAATGCTGACACTCATACAAATATAATCATGAAACTATTGCTAGAAAACTTCAGTCAAAGTAGAAAATATATTGGAAAAATTCAAAAATAATTAATTTTTAAATATTTTTTCTCTAAAATTGATAACATGTAACCAATTCCGTGTACGGCTTTTAAAGCAATTTGCATTCCCTTATGGGAGAAAATGGCTGTTGGAGAAGTTTACAATACAATAGGCTGACTAAAGGCTATTTTATTTTTATTTATATAGCAAGAAAGACAAATACCCTAACTAATCCATTGAGAAGCAAAGATTTCTCCAATATCAAAGACACAATCAAGAAGGCATAAGCTTTTGAGCATAACAAATAGGTGCATTGTCCATTATATCAGAAGAGTGTATATATACAAGTTCATATTTATTTAGTAAGTGAAATGTCATCATCATCATTTTCAACCATTATCAATCCACTGCAGGATGAAGGTCTCTCCAAGCTCAATCCATTTTTTTCAAACTCTAGCCTCTCTTTTCCACATCACCCTGGAACACTTCATTATTTCATCCATCCATCTCACATATGGTGTTTTTCTAGTTCTTTTACAATCTCTTAGAATCCAGTTTAAGATTTCAACTGTCCATCTATTATCATCTCTTTGAGCAATATGTCCAACCTGACTCTAGTCTCTTAATTCTTTCAATGATGTCAATAATACCTGTTTGTTCTTTCATCCATATATTTGATTTTCGATTTTTTCTTGTTATTCATAACATGCGTCTTTCCATACTTCATGGAGTTGTCTGAAATCTCTGTATTGCTCTTTTGTTAAATGTCCATGTCTCATATACATAAATAAGAACTGATGAAACACATTTATTAAAAACCTTCCTTTTCAAGCACATAGACATATTTCTTTTTAATATTAAGTTATTTTTATCAAAAGCACTACAACGAAATTTAATTTTATGATTAATTTTATCCATTATGTTTCATTTGTAATATAATTTGACCAAGGTATTTGTAATTGTTAACTTTTTCTAACTCATTATTATCAACATGTTTATATTTATTTAAAGAATCTTTAAAATGTATATTTTAATATTATGTGAATGTCATATAGATAGAGTTAGTTTATTTCAATTTCCATCAAAGTTTTATTTATAAAAAGTTTACAATTGGCCAGTAATTTTATGGCAGCTTACAACTTCTGAAAATATATATTACATTTTCAAATTTATCTATAAATTATAAGATCCAAATTATTAAATTACACATAGCTTGCGTTTTTTTTTTTGTTTTTTTTTTGTAAAGGAAACAAAAAACATAGTATAATATAAATAAGACTAGAAAATATAAATTATTTAAGGCTATTTTCAGTGTGAGTCAACAAAATAATTATCTATAATAAGTATTCATATTTCTTGTAAATAAAATTTTTAGGAATTAAATTGCAAGATAAAATGCTGGTCTAACATTATATATAATAGCAACAATAATTAAAATAAATGTTAATTTTTAAATAATAAAAAAAGAACTGTATGGCTGTTATTAAGAAGAAAATTATAATATCTATTTCTAAATCTATAACAATTTCTCTTATACAAAACATGTAAATTAATACACTGTACAAGCTTACACACATCTGCACGTATATATTGTAATATAAGGAATTCGAACTCAGACTTTCACACAACCCTCAACTCTCCATGCCATCTTATATTGCTGACCCACCTGATCATACATATGTTCAAAAGATAAATAATCACCACTATACATATTTCATGCTAAACCAGCAATCGTCAGTTGGTCCAGATTACTATCCTCACACATATATACAATCAGTGCTCAGCTTTATACTAAGATAACCAATGCTCATACTTTAATGGACAGGCTTCAAACTACTCCAACCCACAACTCTTCATGGGTCAGCAATATGAGATGGCATGGAGAGTTGAGGGTTGTGTGAAAGTCTGAGTTCAAATCCCTTATATTATATAAAACAATAAAACAGTAGCTCAAAGCAAAAAGGGAAACTAGTACTATACTTAGATATGTAATTTTTTTAATTAATTGATTTTTATTTTCAATATGAAAAAAAGAGTAATTCTGATATGATCATTATAGCAGAAGCAGATAAAATTAGTATACACTAGTATTTGAACCAGCATAATAGCCTTCCATAGTCTTATCTGAAACTAAGAGCAGAGTTTGAAATGAAATTTGAATGAATCTCTTAACTTGACATTTTTAAATACTCATTTGCAATAATAAAAAAAAATGCTATGTAAAGATATTATTCTGTTAAGTAAATACTGTATACAAAATAATTAATTGTCTTATATATTGGCTGTCTTCCATAAAAAAATATATTTTACTAATCAATTTAATATTAGAGTCTATGATTAAGCCATCTTTACTAATTTCTTGACAATGTAGCTTTGTAATACAATTTATTCTAGCTGCAAATTGATATCATTGCAACATTATTACCTGTGATTTGAACTATGGTATTAGGTTCCAAGCATGTAAGCTAGAAGAACATAAATTATTGTTTTATAAAGAAAAGACTCTTTGCATTAATGCTATTTATAGTTTGTCCAATGTGTATTACTCAGAAAACTTTTAGAATATCATTTAGAAATTTGTCCTGTAAGTTTATTTGTTGTACAGTGGAATGGAGAAAATCTGTTTGTTCAAAAGCAAGGAAAATCCATATACTATTTTAACACTTTAATATTCATGCAAACCCAGTGTGGATAGATAGATGTTGCTCTTGCATAAAGAGATCAGCATATGTTGAAAGTTTTAAAGCTCCAAGAAGAACCTGCCCAACTAGCCCTTCCCAGCAGTGCCTTTACAACATTTTAGAGAATAGTCATTTAAATCTGAGACCTAAGATTCTATCCAGATATCAAGAACTGTTTTTAATGATAAAGCAGATACTTCTTGGGAAATGTAAAAAAAAAAAATAAAGATGCAAAATCATGTATTTGGTGACAATTAAAATAATACTTAATTAAAATTGTATCTATGCAAAATAAAATAGTTCTTTAATTATTTTAAACCTTAATTGTTATTGTAATATCAAATAAGACACTAACTAGTAGTATAATATAAATGATACATCAGTGAAACGTCTTATTTTTTAAAAATTTTAAAGCTAAATACCAATGTCACAATGGTAGGATTTATATGATAATGCATTCCTCATAGCTACGTTTTTCTAAAGACCTATATGTAAATGTACAAAAATTCAAGATTAGTTGCATCCTGAAAAAAGCTAAAAATTATATATTAAACGGATATTAATTTAAATTTTTTTAAAAACATTTTTTGGTGAATTTGACTTTGTTTTTGTTAATGATTTGTTAGGGGTGAGAAATGAATTGAATCAAAGTAAAATCATAATAAAAAATTTATTTTTAAATCATATACATATATAAATTTTAAATTATAATAATGGTAAATGATAATAATATATAAATTAAGCAAAAGTATTTTCAACTAAAATTACTTAGACAAAACCGAAAGATTTTCCAAAGATCTGTGTATATCGATATTAGGGATTGTCTATTTATTTACAAACTTTAAGTAATTTATAAAAATTGCCTCTTTAATTTTTCTCTTTTTATGATGACTTTCTTCATTTAATATTCTTCTGTGATCTGGGTTAAAGGTAAATTTAAAATTGTAAGATTTTTTTATGGTTACTAAGGAAATATTAGACTGGTTATTTTTAGCTTTTTTTTTTTTTTTTACACGATTGTATAATAGTCTTTTCCCATGTGTCATAGCATTAGCCGGAAAGCGAACCCGCTAACCCGCGACAACTACTTGTAAAGCAGCCGTCTCGACCACCAATGCTTGACAGATTGTATAATAGTTGATGCTCATTTAATCTTTTTTCCCAACATACATATCGATTTTCTAATGTATGATTTTTTTTTAATCCATATATAATATGATGTAATATATATATATATTGCAACTTATTTTAGAATTATGAACTATAAGTTTACATTTGGAAGAACATAAAATAAAACATCGTATATCACTAAATATTTTATTAATAAATTTGAATTGAATATTATTTTAAAATGATATAGATATCCATTTTTATTATTTTTTAGCTATATTAATGTTGTAAGATTTATTATTAAACTTATTTAATGTATGTAGAATTTGTGTTCTATCATATCCTGCATTTATAAATTCTTGAGTAAACAGTTCAATATTTTGAATTTTATCACTTTCTAACTACATAACTTTTTATTACGATGTAAAAAGATTTAAAGCTAGCCATTTTATGTGTTATTAATACATGTAATTTCAATGAATAGATTTGACAAATAATTTATAGTTTAAACAATCATTTTTTTTAGACATTTGCGATTATAAAAATTTTACAATTCTATTATGTTGTTTATTAATAGTTCAATTTGAATTATTTAATTTATGTAAAATTGTTTCAATAATATTTTCAGAACCACAAACAAAAATATCAATCTACCTAGCGTATATTTTAGTATTTCTAAAATTATCAGAACTTAATCAGCTTTTTCATATTTTGATAGTACAAAGTTTTATCTATCTGACTTCAGTTTGATAATGATTACAACTAATTGAAAATACTTCTGTTTAATTTATATTATTCACTATACTTATACATTGTATATATATATATATTAGTCAAACCTAGCAATGACATCTATAAATATTAGTTATGCCTTTAATTAGTGAGATTTCAGTAGTCCAAATAATCAGGTCAAAAACTGATTTGATATCTTTCCACACACTTGAATATGTGTATATGTCCTCTAGTCATTTAACAATAAAAGATAGATAATCTTTTATTGTGTCTCAGATATAAATGTAGAGAGACATTAGAAACACTCCTAGAATAACAAATTTTACTTAAATCAATTCATTGAGGAATCAGATTAGAATTATATTACAAATTAATTTTTTTAATTGATTGATGTTTATATGTGTAGGCATATTTATTACATTCCCCCACCCCCACAAAAAACACATTTATCTCTAAGCAATTAAGTACTATAATCAAGAATAAAACTTACTCGATTTGTAGCACCTCTTCTTCTATCTTTATGTAAATTTGATATACTGTATAAGAATAACCAACCCTAAATATTTCATTTCAGATAACAGTTTCTCCAGATTGTTTCCACTATGGAATAGCAAAGAAAGAAGATAATAATCATTAAGCTAGTTAAATGCTAAAAATTAGAGTTTTTATCATTTTCTTTTCTATTTTATTCTCTCATATTAAAACAAGATATCCTTTTACCAACAAATAACTGGATAGCTAATTGGATTGGCTATGGATTAGCTATTTAATTATAACTTTGTTTGAAAATTATGATCTACCCGGAAAATATTCTAGTTTAAGATTCAAATACCAAGTCTTGGATGTAGTAGATGAATATACTAGTTACAATAACGTAAAGTTCTTTTTTAAACAAATAAATAATTTTATTAAGTTTTTTGCCTGTAATATGTCATTGATATACTCTATTAAGCTTTAGTGATTCCCTAATATTGAGCTTTATTTTATCTTTGATAAATATATTTCTAAAATATTATTTTCTCCTTAGGATTGCTTTCTTTTCTAATTTTTTTTTATAATGCTTAAAAACAAAATTATATCAACAAGTAAGTTTTATTTTATTGTTATTATCTATCTTTTGTCATTGTATATAAGTAAACTATTTTAACTTTTCTTAATATTTGTAAAGTATCTGCTTTTTATTATCTACAATAGCTTATATTTTTTTTATTAATTTTAATTTAGATTTTTTTTTTAATTATTGTTACAACTCTTATTTGTATTTTAAATAATAAACCATAATAATAATTTTTATTGAATGGAAACAGACAGTGCTATTTACTAAGAGAATCTTTGATGTGCTAAATTATTTAAGCTGATGCCACATAAGTAACTCTTTTTTTGTATTTATTATCTAGCTTTATTTAGTAACTGGAATTATTTTATTCAACTTATTCCAACTGCAAAGTTTAATTTTTGTTCACAACTTCATTTTTATAGCGTTTTGTCTAATCCTATTTTGATAAAATATTTTCATAATCCTTTATAGATAAAGTATTATTTATTTATTTTAATTTTTTATTTATTTACTATATTTAAATGTTAAAACTGACTAACTTATTATTCTAAAGATTTAATTTCTAAAGCTTTTACATATATTGAAAGTACAATGTTGAGATTTTTAGTTTGAAGGTTCGATTTTATTTATTTATTAGTTTACATCTTTTCAATTTTGTATCTTAAAGATATAAATGTTACTTTTATAATACAATTTTCACTACATCACTCTCATGCAAGATAGGGACTACTTTCTATTTACTTTTCACACCTTGTGAATGGGGTATACTCATGATCAAAGACATGTGAAAAAGATGTGATTCTCAAGATGCAACATTTGATGATGAATAAGCATTCATTAGTTAACCCAAATCACAATTTCTTACACATATCATAACCAATTATTACAGTTTAATTGATAAGGGTCAAACTTACTCCCTTCACTTAATTGAAGTATATTAATAATTTTGATTAGTCAATGTCATTATTTTGTAAACTCTAAAAACATCCTTTCTCAAAGTTCATTAAGTTTATAATGAAACTCTAAATAGAAACAATCAAATGTTAATTTGTGATAAGTATAAAATTCTATTCGTTTGATTTTAGAATTTTGTTATAATAATTAATTATAAAATGAATACAACTTTCCACACTTGTTTAAAATATTATGCTTTTCATTTAAATTTCCTAATTATGTCAGTTAATGATCCTCAGCTTGTTTTATAATAAATTAATACAGTTTTTGAAAGATGGGCAGTCTATATATATATTATTTTGAAAAAAATACCAAAAACTTTCTAAAAAGATACCATTGTGATCATTGAAAAAATATGATAGTATAAAATATAATAAAGAGCTATAATTACAAAAAATGGTGAAATATTTCAGAAAAAAAAGGTAACTGCAACAATTAATATATATATATATATAAATAAACTAAAAGTCCTTTAGCTATTATGTGATGCAAGTTGACAAATTTGTGTTTTACCATCGATTTATGTAGTTATCATAAAACTCACTTTTAAGTCTTTTTTTCTCTTTATATATATATATATATTAGTATTGGAATGATCGTCTGTAGTTGCTGTTAATGTCGATGATGTTTATTTCTTCAACCTGCGAATATATGAAGAAAAAAATATATAAATTAGTAATTTATTTTGTTTTATATTTACAGATTACTGATACCTAAAAATGGAAGTGTTTTTTTTTTTTTTTTTTAAAATTTAAATAAAATACAATAGCACTTTTAAAAAGTGTTTAGAGTAAATTAATTTTATATTAAAATATATTTAAGTAATGTAGAATGAAAAAAAAAAAAAGAATATGTATTGTTGGTACATTAAAATTGAAAATATATATATATATAGAAAGAAGGGATAAAAAAAATACTAAATACTGTAATGAATAGAATACAGAATGAAGATAATATTGAGAAGACCTAGTGTTTAAGGATAGGAAAGATACAAAAAGATTGCAAGTTGAAACCCATGATAATATAATTCAACAGGTAAATGGATTTAGATACTTAAATAGTTGATTGAGTGAAGTTAGAAGAAGTGAAGATGAAATTAAAAGAATAGCATTGGCAAAGAAGATATTTATTATTAAAAAAAGAAAATATTTTGTGGACCTTTGAAGAGAAAATTAGGAAGAAAGATTCATTAAATGCTTTGTGTGTGTATTTTATTATTATATGAATGTGAAAAGGGGATAATGAGTAAAAAAAAAAAAAAAATTGATTGGAAGCCTTTGAGATGTGGTCATGAAAAAAGATGGTAAAAACTAGTTGGATTAATAACGTGACAAATGAGAAAGTTTTGAAAAGAGTAAATGAAAAAAAAAAGATTAATTGATTGAGGAAATTAGAGTAGAAAGAGAAACTGGATTGAACATATATTAAGAAAAAAGAATAGTTTAATGAAAATGTTTTGGAAGGAATGGAACAAGAAAGGATGAAACTATTAACTTTATTGGATCATATGAGATATGTGAAATTGAAAAGCTAGGCAATGAAGAGAATGGAATGGAGAAATGTATGAATTTGTGATGTGTTTGCTTTCTGGATCTGCCCATAGGACAAAATACTATTGATTGATAATAACATTAAAATTATAAAGTAGTTTCATTCTTACTATATATTTAGCTGCCTTCTTATCACTTCAATAGTTATCTTTTCATCTTTAAAAAATGACCATTTAATAAATTAATGCACAATCAACCAATAAAATTCAATTCTTGTTAATTATAATTTATGTCTAAAAAAAAAAAAAAAACAGAATTTAAAAACATTTATTCTTCTAAAGAAAAGTTTATATATGGAGTTCTGAACACCATTATTTAAATAATTAAATTTTAAAGAATAATAAAATATATTGTTTATTCGCCAATATTATCATTAAATTATTGTAAAAATCAAAAATATGTATGTCTAAGTAAAACTATAAGATTGTGAACATAATATTAACCATCACATTATCACTATCTTATACTAGCACATAATTGTTTATAAACAATTATGTGCTAGTATAAGATAGTGATCATGTGATGCTTAATGGTTTAACACCAATCCTGCCTAATAGGATAGTGGTGGCTATGGTTGTTAAAGAGCCAAAGATACCAAAATGTATGAGTGCGGAAACTGAGTTCAGACCCATATGATTATATAAGCAGCTTAGATTGAAAATATTTTTGTGTTTTCAATTTCATTCTCATAGTTTTGTAGTTAAGTAGAGATAAAAGGTGGGTGCTGGAGGGTTGCATTAGATCCTAAGATCTGCGTGCAGTGCTCTCAGATCCAAAGCTCCTCACTGACGATGGCCACAAGCCAGAAACTAGTCTGGGGATATTGGATGAGTAGGCACTAGATAGGGATTTTATGCACAAGCCTTCTGGTATTCATTGATTACTGTATGGAGAGTTTTGCTTTGTTTATAAACATAATAATAGTTGTGATTATATGAGATTGGAATTTTTTTTTAAATTAAAAATTTATTAAAATAGGAATGAAAGCTGAATAATAGAGATAAACACAAATTGTGCTTTAAAAAAATATAGAAAACTTGTCTAAGTGCAAATAGCAAGTATATAAAATTTAATTTTAAATATATATATTTAAAAAAATTGTCGTTGATGATTTCAACGATTTGTTATTTTATTTATATTTTCTTGTTTAATTATTAGAAATAATGTTACTCTCTCTATATATGTATGTATTAGCGTGTTAATGTTAAATTTATGAATCTTGGATATTGATATGACGTGATTTGATTCAGCTATATTAGAATTTAAATGGTTCTCTACTGAAGAAGGTTAAGAAATTAACTGCCAGTGTTTCTGTGGTTTATTATAGATATTTATAAAATATATTACCCCTGTTTTTATTATAATTGTATCCGTACATATATATATATTGGGTAAAGACATATAGCATAGTTGATATTTGAGTTTCAAATCCAAGTGAAACTTAAAAAATTGTATGTGTAAGTAAGCTTAGAAATGTTTTCCAAGTAGCTAACTCGTAAATAGCCAGTCAATTAATTATCTATTAATAAATAGACATGCAATTATTTTTAGCTAGAAATAAAGCAGAGAAGAAAACAGTAAATTTTCACCTAACGATATTTGACTAGTTTTGAAAAGACCCCTTCTTTTTTTCTTTTTTTCTTTTTTTGCAATGAACAATTTAAATGCAATATTATTTTTCTATCTGCATGTGCTATAAGGATTTAGTAAAGGTTAAGGATATATGGAAAGCAGATAACCAGCAATTACGTCAATATATATATTTTCTGTAGTTGCCGATTATCAAAAAGATTTTTTCAAATTAATAGATTTGCTATTCAGTTAAAAAACATGTATAAAATAATGCAAAATTATTTGACATGTTCTGAATATATGATCTATTATCACAACCTTATAATATTTTTTGTAAAACATCATGTGTGCATATATTATAGTGCAACGCAAACGTATTAAGTAATTTTAATTCAGCAAATAGTACATACTGTTTACATTAAAATACTTATTTTGTGTAGCATTCATTCTATTATATAATGATTAAAATATAATATACTAAAAATATTTATATTACACATATGCTGCATGCAAATGCGTGTGTGGAACATGTTTGAACTTATAAGTTTACTTACACACACATGCGTATATATATACAAGCAAACATACATAAACAACATGCTTACAGGCACTGAACGAGCGTTAATCAAAGAAATGTATTAAGAATTCTATATTACGTGTAAATCAAAATAACTTTCTTTATTACACATTATTCAAATGAGAAAGAAGCTAATTTGTAAGAGTGCTTCTTTTGTTCAGTTCAATTTTAATTTTTTTTTTATCTCGAACTTGAGATTTTTACCTTAGAGGACTGATGAAGCTCGTCATTTAATTGACAGGGGCTGTCGTCGAGTATGTGTATTGTGCCGTGAGTATAAGAGTTTTCACCTAACCTTTAACCTTTTCGTGCTAGTTACTCCATCAACTGCCATTTGATTGCTCCGCAATGACTCATCGTTACGCCTATCTTTTGGCACCGCCTTCTAACAATCCCTATTTGGAGATATAGCTTTTCAAAGGCCACACCCAATAACCCAAATACGGTTGGGTTTATCTGAGAAGTGAAATGTCATGACGAAGGATAAATTTAAGCATCACATTTAAAAAACATCTTGTAAATTGCGTACTTTTAAATTAAGAAAGCATAACTTCACTTTAACCTCAAGATTTTTCTTACCTTGTTATCATTAAACTTACTCACAGCACGAATATCAATATTAGTCATTTGAAATTCTTTGAAAAAATCGGTAACTTTTCAGATTTGAAAAACAGCGGCCTCTAGGACAACAATCCACAAGTTACCTTATATTTTTGAATTTAATTATCACTATTTCATTCAGACTGAAATACTTCATTTGTTTTAATAAAAATTAAAGTTAAAATCATAGCTTTAAAATTATTTTTCTCAATTCCAATTTTGTAATATGCTGTACTATAAAACATATTGCCGATATAATAAATGTTATATATATAAAAGTATTACAAATTTTTTATATTATAAGTTTTATTTTTCGATAAAATTAACATTAAAATATTATTTTTAAATTATAGTAACTATAAAGTAATTATAATAGTAGTGACTAACTTCCCTTGTAGAACAAAGTCAAATAAATTTCTTAATAAATAACTGAAATTTAAATTAGCTTTAGCTTTCAAATATAATTGTAATTGTAGATATTTTATACTAATAAGCATTTAAATAAATAGCAGGAATTTATCTTTAGTTTTTGAAAACATAAATTGTATTATAAGAATGATAAACTGCTATCAATGATGACTTAAATGTTATCTTTCGGTCTTTGTATTCTACCTTTGCCTATCATAATTGAAGGTAAAAAACATAACGTGTTTATATATCTTTTATAATATAAAAATAAATGGAAAAAATACACACACATCGTAACAACTAACATCTAAGAGAGTATCATTATATTTTATTCATTTTCTATTCAATTTCTAAAGCAATAAATAAAATTTTATTATTATTAAAGTAGACTGGTTATAATATTATTTTAAAAAGATTAGATACACATTACATTAATAATCGCCATTAGAAAATAATTATGGCCTTTGTAGATTAGACCATTGTCAAAATCGCATTGTAGATATGCAAATAAATCAATAAATCCTTTACTATAATTAAACAATTTCAACTAATATTCATTCATGTAAAAAAAAAAAAAAAAATGTAAATAAAAATACAATTTAAAAACTCAAGTAAATTTTATATTTTACCATTCAATAAATGCTCGGAGTCAAAATCTATATCGAAAGATAAAATTTAGCAATAATTTATTAGAATTAGATTTCAGGTTATTTTAAAAATAGGGTTTGATTTTGGCTTCTTTTAAATTTTTAAACAATGAATAATCACGAGTGCGAACCATTTATTAACTTTATTTGGAGATTCAAGAAACGTTTTAAATATTGCGCGCGAGTGCGATTGTGTGTGGTAGTTTGTTGTTTTGTTTGTTTGTTTTCTTAATAAATATATTTATGGCTATCCTAAATTACAATCATCGCTTTTTTTCAAATTTTTCACCTATAAATGTTTTACTCTATCTGCGTGCACGCGTTTAATATACATTCGTAATTGTTAAAATAAAATTCTCACCCACCTAGCCTAGTTTAATGTTCCTCTAAATTGTTTAACTACATATTGGCCGACGATTGTTTTTTTTTTTTTTTGTTTTTTTTTTTAAGTGCAATTCTAATGCCTTTTATTTATTATTTATGAAGACTGAATAACATTGAAATGATCGATGCGTTGATGAAAGTTGATTTAGTTTATTATCTGTACGCTGAAAATTTTTTACTATTGGTTCAAAGTTAATATGTAAGGCAATGGCACAAATTTAAGTATATATATACGCTAACTGATAGCATTTTTAATTTATTTATTTTTTACTTTATAATTACATTATTATATTTTAATAAATTATAAATTAAGTCTACCTAAAAGAAAAAGTAATATTAACAATACATATTTGTTATCTTGCAATTTAGAATATTTCAAGATAAAACTCCTAAGTGATAGAAAAAATATTGCAACTCACTATAATCTGATATAGACAAGTAAAACTAAGAGTGATGAAAATCAAATGCTTCGGGTGAGAAGATAAGATTAGAATTGATGAATAACAATTGGCCATCTAACATGGCTGTCTGAGATTACCGCAGCATTGGAGAAAGTACGTTCATAAATATAGCAATATGTTCCTAGAAATATTTAATGAAAGCTTAAAATTCCCAAGATCCACATTAAGTTATGGAAACCATAATTTAGAAAAAAAAAATACGCTATAATGCTGAAAGCTATACTAACTTAATTTCATAAAGACGGTCCCCATACACCAATATAATCGTGTAATCGAGTTATCGTATGAAACTTTAAACCGTTTCTAGCAATCAATATATTTCTTTTAGAAATAAAATACTTTTATTGTACAAATTCTAAGATTTGTCTTTTTAAAAGATAAATATTTAAGATTGATTTGCAACTAACATTTTATTAAATTCTACAAATTTAATTATTGTATATGTAATTAGAAATTTTAATAAGCGGACTTAATAATTAATAGTTTAGAATGTTTTCTCATACAATGAAAAACAGATGGAGTGAAAAATAAAAATGAGTTTGAACCTCCCCACTAAAAATCCAAAATATTTATTTGCTTCCTGAAAAATTATTTGACTAATTTATCCAGATGTCATATATATATACGTATATTAATTCGATATATATGTTGTTTATTTTGTTAAGTATTTTATATAATTTCTTAATATAAATAATTATCTGAATCAAATCTCTTGTTAATTGCTGTGTGTGATTACTGACTATATATTTTTTATTATTATTGTAAATGAATATTTTTGAACAAATATTCTTAATAATGTATCTGAAATGACGATTGGCGGTAGAGATTGCCATAAAAGTTACAAAAAATTCTTAATTCTAATTGGAATCCGGTGTATAAGTAAACTAAAAAATTAAGTGTAAATTTATAGAACATAATAGATTGCTAGTTAAACAAAAGATGTATAAACTGATAAAATGGATTTATAAAACAATAATTTATAAAAATAAACTATTCATGAAAATTACATCCTTACTGTATATGTGTGTATGTAAATGTACTGTCTTATGATCAAAGTCGATTTATACGTTGAATACAAGCGTTTGAACAATGTTTTATTTTTTTAATTCAGTTTAACAACATACCATGAATTTTATCTGAAGAAAATATTTTGCAGTAATTTAATTATGAACATATACGCACTGGTACTGTCATTCGCATCATTTTTTTTTTCTTTTAAAAGTATATAATTGTTTTTTCTTTAAATGTGTCAAAGCAATAATCTATTGTAAATATCAAACGTTTCGCTCTTTTCATATAACTATGTAATACTCTGTTGATGATTTTAAAATTGTTTAATCTATAATATCTCTAAAACCGTATCATATTCTATGAATCTTCTTTTATCATTTTCGTTTTTGTTAAACTTGTATTTGGGATTCTTTCTAAAAGCATTTTCTATATGACTGCTTAGAAATTATATATTATAATTTTATTTTTCCCGAAGTTTTTTTTTCTCCCGTATTTTTTTTTTCTAATTTTAATATGTGTGGTATTTGTGAATATATCGTCTAATTTGTACTATATATAAACAACTTATTATTTTATGATATTCTAAAGAGAGACTAATTCCAGTGATTATAATGATTTTGTATGCTAATTGTTTACATAAATAAGTTTACTAATTTACCAAGAGAATGCTATTGTGAAAGAACATGAGGTTATCTACCATTTGTTAAAATTTTCTCTCTCTACATTTGATTAGTGTCGATAAATATTGAGCTATACATCGATATTATGTTTGGAAAAGTATCATGTTGCTGAAGAATTATTACTAAACTTTAACTACGCACACACAGTAGTACTAGTGTTTCTGTTTGCTATGTGCATGATCTTGTTTGAAATTGATTTAAATAAAAATTTCAGATTCTAAACAAATTTATGCGTTTTTTTAATATCCCCCTCCCCTTCAAATAGCTGCCTCCATAACCAACTTAGTTAACTATCCAATTATTGGTTGGAAAGTAAGTATCTGACTATTCTTAGCTAAACTAAAAAAAAACTAAATCATTTAAAATCACACTATCAGGTAATTGAAAAACCTGAAGATTAAGATCTTCTCCTTTATTGTTTTTTTTTTTTTTTTTTTTTAATGCGGTCTGCTACAAAGACGTTTGCTTTGAAGGGATTGTATTTAACACATATATGTATGCTTAAATGAAGATTTTCATGGGCTATAAATATTAAAAATATATTTTCAGTTTTATCCATGTATAATTAGCAATATTATTGTATGCTATCCACTTGGTCCAGCTAAAAAGTTCAATAGTACTGCTAATTTTTACAAATGAATATATCTCATATATATATATATATTCATTAAAAACCAGGCAACACTTAGACAATCCCAATATCAATAACAATCAACAATTTCAAACTGTTCTCAATGGAATCTCTTTTTAATAATAAAGGTGGAATCCCATCTTTATTAGGTCTAATATACTTATATCGTTATTTTATATTCAGTTCAATTAATTTAATTAATATTTATTTGTTTTATAATACTCCTCCCCGAAAAACAAATAACAATGCAAATAATTCTCCAGTTTATTTATTAATAGGTAGATTGGTTACTATGATTGAATATTAAATTAATTAATCACAATTTTATTAAAATCATTTGGCAAGATCATATGTTAATCTACCAATTATTTAAAATCAAATCGATGCTAAATGGTATGTAGCTTAAAAATTCATATGAAAGTTCCCATGAAGTTAAAGTACCAGAAGTGGCAAGCTTGAGCTGCAATCACAGATGTATTGAGCTATGGAATCAATTACTCCAACATTCATGGCAACAAATAATCAAAAGGATTATTGCTCCTGAATTCATGAGATATTAGAGCAAATCCAGGGATCTTCAACTCCAAAGTCTGCCACATTATCACTGCATTAAACCACACAGAATAAAATTGCACTAAAAAAAAAAATTGAATTTATAATATATAGTTATGGATATAATTATTATTATTGTATGACATCTTTTTAGTATTCTAATGTTATTTATGATTACCAATTTCCTACTCTAATACAAATTATTGTACAAATTTATAACATATTGTTTATATAAGTGTTTTTTCAAATAAATAAATATTAATGCTAAACTACAAACTAAGCACATTATATTTTTGGTGTGTATATGTTTTATGATCAGACTACTTTTACATAAGGTTTCCATTTGGAATAATATCATCCTAAAAGTTAAAAATATAATCTTGAGCTTGAATTAAAATTCTTCAGTTATTTAGAAAAAAAATAGTTCTACCTTAACTAAAACCTCTTCTTTATTATTATTATTATTATTATTATTATTATTATTATTATTATTATTATTATTATTATTATTATTATTATTATTATTATTATTATTATTATTATTATTATTATTATTATTATTATTATTATTATTATTATTATTATTATTATTATTATTATTATTATTATTATTATTATTATTATTATTATTATTATTATTATTATTATTATTATTATTATTATTATTATTATTATTATTATTATTATTATTATTATTATTATTATTGGTGGTGGTGGCAGTAGCAGCAGCAGCAGTAGCAATAGCTGTAGCAAGGGCAGCAGTAACAATAGCAATAGTAACAGTATATATATTTATTTCTTTGTGCATTGCATTGCGCATATTCTTTTTACTATTTTCATGTGCAACTTGTAATTAGCCATATATGGTTGTTTATAAAGCATTCAAATAAATGAATTATTATTATCATTATGTTTCAACAATAATCTTTATTAATTCTTTGAATTACATAGCATTATGTAATTTTGAGTGTAAGAATTACAAGTGCAATCATGTTGTACAGGTTTTTATATGGATTAATTTTAAGGGTTACATTAATCAGATTTCAAGGCATATTTTTTTAAAATGCTGCTATTAGTTTTGAATACAGAGATAGATATCAAGTTTAATCATTAAACTCTTAAAAAACTGTTCAATATAAACTTCAATTTCATAGATAGATAAATATGATCTAAGATTGTAAAATCTGGCATCATATTGGAAGTTATTTACAGTCACTAAATTAATCTTGATTATTGTTCTTTTAATTGTTAATCTTGTAGTACATTAGGGAGGCAACTTATAATTCATGTAGCATAAAATTAAGTTATGGGTGCTGTACAAAGAACAAAGTCAGTTCAGAGTAGAATTGCATATGGTGACTGCTGATAGATTGTTATAGATGGGGAGTAAATTCTGTAGACTGGTGATGGGTTGTGTTAAAGTTAGTTAATAAAGGTGAGTTTTGTTAAGAGTAATGGATGGTACCATTAAATGCTATTCAATGTGGTTCTTATTGGATTATGATCTTTTGTAGATTGGATGGTTGTTTTAATAGTGACCAGATAGCAGCAAAAATATCTGAGGGTGCAGTATTGTTGTCCCAGGCCTTGGATTTGTTGCAGATTATTGATGAATGTAGCTGAGTATCTTCTGGTGTTGTTGCCAATAGTAAAGATGCAGCAAGTGCACCAGAAGGCATACACAGTAAATGTTAATTCTCATGCTGTGGAGGGAGGAGGTACTTATTATTATCATCATCATTATTATTATTATTATTACTAGTATGATCATTTACTAAACAGATATTGAAAGACATTGCAGACTTTAGCTTTTTTCTCTCATTCAGATTTACAGCTAATTTTATGCCAGGCACAGTTAAGTACAATAGTAGAATAATGGATTTAAGATACTAAAAGTTTTTGGATTGAATCAATTCTGTCACTTCTCCTGCTAAAAAATTATGTGACCACCTGAATGATAAACCATTCAATTAACTATTTTTTATAATGATCATTTACTGAGTGTTTCAACAAAGTCTGATGCTCAATGTTTCACTCACTAATCATTAATAACTTCTTTAGTCCTATATCTGCATGCATATTTTTATTTAGTTTTACAAACAAGAAATGTTATACATCTTTGATTATTAGTGAGATTTTTCTGGCATGATAAAATAGTACTTTTTTTTTATTTCACAATACAATAATCATTTTAATCAATCTGTATGAGATTATTTCTTGTATTAATACTAAATTGTCTAAGGACAGTGTTTTCGTTGTCAGTTTTAGTTTATTCTCATGTGACAAAAACATTTCTAAAAAAATATGCAAATTAACAATTCTACGATAGCAAGATCAATACTTGTCTTATTTTCCTAGTCATTGTAGCATTTAGTTTTATCCAAAACACCCCGAAACTATGATTTGTTAATTTTATTTCCAACTCTCTTCTCTTTAATAATTAAACAAAAAACTTTTTCTCATCATCAAACTACTATTGAACCAACAATTTTTACATTTATTTTTAATTTTTACATATTATTTAGTTAGATGCTATGCTGTAATATAAGATTCTTCTAAACTGTACTTGATAATGTCTTATTCCATAAGTCTAATTTGCCTATTTTTATTATCTTACTAATAGTACTCCTACTACTGCTCCAATGTGCTGATCCAAAAATAGTTTAAATAATAATTAATAGATAATTTGAATATATATATATATATATATAACCAATTATCTGTAAAAAAAAAAAAAAAAACAAGTTTGTGCATGGGTGTGTTTCTAAAAGGTTAAATTTTACTTTGGAAAAAACATTTAAAGCTATCAGCATTCATTTATCTATGATGATCAAATGTTGGTCATTGTTGCTTAACTTACATATGTACATAATTTGTTTAATCAAACTAATTATTTTTATTATTTTTAAACCGAAATTTTTATTATAGAACAGCAATTACTTTTTATTTCCTATAAGCAAAGATAAAATTTCTAAATGATCCTCTACAGTGCAATGGCCATTCCAGAAATTCCTCATTGGAAAATAAAATAGTCAAAAATATATTAGTAGGTAAAAAAGACGAAAAAGGAGAGAAAGAAATAATAGAAACAGTAGAAGTAGTAGTGAAAATAGTAATTATAATAGTAGTAATAGCAGTTGCAGCATTACATTTTAATTTTGCTAATAAACTTATTGTTTTTTTATATTTTATATTTATAAAGTTTTCATATTTAAAACTTTTATAAACATTATTCCAAAAGTTTTGTTAATTTTTTAAGTTGTTTTAATTACTCCGACTGGGGGGGGGGGGGTAGTTTTTGTTCATTCTATACAAATTTTGAAAAGTTAATATTCAATAATTTAAACAAAGAAGTGCAAATCTATATCTGAATATATAATTCTGACCACATGCGAAATCAAAACAATCTTCAGATATTATAGAATAAAAATGTTCACATCCATCTGCAGATAAGCTGCGAAAGGACAATCAATATTAATCCGGTTATTATGCGCAATGATGAGAGTTTATATTTTTCTTCTTTATTTTTCTTTAGCTAAGGATAGCTATATATCCATTTCTTGAGCAATAATTGCTTAAAACATAAAAAAATATAGTTTTATGCAGATTTAAACTATAAGCATGGAAGGCAAAATCATTAATATTATACAGTGAGACTCTTTCTTGAACATATGTATTGTATTTGGCCAAATATTACAACACCAATAAATGTTTGTGTTTTTACTAAACAAATATGAAAGATTTAGAGTTTTTATTTTAAGTGCTGGTTCTGGCTAAGCATTTATCATAAAGCTTGTAGAGGAATTGGCAATCCTCATTGTTTTTATAACTTACAAGCTTAAGAGATAGGGTCACATGATCTATGACTCTTATTTTGACTATTTATAGTCTCTGCCATAAGTCTTATGCAATTTTATATTGCTAAGACTACTAATATATGGTATGGCTGAAGATCTATCAGCCCCATATAGCTATTTGAGTTGGATAGCTGGGTTTGAAGACATGTAGATGTCTGAAAATTTCAGATTTTCCACTCAATAGATAACTTTTAGTTAAATGCTTGGCTTTGGGTTGGTATTTTTAGATCTAGTGTCTGAACCTACCCTGACACCTCTCTGAGGAGTGCCACAGCATGAAACCATGGTCAGGGGTTTGGGGAGGGTTCCTGACAGAGATATTTTAAGTGCTGGCTCTGGCTAAGCATTTATCATAAAGCTTGTAGAGGAATTGGCAATCCTCATTGTTTTTATAACTTACAAGCTTAGGAGATAGGGTCACATGATCTATGACTTTTATTTTGACTATTTATAGTAAACTTATTCTTTATAATAATTTTATAATTTATTAGTATTAACAAGATTCTTATTAGATAAAACGAGTATTATCTATTAAATTTAATGAATAGTTTGTAGTTGACAATTAATTATTTTTATTTTATTTCTCAAGGTTTTAATTAAGCTACAATGTTTATGCATATTTGTCTCAAAAATTAAAGTTCTTTCGTCTCTTTCACTCTCACCTTCTCTCTCTTTCTTATTCTTTCTCTCTTTTTCTTTCTCTCTCGATACATATAGATATTTTAAGGGACTTGAACTCAGACATTTAAATACCCTGCAGCTATTCAATCCATCTTATGCAACTGATACATATGATCACATATATGTGAAAAAGATAAATTATCTTTAATATATGTATTTCATACTTAACCAACACTCGTGTATATATATATGAAAAACAAAAAACAAGTTAAAAACTTGCTAACGCTTGTATTTATGTCAACAGATGGCGTTCTACCAAAACACCATCAAGCATATGTTTACATAAACGTCAGAGCATGCATTCACTATCTCTAACTTTAATTCCACTTTCAGATCATGATTTCAAGCTATTTTCTATCATCAGTGAAAGACAGGAATTTTAGAAACTAGATCAAATACAAACTCTGAGCATTATGAAACAGTTTCTATTCAGCTTGCAAATGTGAATCTTTTAGATACGTAATGTCTTCAAACTCAGCATAGTAAACCAGATAGCTATATGGGTCTGATCTCAGTTCAGCATCACCACATAGTAGAAGCCTCTGCAATATATATCATTGCTAGAAAGACCTCAAAGGTACATTTATGAAAAACAAAAAACCAAGTTAAAAACTTGTGTTTAGATCTAGTTTCTAAAATTCCTGTCTTTCACTGATGATAGAAAATAGCTTGAAATCATGATCTGAAAGTGGAATTAAAGTTAGAGATAGTGAATGCATGCTCTGACGTTTATATAAACATACGCTTGATGGTGTTTTTGGTAGAATGCCATCTGTTGACATATATATATATCACTATAATAGGTCAAGTTTATCAATATCAAGAATATTCAATATGTTGTCAAAGCAACCTCTATGCCTTGATAACAGATTAAAGATTCCTAGTGTTAATAAACTTGGACTAATAGTATGTGATTAATATCTGTGAACGATCTTGCTTTGTGAAAAATCAAGTTCATTATCTAAATAACATACATCATTTACATATTTATACACACAATCATGCCTTTCATCACTCATATATCTTAATGTGCATCTTATCTGTTTTCAAAAAAAGAAGTTCAATAGGAATGTCAGTTACAAACTAACAGGGAACTGAAATATCTAAAATATTTGGCAATTTAGAAGATATATTTAAAAATGATTTTTAATAGATGTGTCTTACAAGTGTTTATTTAATGGATCTGAAACTTGGACACTTAACATATGAATAATGCAGAGACTTTAGATCACTCAATGAATATGGAGAGATATTTGTTAGAAATAAGAAGAGACTGAAAATGAAATACATGGATGATAGAGCAGATAGATATCACAGATATTACTGAGAGAATAGATGTTCATAGATGGACCACTGAAGTTTTAAATTGGATTTCAAGAGATTGTAATAAAGCTAGAAAGAGATATATGTATGAGATAGATGGGTAAAAAAGAAAGTTTAATGGTATGTTGTGGAAAAGAAAAATTAGGGATTGGAATTACTCATTTAAACCTGGAGATGTTTCATTCTGCCCTGAATTACCAATGGTCGAAAGTGCTGATGATGATGTGCTGATTCACTCTCATTTGTTAATACTAATATTTGATATCTTTCACTTCTTTTATTTATTATCTTAAATAATTATTTGTTAAAAATATGCTGAGGAATTTTCCTAAAGATTTGTGATTGTGGTATTTTAGTTCTATTTATTTATTGAACTATTTCCATCATCTAATATTAAGTATTGAAAGTCTTTAGAAAAACTTAATTTTATTTAAATTTTCCAGTTACATTCAAGTATTAATAATGGCATACTGGTTAGTATATACTCTACTAACCTCTATGCTATTACTAACAACTGAATGTAATTAGAAAATTTAAATAAAGTTAAATTTTTCTAAAGACATTCAATGCTTAGTATTAGATGATGAGAATAGTCCAATATATAAATATAACTAAAAACTCATGAATTAATTTTACAGTTTTCAATATCCCAATATATGAATAAATATTATAATAACAGCTGTAACTAGTTTACATAATAATTATCATATTTAGTAATTAAATAAAAATTGTAAAATTAATTCCATTATTTTGTTTTATTAGAAGTAATATTTTGTCTGATAATAATATCACGGGCATAGTACCAGTAGCCAGTTAACCACAAGTAACCATTATATTTCTTAAGTATTGGTTTTTTTTAAAAAAAAAAATCTGTATTTCTCAACTTTATATTATACATGTAACCTTTATCATAATACACAAAAATATATAACATATAAAATTATTATACAAACTAAAATTAAAGTCAAACATAGTAATGCATTTAGACATTTTAGTAAGAGGGTATGCGAATTAAGCAATAACAAAATTTACTAAAATAAAACTTTAAAAATAATTTTTAAAATATGTACTAAACTTTTTTTTTATTTTTGAACAATTGATTATAAAGTAATATTGGAGATATGCTAAGAAAATAATACTTCTTTTCAATTTCTAAACAAAAAAAATACTAATCATACTTGATGCTAAGGAGAGACACTCAACAAACTTGATTTTCCATCTACAATAGATTATTATCTATACTGAATAATCTTTTTTTTATCTTTTCATCTATAGCGATAGCTAAATTTTGAATTTACATTTTCCTTATTACTAAAGCTTTTTTAAAAAGTCTAACTTCTCATTATTAGTTTTTGAACACGCAGTCATCACTAGCAAAGCAAACTTAGTATTACTACGTATATCAAAAATAACTTTTAAATAGCTCATTTTATAATAAAGGCCTTTTCACATCTCTTTTAATCAAAAAAACAGTAAATAAGAAGCATTACAAATGCTAAATAGTGAAGTCTTGAGCAATTGTGCCATCATGTTTCTCTAATTAAAACTACTTCCATTTTTTGACTAATATATGAATAACTTAGTTAGATCACCATGAGCTATCTATCTATCTGAAAGTAAAATTTTAAATGTGATTACTATGTAAATATTTTTGAAGATCAGATTAAGTATAGAAGGAAATGTCCAAAACAGGACTGTAAAACCCTTCAAATATATATGAACGAATCAGTACCAAACTCCTTATTTATTTATCAAAATAATCACAGTATATATATATAATATGTGTGCATGCCTCTGTGGAGTTAAATATTTAACTTTAATAGTCTAACAACTTTTAGTATTGTTCACTATAATCATGATTATGGTGCACTGCATTGAAAATAAAAGTACACTAGGCTATTAATAAAATTCAGCACTTTAATCTATATAGTCATTTTTTTTTTTCAATTTCTGCATGATATAACATAATTGTGATTTAATCAAATAGTAATCTAAAATAGATATTTATATAGGAATATGATTATTTAATTACATATATTATATAATAATTAGCTTATATAATTTTCTACTTACAATCTAGCATTCAGTTTAGAGTAAAACTTGAATTTTTTTTTCAGGATCCAAGCAACTCTAATAGTTATTCAATTATTACTCAGTAAATGAATATCTAGCAATTCTTCAATAGAGGATAAAAAACACATTTGTCTAACCTATTGTTTGTTATCTTCTCTTTCCTTGTTCTTTATAGAGGTATTGGGGTGTCTGTGCTTTATAGTGAGCATGTCAACAACTTATAACTATATATATATATTTTAAGTGTCATAGCGTTGGCCGGGACGCGAACCCACAACCCGGGCAACCACCTGCAAGGCAATCGCGCTGACCTCTTGACTACCAATGCAAGACAACTTATAACTCTATTGTACCTTAATAATGTAAAGAAAATCATTATCTAATATGTAGTTTTAAATTTGATATGCTACAATAAAATTGGGGGAGGGGCATTGTGGCATTAATGATGATCAAGTGTAACCATTTGATTGTGTATCTTATTATTTAATTATCCCAACTTGCTTCTGGTTTAAAAACAAAATTAAAAAAAAAAGAGGAATCCCTGAGTTAAAGAGTTTTGATGTTTTTAAAAGTAATAATGTCAAGTGGTTAGAAAAAATATATATATTCTATAGTTTTTTTATTTGCTTACAATTTTTATAATTATTAAAATATTTTTTAAAAATATAGTATATAAATGCATATTGAAATATTACTGATTTGTGTATATTTTTTTTTCTATTTAAGGAGGATGTTCAGAAAAGAAAAATAGTCAATTGAAAACGAAAAGTGTATAAAGTTATTTACGAAAAGCGACTGTACATTAAAAGTTATGAAGTTACCCAAGCAACCGTCATCATCAATGCTAAAAAAAACTGAAATGATTTGAAAAATGAATTGGAATACAAATATGGAAGTGGGACACTTTTAACTATAGTTGTTGATAAGGAACACTACTTTGTGAATGATTACATGCTGAAACAACAAATACTAATAATTTTCAATATTAGAAATTATTTTACAATGAATTCTATTATAATTAATATAAAATTTATAAAATCGAGCCTGAAAAAAATGTTAATGACTTGGATTTTTTTTAACGTATTATAATGCCTAAAAATGAAACCTAGGCATATCAGTTCAATTCAAAAAAAAATGTTTCTTGTGAAATCTTGATATAAAAAATTCACATTTTTTTGAAAACAAAAAATATTAGATATTGATGTTTAAGCAAAAAGAATACTTTTTTAAGAAGAATATGATCACTTTGCTATTATGTTAATTTTTAAAAAAAACTACAAAAAAGCATTTTTAAAAAATAAAATGGAAAAAAAATCTCTCACGTGACTTTAGAGTAGCAAAGTATAAAATGGATTACTAACGTTTCTGTTAATCTTTTAAAACATAACTTCAACTTGTGTTTAATATCAGTTTAATAGTAGCTGTTATCATAGTTTTAATTAAATACCCAAAATATATTAGAAAAAATCTAATAATTTTTTAATTAATTTTGTGTCAATGTGATAAAGGCTTATTGTCAGAAAAATACTTATAAGCAGTGAAACAAATATATAGTTTTATTCAACTTCATTAAAATATTTCAATAACCATTTTTTAGAACTTTCATTTTTGTTCTTATTATACAGTGCAAGGGAGTTTTTAAGAGTCCCTTTTTATTATAATTTATATTGCTGTGACGTCATTATTTTTGTTACAACACCATTAATCGAAATATCTATTCAAAACTTTTTATTGTCCAAACAAAATTCCAAAAGTTTTTTTTTTTTTTTTTGCTATGAATAAATTGTTTTTTGTTGCAATGTGGACATATTTACCTATAAAATTAAAGAAAAAAATAGTTATTGAATACTATTGATAGTTTCATTCACTTCTAAAGAAAAGATTAGATTTATTAAAGTTAAACAATGATTAGATGAGCAATGCTTTCAACCTAGGTTATATTTATAGCACTTAAATTTGTTGGCTGAGATTAAGTTTGAGCACTATAAATATGACCTAGATTGAAAGCATTGCTCAGTTAGTTATTGTTTAACTGAAATAAATCTAGAATGAATGCTATTAATAGAATTTGCATAGTAAAAGAAAAGAAGTAAATATTTATAGAGTTATTAAATAGATTAATAAATCTAATTGTCATAAGTTTTTTTTTTTTTCTTTTTGCCTTAAAAGAATTTGGGTTTTTCAATAAAAAGGTAAGAAACCTATTCTTGAAATCCAAAGAATCCACAAAAATCCTGGAATTGGAGTTTTCTGATTAATGGAGTTTTATCTTATTCTTACTTAGTCTTCTTTCTAGCTAACTGAATTTATTAAAATATTTAATCATTTTATCTTAGAATTTTTCCATCACCTTTTTTTTTATTCAGTAGAACACTATATAGTTTTTAAATATATATATATACATTACTTACATTTTTTTCACTACATACTTTTTGATTTCACACAGATGACAAGCAGCATGTAAATATCTTAAGTCAGTTCTACTTCTTATTAGCTTATTTCTACCTTTTTAATTGTGCGATAATTTTTTTGCAGGCATTTTATATTATTTTTTATCAATCCATTTTTTTTCTTTTTATTTGAAACCTTCAAATATTTAATTGGGTACTTTCTTACAAATACTTTTATTAAATATGTAAATACTCTGATAGTTAGTTGATTAGAATATTATTTGAGATTAATATAAAAAAAATAATCCAATAGCTTTATTGTTTGAAAGTGCTAGAATTGGTATTGATCTTAGAACCTTATGATCTAGAGTCTGATACTTTGCCATTACCCTAAACTAGGCCTTGAGATCAATTATGTCTGTGCACTAAATAGACAGATTGAATTCTAGTGTTCCATTCGTTGATTTTTAGATGAAACAGGATTTATAGACTTATATCTCTTGAGTCCATCACTTTAGTTACTATGTTAAACACAACAGAGCATCAAATCTATGCACATTATTTATCATCTCTTCTCTTTTTCTTCTTCCTTTTTTTTAAATAACTTTTAAATATGAACTCAAAATAATAAAAGCATTTTTAATATCATTTTTAACCACTTTTTAATAAAGAAATAAATAATTTTTTATTTTTTTTAAAATAATATATATTGTTATTAAGTTATATTGTGTTAAGAACGACACTCCTTCAAATTCTTCATTTCTTCCTAATTCTAAAACCATTTTATCTTTCTTTTAGGTATAACTCTGTGTTATCTAATAAATAGGCATCATTATTGTTGATGTTTTTTCAGCTTTACAAAGCATTAACTATTTTTTCATTGAAATTATCATCTTTCATAACTTATTAAAATATGATAATTCTTGATTTGTTTCCAATGAGCATCAAGATCGAATTACTTTTACAATTGATTTCTTAATCCATTTTTCTATGTTTTGCTTAATAAAGTCTTACGTTATATACTGGAAAGATTTGTGGATATATAATTTTTATCATTTAAGTTCATAATTAAAATTACTAAACTTAAATGACTAAGAGAACTCTTTCTCAGCAATTATATGCTATTTTTCTTTGATAGTTTTTCAATCTATTAACTGTAATAATATTTCCAAACTTTTTCACCAAAGATTAGCAAAATAGAAAATTAGAAATATTTCCAATATAAAGCTATTCTATTTTTTAAATATTTTAATTTGTTTCATTTATCAATTGACTATAACTTACATCCTTTTGCTGTTCAGGAATTTTTTTTCAATCTTATTATTATTTATAAGGCGATTAATAGTAAATAGAACCAGTGCAATTGCATGTTTTTTGCATATGTTTACAATATATAAAAATCATTTTGCATAATTACACACAAAAAATTTTATGGAAAAAAACAATATGTTTTACAATCATGTATGGAATTATAAACCTTTATGAGAAATATTTGTTTTATTTTATATGCAACGAATTGTTAACTTCACTTAGTAAAAGATAAGAAACCAATTGATCATCTGCAATTACCTCCATATAATTATCTTGTGCATTAAAAACAAATATGTGTTTGCTTGTACATATAAATATATAGGTCTTTACATTTCTGTATATCCTAACACTATAATTTGCAGAAAGAATTATTTATTTGATTTTAAGAAAATATACTTTTTGTGGATGATCTTAAAAATAAAAAATAAAAACATGTTTAATAAGATAAAGAAGAAACATTTACCTATTTACATTTTAAAAAAAAAAAACTTATATAGGTATAATACATCGGTAAAACTTCTTTTAATGTAAGCAAAATTGGCATTCTTAAAATTAAAAAAATCTTCGTTTAAAATCAAGTTTAAATGAAAGTAAAAAATGTATATAAGTATTTTTTATTTATTTGTTAATTAAGGATGAATATTCTCAAATGTTTATATATACATTTTATTACATTTCTGTTTTTAATAAATGTAAAATAAATACGTACAAAATGTATATAAAAAGCATAGTATGCTAAACATGCTTTCAACTATCTGGAAGTCATGCTTTTCTGTATATACATTTTGTATGTATTTATTTTTAATTATATTTTTCCGAGAAAAAAATTTAAAACATTGTTTTTAATAAACTAATTTTTTTTTTTTTGTTTTTTGAATCAGTTTTTTTTTTTTAATCTAATATATTGTTTTATTTATTTATTTTTTACCAAGAGAACTCAGGTTTTTCTCTTTGTTTTACTTTAATGTGTTGGCTTTCAATGATGAGAGTGCTGCATCATATACAAAATATATGATTTATTTCAATACTAATAATGAGTATAAAAACCAATACGTATTTTATTTGTATTACTAATATAATCGTATTTTAACGAATATATTGAAATAAATAGATATTATTGACTAGTTAAAAAAAAAACATACTTGAGAAAATTTGATTATTCATTCATAAGGGAATAAAAAAATAGAAATTCAATTTTGTAAATAATGAGTTGTTTACTAAATAAGGTATTTTTCGGTATGCTTCTGGGGAGGTATTGATAAACTATAAAAGAATTAAAGTTTGCTTTTTAAATGTAAATATATGTGTAAATTAGTTCATTTATAGTAAAAAGTAATTAAATAGTTGTACTATTCAGGAATTCATAACAAGTTGAAGTGCCAGAAATGCTAGAACTGGAATATATCCAAGGACTTTGCCTTCCAGAATGACTTTCTGCTACTGCGCTAAATCACATAGGTTAAAGTTCACATATTATTGATAGTAACAGACTTCTTTAAAAAAAAAAAAAAGTATATAAGGTAAACATAAATATGTTTTTTGTGGTAAAGATTTTTCATTTACAAAGATTATTTTAAAGACATCTAAAAAGATGCAATATTAGTTATCTTTATTGATAACATATGAATGAGGATAGAATACGATAGACAACTACAATTTCAGAAGAAAAAAAAGTATGCTGCCAAATACTTTAAAATAGGCTACAGGAAGATATCAAATAAACAGATTTTGGAATCAACCTGTAAAGCATATGAGCATATTGTTTTATATTTTTAACCTCTTTTTTTTTTTTTTCCTATCATTTTGCTTCTGGCGCCTTTAATAACGATGATGATTAAATTTATTTAAAATAATAGAGCAACTATTCTCATGTATATATATATTTATTGGTTTTCTTTTTCGTCATGTGTCATAGCATCAGCCGGGAAGCGAACCCGCTAACCCGGGACAACGGCTTGTAAAGCAGCTGTCGCTGATCTCTCGACCACCGATGCTTGACATATATATTTATTGTTAACAAAATTCAATGTCAGACAAAATATTTCAGAGTCATCAAACCTGCTATATAGAACTTTATAAACTTTTTTTTTATTTTTCTTTCAATTAATTACAAATAGGCAATAAAAATACAAGCAAGGTTTGGATAATTTTATTATAGATATTTCACACTAATATATCTTTACTAATTCTCGGTAAAAAAAAAATAATAATAAAATAAACTTTATCATTATTGTAATAGATCCCTCCCCGTTGGGGGGGGGGGGCTGTCATGCAGTATATCTTAATGCTAAATTTTTATATTTTGAAAAGACAACAAGTTTTGATGATTAAAGTTACACTATAAAATTATGAAGACCTTACATCACTTGCAGACCATTTTATATCTCATTTTAAAATAATAATGATGATGATGATGAAATAATTGGATGGTTATAAAATAGCTCAGGAAATTATGTGACATTTACATCAGAATTTAAATGTTGAACTTTAATCCAGAAATTGTTGGCATTCCAATCCATCGCTATATCTCATCTCTAAACCACACAGCTTAATTAATTATCCATTACTGTATACCCATGCTTTACATTATGTGGAACAGGAAGAAGGTTAATCAGAGAATTGTAAAATTGTCAATTAAATTAATTTCCTTTTTAAAAAATATTGTCTGTCATATTTATATTTAATTAAACATATATACATGTGTGTGTGCAGATAGCTGACGAAATTAATTAATTCTGTAAAAATGAAAAAATGAGTACATAATATATTAATGATGCATTTTAAATTGTCTACATTTGATATTTCTTAAAAATTTGTAATTAGATATGATAAAACAGCCTTTAAATAACCCATTGCAGGACAAAAGTTTTTCCACCCACCCCCCACCACCCTAACGGAGAAACAATGGGGGGGGGAGGCATTACTCATCTGACTTGCTAACTACCTGACGGCTTTCTACATTAAAAAAAGGAAAACTTCTTAACCTAATTCTCCAAGTTTTATTCAGCCGGGATTCGAATCCAGATTATCATAATTGAATAACTAGAATAATAGAGTATAGCAATCTAAGACAACACTTATCATCATAGATGATAGTTTGCCATTGCTTAGCACATTCAACATAATTAATTATAGCATCTCAATTTTTTAGCCCTGTCATAAACTTTAATGAGTCCCGAACCATTAAGATGTACTATATATAACTGAATACAAAAATAGTAGATAATGGAAAACTTATGGGAAATTTTTAAAAGAATATTTACGTATGTTTGTTAAAAATGATATCCAATGGCAGATTATGGATACTACAAGTAAGTTATAGCACTCGATCATCATGGAAAATAGACTTTTATTGTTTGACACACACACCTTAATATAATTTATTTAGCATCACGTCATAAATTTTAATGAGCTCTTTATATTAAGATGCATAACCTGAACCATAAATGAAATCATGTGAACTGAATGTGCTTTAAAGATTTTAATTGTTTGTTGGTTGTTGTTGTTGTTTTTAAGATTTGACTATTAATTTCAATTTGTAGAAGTATAGCAGAATATTGGGTGTGTGATGATACATATATAAAACTAACCCACAGTTAAATTTTTACTCTTTTCTATATTTCACAAATATTTATTCAAAATTGAATTAATTTTCTATTATCATTGGTATTTTAGTTATTCATTTTATAGTTTAACCTATAAGGTGATGTCTAAATAAATATTTTATTTATTATTTCACGTCTTATTAGGATATTAATGGCTGTTACATTTTAAAAAAAGTAATGATTTAAAAAAAAAAAAGTTTGAAGTATTTGACCGCCCTTGCATTTTTCTCACAATTGCAAGAGGCTGGTGATTCGATTAGGAGTCAAGACCTTGGAGATGTATAAACTCCTGCCGTGACTTTTAAAATGTCTGGAGAGATGGATGACTTTGACCCATTTCAAAATAAAATTATCATCTAGCAAAAATGAAAGAAAGCAAACTCCTTCAAGCTTTCGAAAGAACTCGCTTTAAGAAAAAAACCATTTGACAGTTCGTGTTTGATAAGGTAGTCTAACTCATTTACACCTGTGTTTAGAGTAAAACAGATAACTGACAAATATATTTATTTGTCACTTCATTTCTAAACACCCTGATTTTTTTTTCGCTCATTTTTTTATCTTCTGAATTATTTTATTTTATGTATAACTATCTAAATAGTTAAAACTGTTAAATTGACTGACTTAATTCTTAGATTATTTTTTTTTACCAATTAGTTGACGAGTGTGAAGACATTATCACATTCATAAAAGCTAATTTGAAGATAATCAAGATGGATGGTAAGTATTTATATTTACATAGATATATTTGCACTCAAAAACAGTAATGATTATTAAATGAAAATCTCTTTAAATTATGTCATTCTGGGAATGAAGGCTTTGATGTTTGTAACATTATGTTTTAATGATGATAAAAGATGAATGGAATTTAGATTGAAAGAAATAGAGCAACGTTAAAGTTAGATTTAGTTTTTCTTTTATTATTGATGTTAATCTTTTATTATTTGTTAGGTTGCTTACCTTGAAAGTTATTATAAAATGATAATCAGTATTGTATTTTTTTATATTGTTTATGTAAGTATATTTTACATATATATGTTATCTGCGCAAAAGTGGACTGAGGTAAGTAGGCAAATAGGGACTACATTCAATCTTATTAGCGCTTAATTAATCATCGCCATCATAGTTTTCCATTTCTTGACATCAACCTTTTTCACTTTATTCTACCACCTCAAATTTAAAATCATATCATAACATAATAGTTCCCATACGTCATTGAGAAGTATAATATATTTTCGTACTCATATATGTATGTAATTGTATGTTCGAATGTATATATATATATTCATATTTTTATATGCGTGCCTACCTTTCTATCTTCATATACAATATATATATATAATATAAATAATTATTGCAAAACTCATTTGTAGAAGGTTTTTAATTATTATTATTATTATTATTATTATTATTTCTCTTTCTTTTCTTTTCTTTTTTGAATTGGAATGGCCATATTCGTTTATGAGTGGCTGTTTATTATTGTTATTAAGTAATTATAAAATAGCAGTTCTTTTAACATAGTACATATATATATTATAATAGATACATATTTCGATTAAAAGTATTGTAGATCTTTTAACATAGTATGCATATAAATTATTCTAATACAAATTTTGATTAAAAGTATAATCCGTTATTTTAAACGTCTTTGTTTATGTAAATAATAAATTATTACTATTGTAGTAATGTAAGGGGGAAAAACGAATTTTAGAAACTAAAATGGTTTTAACTTATATTAATTGCTCTACAATCAGGCATACAAATCCTTATATTAATTGTAATTTATTTTTCATATGCATATAGCACATAAATGCGCTGCACAAGATGAAAAGATTTGATATATACTTATTTTAATATAGTGCTTATATATATATATTAGGCAGTGTGTATTGATAGGCAAATAGAAACAAAAAGATTACATTTTAATGATAAATAATAGACAATGTTGTATTTAATAAAGAATTCTGATTTTTTTAATGTGTTTGTATATTTGTAATTCTGTTTATTTTACGTTACAAATCTAATAAAAGATAGAATTGTTTCGTAATCTTACCTGTAATTTTCGTATTATTTATTATAAAAGATTGTTAAAAATTATTTATATTTAATACTCTCTATGTTCTTCTTTTTTTAAAAAAAAAAAAAAAAAATAGCCATTCAATTTTATTTTTAAATGATTCTTTGAAGAAGAAAAAATCGTCGATTTTTATCAATTATTTATTATTAATAACTTTGTTTTTTAAGTAATATTTGTTTTTATTTTTTCGGTATATATTGATTAAACACTTTTAAAATATATAATTAAATTATTATTTAAATTTTTATACATTAGAAAGGGCTTTTAATTTAAAATAATTAAATGAATATTTTTTGCCATTAATTAGATTAAAATTAAATAATTTAATTTTTTTTCATTTCAAAAGATAATTTAATTTTTTTAAAAAACTATTTAAGAGCATATATATATTCAAGTATCTTTTTAAACTATTATCTATTAATGAATTTTAAGTTTTTAAAATGTTAATTAATAGTAAAATGTATAGCGTATATATTTTTGTTTAATATAAAATTATAAAATTTTAATTACGTTTTTCATTTTTAAATTTAAACAATTATATATTTTTGTGTATATGTTTGCATTCACGAAAAAATTATTTTCTTTGAATATAAGAATATGTGTCTAGATTAAATATTAAAATGAAAACATTAATTTAAAAATTATATCTAACATTTAATGATTATTTAAATATATCTATATCGTTTTAAATGATAACCATTATAATAGTAATAATGAATGTGTTGCTCTGAACCACTCTTTAATAATAAAATAAAAATATCACAGAGGTCGCTATTAAAAAGATTGTATTTCTATAGAAAACTGAAAAAGTTAAAAGATTTATGATGATACAGAAAAAGCATTTAACCGTAATCATAAATTTATCATTAACAAAATTATAAATAATCTTAAAAAAATCCGAAGAAATAAGTATTTTATAATAATTAAAATATAAACTTTGAATTTAAATTAAATACTTTTTTTAAAAAAATGCTGACATCAAAATTATTATTAATGAAAACAAATGAAAAGTATGTATTTTTATTTAGTTGTATAATAAAAAATGACATGAACGAAAAACAAATAATTTTTAAAACAGAAAGAACATATAGAATTTTTAAAAAAAAAAAAAAATGAAAAGCAAAAATTCTTTACTCTCTAATTTTAATTATATTTTTAAAAATATCTTATCAACTAATAAAATGTCTTTCATTACACTGTTTTTGATATCTATAAAATTGAATAATTTGCTTGTTCTTTATGTTTAGTTTTGGTTATCCAATTAGATATATAAAAGTTATCTTATAGAATATTATTTAACAAAGGCAGATCTTATATTTATATTTGTTTTGTAAGAGAATAAAATATTGAATATGATCAGCATTTACATATCTAATAAACTTTATTATATATTTTCTGAAGAGATATCAATCCTTCTCAATTTGCTGTAATCCTATATTTCTGATGCAAAGTTCATCCCTAGGTAATATTAGTGCTTTAAACAAAATTTTTATGCATATAGAACTTTTTTTTTTACTTATTCTCAATATTCAACATATAGTTTTATGACTTTTTCTTTGTCAATTTCATTGTAATATGTTTTATAAAAGTTATTACTATTAAAATTCATTCCAAAGTCTTTGTAAGATTTTTTGCTCTTAATTAATATATAAAATAATATGAAACAAAAATAATAGTTTTTGGTGCCAACATTTATTTTCACATCATTTTTAATATCTCAGTATTTAAAGATTAAAAAATAAGATGAATTTACACAGATATAAAAGTATATACATAGATTATAAAAATTAATAAAGTAATAAATTGCAGTGAATTATAAAAAAAACATAATAGCAAGACTTTAGGAAATTATATTATGAATGGAACAATTTTATACTGAATTGAGTTCAGCTTAATGGAAGAAACAAACAGTTTTTTTTAAAAAGTAGTCCTTATACAGAAGAGATTTTTATTTATTTAATTTAATAATGTTAGGATTATGAAAACAAGTTATATATATGAATAGTTATTGTCAGTCAAAAAATAATATTAATAACAATAAAAAAATTTAAATTGTTAAAAGTCTTAATAATAATAAAAAATTCATGCATAAGATATATTAAAAACCTGTGATAAAAAAGAATATATATACTTCATCCTCTGAGTATATTAATGGTGATTGCATACCGTTTAGTCTGCATATAGATTAAAACAATAGATAAATTTATTCTATAATTTAAAAACCAAGTCAAAAATCCAAGTTTATATAACAACAGAGCCCACAAATAGAATGGTAAAAGAATATATATATATATATATATATATATATATATATATATATATATATATATATATATATATATATATATATATATATATATATAACTTCATCCTCTGAGTATATTAATGGTGATTGCATACCATTTAGTCTGCATATAGATTAAAACAATAGATAAATTTATTCTATAATTTAAAAATCAAGTCAAAAATCCAAGCTTATATACAACAGAGCCCACAGATAGAATGGTATCATTTTGTCTTTTCATTGGTAGTTGACTTTACATAACACAGTAGGAGGTAATTACATCCTTCCGCTTTTCAATTAAGATATTTTTTTTTAAAAAGTTATGATTACTTATTATGTACATCAAGTCCAAAAACTTTTCAAATTGTTTGTGGAATACAAATGTATAATATTTAAATAGTTTCTAAAGAAATATTAAGTTGCCACTATAAAGAAAACTTCAACTTATCTTAAACATGTAGGAGAATGATATCAATTTTTCACTGTTGCTCAGGAAAGGCTCACAGAGAATTAAAAATATTTAAATCTATTGATTGAAAAAACCATGAGGTAGATGTAACACTGTCCTCATGTTCTTATACAAATATTTGACTCTATGAGTTATATAAATGGAAACATGGCAATCTTAGGAAATGGATATGTTGTTTGGAAACAATGTTTATTGTTAAACGATGACTTTGATGTATTGCCTGAAAATAGGATGCATCCTTGATTGAATTAAAATGGTTGTCCAAATCATGACAGTTTCTTACCATGCTTATAATTGAAAAAAAAAAAACAATTTTTTTGATAACTCCTTTTGGAAATCATCAGATATAAATATTTTCAATGATAGAAAAATATTTGTGTATTTTTATTTCATTGTGGTATAAGATATCAAACCTATAGTCTTAATTTTATTATGTTAAATTTATATATATTAAACATTATTCCTATTAAATGTTAAAACTTACAATTAAAGTCAGTGCATAAACCCACAAAATAAAAATATTTAATCATCAATATCAAGGCAGAAATATAGACAAACAAATTTTTTATAATAACATCTTTTATTTAGAATAGGACTTCATTTGTGTGACCTTGGAGATACCAAATCATTTCAAATCAATATCTAGATATGTTGAATATATTTAAATTATCAAGTGATTAATTTCAAAAATGAAAAAAGGCATACTCTCATAAATGCTTTATAACTTATAATTAAGAAATCAGGAAATTAATCCCATAAAACAAATTATAGTTTATTTTTAAACATAAATAAAATTAATAGAATGCTATTAACTAGACCAAAAAATAATAAGAATTAAATAACATCTCTACTTAACTTCAAAGTTTTTAAACAATTAGTTGATATATTAACTACAAAAGTTTTTTTCTGTTCCTGAAATTATTACATGTGTCTAATTTAATTATATTTCATCATATTTGCATATTAATTGGGACTAATGTTATCTCTCTAGAATCACTTAAATGAGATCTTATTCTAGATGAAGCACATGCTATGAGAAAGTATTCATCCTTTGGTCTTTGTTTATATGGGTACCTAGTTATTTTTATTTTACAGTTTAGATACATATTATTTCTCTAGAAAACTTTAAAATTTAATAGGGCTGTTGTTTATTTTATTTTTTTAATTTAGAACTATGTAAATAATTTCCAAGCTTTAAATGATTTAGAATATGTCATGTATGATTTAGCACAATATTAGATTAAATGGTGTAAGAGCTAAAAGTTTCTCAATCAAAGTTCAAACTAACACTTCTGATATTTTATCGTCACATTGTCTCCTGAACAATGACTAAAAATAACATTCATCTGTATAAAATATTTAATAAAATATCAGTTACTTACTACATCACTGAAAGTAATAATTAGCTATTACACTCATCATCTTTTTCAAAGTTATCAATCCCCTGCAGAAAGAAATTTTCTCCAACTTTAACTCAGTTTCTCCTATCCATAACTTCTCTTCACCACAAATACTAACAAACTTCTCTACTTCATTCACCCATTTCTCATACGGTCCCTTTCTAGTCCCTTGCAATCTTTTGAGATCTGATTTGAAACTTTAACTGCCCATCTATTGTCATCTCTTCTAGAAATATGTCCAGAGTAGTTGAATCTCAATTCTCTTAATTCTTTCAATGATGTCAGTAATACCTATTTGTTCTGTCATACATATATTTTGTTTTTGATCATTTCTTAATACTCCTAATATGTATTTCTCCATATTTTATTGAGTGATCTGAAGTATTTGTATCAATCTTTTGTTAAGTGTCCTAGTCTCAGATTCATAAAAAAAAAAAAAACTAGTAAGACATGTCTATTAAAAACTTTCTTTTCCAAAACATAGCATATTTTATTTTAATACTAAAATATTTCTACTAAACATTTTCCATCCAAAGTTAATTCCATGATTAATGTTATCCATTATGTTTTTATCCTATTAATAATCTGACTACAATGTTTATAGTCATTAACTTTTTCTAATTTATGATTATCAGTTTTTCTTCTGAGAAAATCAATTGAGCATTATTTTAGATTTTTTTAGCATTTATCTTTAATCCTAATTTCTTACTTTCACCTGATAACTTTTGCAACATTTTCTGAACTTCTAATACATTATCATATGCAAAATCTAAATGACTTAAATATTTTTTATTTACTTTTAGTCCCTTAGCTTGCCATTTTAATCCAACAAAATACTTCTTGTAAAACTGCTGTCAAACCTTTTGAAGATATGGATCATCCTACTAATATATTCCTTTTCTTTATTAATTATTATAATCTAATCACTTTTGTTGCATTTTGATAAAGATTTTTTCAGGCTATGACAATATTTCATGTGTACATCTTAAAGATCCAAATATTTATTCAGAAATTTTTGTAGAATCATATGTATTTTCAGAAATTATAAATCCAAAACATAACGGCAGCTCATATTCGTTGGTTCACTTGGGTGTTATTCATTATAAATCCAGCTTTTTTCTTTGGTTGGTTCAAATTCAAAGGTAGTGAAAACTAATTGCAATTATCTTGGTAAATATTTTATTTAAAACTAATAGAAGACTTAGTTTCAAATAACAACTTTATTCACACTAAGAAGATACATATGGATATCACTTAACCTCTTTTTGTTATAGGTTACATGCTTACAATGTTCAGTGGCTCTACAATAAATAAGAAAACTAATGGTAAAAAGTAAAAAAAATTACATAAATATAAGCTACTTAGGAATTATTTGGGTCAATTTGTTGACCACCAAATTCAGAGTTTTAACAATAAATAACAATTAAATGGAAAGGGCTGGATTATATTAATGTGACAACTATTAGACTCTCCATAGGAGTCATTATGTCCAGTTTTTTAATTTTGCCATGACAGTACTATAAGTACCTAAGTGTTTTGATCTTCAGATCTCCGGAATAGAAGACTTATAATCTGTAATTGTTAATATTCCTTATTACCTTTGTTACATATTAATATTACTATTGTATTTTTCCAATTATCTGGTACATTTTTATCATTTAGATACTTGGCATAAAACTTTACCAATATTTTTTTGCTGTTTTTTTTTTACCTACTTCTTTTAAAATAGCAATAACAATTTCATCATTTCTGTAGTGTTTCCCTTCTCCACAGATCAAATTGCATGTCTCATTTCTTTACTTAAAATTCTTGGGTAATTCAGAAGATAATTGTAAAAGATACTTTGTTTTCTTGTTCTTTATTACTATATAATTCTTTATAAAATTCATCATCACATTTCATAATATCATTTTCTTTTTAATAATCTTTTTTTATTATTATTGAAACAATTTTCCTTCTAATAACATGATGTTACTTCATACTTTTGAAGCGTTCATTCTCTTCTTAGCTTTCGATGTCAATTCACATTATATTTTTCTATATCATTAAAATCTTTTTTGTATTAACAAAATTCTAGATATTTAATTCTCCTTAATGAATCATTTTTATAAATTTTTATATCCATTCTTTCCTTCATTTATAGTTCTTGTCTAGTAAATAGCTACTTTTTGTACTAGTTATCTTTTTTGCAATTTTTCATTTTATTTTCTTATTGATTTCAATAAAATCTCAGATATTTTCAAGGTTTGTTAATATTTTAAAATATTATGCAATTTATAATTTAAATTTATAAAATGTTTTTGAAGACTAGTAATATTAACTTTTAGTACTGACTTTGTTAATAGTTACTGTCTCTCAATTTTTTCATTAGCATCATCTTATTTAATTATGATTACTTTCTGTGTTAAATATATTAAAAATATTACAATTTTGAAATACATATTTTCTATTATTTAAAATATAATAAATTCTGCTGTACCTTCATTTGAATGCTTCCATGTTAATTTCCGCTTAGCATTTTTTTCCAAGAAGTAATTCATGATATACTGTTTTTCTATTTCTGTGAATCAAGTCTGTGTCTCTTATTTATATCACTATAAGCAATTTATCCACAGCTCTTTTTCCTGGCAGTCATTTATCAATTCTGCTATTAAATTCTTCTATGATAATTTTAGAAGGTTATTTGATTTTATTAAAAACATTTGTATATCCATAAAAATTCTCTACTTGGCATAAATCCAAATTATTTGCCATTTGGTATCTTTCATTTAATTCAGTAGTTAATCTTGTCATGTTGTTTGATATATCATCAATTTACATGCAGTTTTGTTCTACTTTTTTATTTATAATTAATCCCATTCCACTTGTGCTTCCAACATTTTGCTTTTAAAGTAAAGTATATGCCCATTTTTTTTAATTAATTGTCTCTTCACCTTTTTTTTAATATGATAAAGTCCAACAAGATTCAATTTAATATTACACAATTTTTTTTCCAATTCATAAAATTTTCTTTACTTAAAAAAGATTAATAATTATAGATATCTAAATTAAAAGTTATTACATGGCAACTTAGATCCAGAATCAGGTTTTTTTGGTACCCTTTACCTTTGGCTATGAATTGCTACTTTGACTGATGATTTTACAATCTTCTGGGAATAAAAATCATAATTTAATTTTGTCTGCTGTGCTTGTAAATATCTATTTTTAAAAATAATCATTCATGCACACATTCATTCAGCTTTCGAAAAGATTTCAATTGATATTTCATTAAAACAGGCAAACAAATGCATAATGTTTCTTGATTTAAACTCAAAGGCAAAAAATCAGTAAGTTTCTGATGCATTTTGGTAATCAGACCATAGGAATGGTCATATAGTAATAACAGCTACAATGATAGAAAGTAGACTTGCTCAGTTTCTCCAAGACACCAAAGAGAAACCAAAGGGACTCTTTTCAATTAGCTGTAAATTCTTTTCTGCAGTCATATTAATCATAAGAATATGCAATCAAAATATTAGTTTGTGTGTGTGTTACGTATTTAATTTCTGAGTATATTGTACAAATTAGTATAAATGTTCAATATAGTCTTATTGTAAAGATTTAATAAATATTATAATAATAGTACAACTAACTTTTTTATACATTATTGTATATAATAACTATTAATTATTTTAATAATACAAATAAAGATCTTATTTAAAATAGATAAATTCATTTAAAATAGAGCAAAAAGCATCAAGAGTTATTCTAATCAATATATATATAATAAATTAGGTATGCATTTATTTCCATGAAGTTTTTTTTTTACTTTTATACTTATAGTTTGGATTATAGAATAGTATTCTTCAGATTTTAGTTTTATTGAGAATTATTCTACATATTAAATCACAATTGCTAAACTGAAAGTAAATAATCTACAATGATTGAAGTAAAAAGAAATTAACATAATCAAAAAATTACAAATATATAATCAAATTCCAGAGTTATTCAACCACCACACTATAAAAACCTTAAATAATATATATATATATGTGTGTGTGTGTATACACTCTAAATTTACTCTTCAAGTGATTATTGATTAGCCAATACTTATTCACAACAATCTATTTTAATAAATACATGTTTATAAACTACTTTGTAATAGATTAGAATTATTCTATTTAATTTAACTTTATACACAGACTTTAAATTTAATAAAAACACTAAGATATTCTTTACATAAGTCATGACAGTTGATATTTTTTAAGTATTTATGTTTTTCTACTCATCAGTATAATCTTCTAGAAATTGTATCAATCTCAGTTTTATATTTTAAATAAAACGTGGCAGACATTGGAAAAAAAACATCTAATAGTTCAGATTCATTTTAATTAATCAAGAATGTGGGGTTAAGCCTTATTGAAAAGACTGATTAAATCAAAGTGCATCTTGTATGTTTTTTTTTTGAGGTCTACAATAGTATGTTTGGAATGTAAAAATAATTTTTAGAATGTGTAAATATATATATATAGGTATGTATATATGTGATTATATTACTACATCAAAATATTCATAACCAATGATTCCATAAAGAAAATATATTTAGGAGAAAGACTAAATAAATAAAATAAATTGTTTCTATAAAAGTACTGATTGCAATGACAACTATTTGTCTTATAAATTACATAGTATAAAAATATAATAAAAAGTATTTAAAAAATTGGAAAACCACTTTTATTTTTGTCAGTGCACTAAAAGAAAAGTAATAAATTTTCTTCAGTTTTCACAATATTCTTGATACTATGTGATCAAAGTAGTAACATATGTTGTTCATATTTAGAATATTTTATTTCTGAATAAGTGTGTCATGTACTTTTTACAATACTGTGAAAGCTGAAAAAATGTATTTTTCATTTTTTAGTATATTTATGTGAATAAGAGCACTTTAAAAAAAGTATATATTTTTTTCTATTCCTTCATTTTATAAGAAAATTTAGAAACAATTTATTACTGCTGAATGGCAATAAAAAAATTAATTTTAATTTTGTTATTGTTGTTGAAATTATTGTTTGCATGTTCCAAAAAATGTATTTGTATCAGGAATATATTCTAAATCAAAAATTGAGAAGTGGGTGTAAATTAAGTTGCAAGATTTCTCAGAAAGACAGCCAAAAAAACTGATTAAGTTAAACAGTATAATAATAATCATTTCAATTTTCAGTACACTTAAAACAAAATAGCTCTAAATTTCTATTGAAACATACAATTCCATTTTTAATATCTATAAAATCCTGATACATAAGGTAAAATCTGCAATTTTACTTCATAATTCAATGCCTATAATTTATTTTTCATCAAGAAAAGAATTGATATAGCTACAATACTTGTGCACAAAGGCCATTAATGATTAAGTTACACAGTGTGTGTGTATATATATATATCTTATAACGGACGGAATGCTTTTCATCATACACCCCCCTAATACCTATCATACCAGTCACATTAGTCGCTAATTCGATCTTTAGCAGTGTATAGTCCCATTACACATCGTGCATCCACACTGGTCACCAGATATGATGGAACAATGACCACTAGCCCCAAAAGTTGATGACGCCAGATATAATGGATGGAATGATTACAACTAATCCCAAACACTGCAAACACCAGATGTAATGGATGGTCAACTAACTTGCGGACTGTACAACTATGCAGATGTAGCAATATGGTGAGGGGATAAGTTAATATGCTCTAATTTATTACCTCTAATGAAACAATCTGCAGAGACCTACCAGGCTTAGAAGGGAAAAAAATTGCATCCAACTATGTTCAGACTGTGGGTCATCTGATAGAATGCTAATGAGAACCTGATGAAATGCTTAACCAATGATTGCATATACTTTAATTGACTAACTCTATCCCTATTTAATAATAATAAATGCAATTTAGGTTAGTTCATCCAATTTTTCCCTTTTAAATTCCGTTATGCCCTAATATTCAAACCCAGAGAGAATATTGCTTTTAACTCCTTTAGCAGGTATGAACAGATACACATAGCAACACCTGCACCTATATATAGGTTACAACTATCATTTATTATATTTGTTTTATTTTCAAGCTTTTATATAATAAGAAAAATAGATGTGTATGCATGTATAATTATTTATAAACTGTGGAATGTCAGAACAACTCAATAAACCAGAGACTGGAATAATACAAACTCTTAAACATTTATTAACAATAATAAATATCAAGTATAACAACAATAGTAATGATAAAAAAAATATTAAAAAAAATATAATAATCATCATATGTACATGTGTCACAAGTGAACCTCTACCATCTTACTAATTAATTATCCTCTAGATCCAACCCTTATACCCCATGGTAGAAATCCACCTATGTCAATCATTCTCTACAAATCATAATTATATAGAAAAATAAACTTTAGTTATTTAATGTAATTGAGATGCTGGCTAGCTAAACTATATATATTTACAAATGTTAATCTATTTAACAAGTTTCCCCAATTTATATATATGATATAGACAGATACCAGTTGATTAGTCAAACATACTGAAAAATATACATACATGGTTAATCACAAAATAAAACATATATGTATTCTGTATAAGTGTTGTAATTTAACCTATGAAAATAAATTTAGATAATCTTACCTCAATATTTATGTGAATAACCTGATGTGAGGCAGATGGCTTTACCTAAATTTTATTTATAATGAAAATATAAAAAATATCAAAATGAATAATCCCCCCTTTTCTTCTTTGCTAATTCTGAAAAATGAGGCTTCCGCATCTGAGTGTGAAAATACAACAGATAATATAAATAAAATAAAAAATGATAAATAAACAAAAATTTACAATATTGATTCTTTGATTAAAAATTGTAATTGGAACAAAGTTCATAAAAATCATCCTAATAAAAGTAGTAGTAGTTGATAGTTATGCAAGTTATTCTTCAAAGCAGTTTCACTTAGTAAATTATTTTTCTTAGCAAGGATAGATAGATACAATGGTGTCTCCTATAGTTGTGTTTAATGGTAAACATCTTGATCCTCATTTGATTCACCACAAAGTATTCCAATGCTTGTTTACTTTGGACTACAGGCATCTTCTTGTGTGTTTACAATAAAGTAGAAATATATATATATATAGATAGATAGATATAATGCAGCTGGCAGGAAATACCATGACACACAATAGCATGTTTTGCTCTAGCCCATTTTCATATTAAAGTACAATTTAATAATTATTTATAATCATATATTTATGAATAGTATTGAAGCGCTCAAATATATATAAAAAAAATTATTTCATTTTTTCTCTTTTCCAATTTCAGCAGACTTAATTCTCATTATTCTTTTTGAAAAAATTTAAAATATTCAAATTTACTCCAACAACTACTAAAACATGATTTAATTATTTAAGAATTTATCAATTATTCTTACTTCTTATTTCATTTTCTTTCCTCTGAATTTGGTAAACTTTTAGTTACAGCATTTGACTTTTAAAATGTTTATAATTTAACTAAAAGAAAAAGTAAAACTCCATTTTAGCTTTCTAAATTTTACTTTAAACAACTGTCTATTGTTGTAACTGCAATCTCTCTTGATAAGAAGAACGATTTTGTAAAAAGTTTCTATTTTTATATAAAATGCTGAGAACGCTGATATTTAAACTGCCTATTGTTTAAATTCACTTAGATTTTTATATGTATTGTTTAAATACATTTCATTTATTACAAATAATAATAATAAAATCAGTTTTATTTTCACACACATGTGCACCCCAACTTAACTTCAGGTCATCCCAAATTCATTTAACTATAAATTAATATTCAATTTTAAATTAATATATATATATATACACATTACAGTTTCTTTAATCAAATGGTTTTATATATATAATATTACTTTCTAAAATATTGATCATATTTTATTTATTATAACTTAGTAATTTATTGTGTATTATATGTATATAGGTAATAATAATAAATAATCTACCCATTATTAATATAAATTCCAAATAGATTGTGTTCAATAAATAAGTTTGATCCTTTTAGGAATGTGTGCATTGTAAGCTAACCTTTACAATATATATATATATATATATATATGATTTTCACAGGTTGCAGATATAAAAGACATATTTTGCGGATTCATCCATGTTAAAAAATTTACATATTAATATACTGATGTTTTGACTTGATCACACAATATAAAAGAGAGACAACAAAATAAATTAAATAGATTGAGTATACTTTTGATGCTAAGTTTGAAGTTTATTGCTAAAAATTTAAGAGAACCCATTTTTTTTGCTAATTTGAATGCTATAGGCTCTTTGTTTCATTGTGTATTTATTATGAATAATAAACCATACCTCTTTGATTTTTCTTTTTCAGTCTCTCTTTTCTTCACACATTATCTTTACTTTGCCTGGATCAAAGCTATGTTAAGATAATGTGCAAAGAAAGAAATGACAAAAAACAGAAAATCAAAGAGGGGTGATTTATTATACACAATGAATATGTAATGAATCATAGAACCTATAGCATTTAAATTAACAAAAAATAGATCTATTTAATCCTTAATGGTATGATACTTATGCATCAAAAGAATACTCAGTCTATTTAATTTTTCTTCTCAGTTGTAGTATTTTTTATATTACTAATAATGTCAGAGTATCATCAAAGTATTAGGGATTTGCTGTTAACTGAAAAAGACCCTTTGATTCCTCTTTGAAATTTTTAAAAAACAAGGAGCCAAACTCCTAATGCCCACATTCATACATGCAGCTGTTATTACTATACTATTATTTAATAGTATAAAAACATGATGGAAATTCACCAACATGCATTAGTAAACTTTGTTTTTTTACCTCTGAGTTTTAAATAATAAAAAAAACACCATTGTCTTTTTTTTTTTCAGTTGACTGATAATTCTTAATTAAAATATCAGTTGAGTAATTAAAAGCAGAATAAAAGCATGTATAAATGAACTTATCTTTTTAAATAGATATTTAAAATCAAAAAAGACAAAATAAAAGTGTGGTTCTTACTCCCAGGAGATTATAAATTCACTTATCAAGGCAGTAGTTAGTAGTTAAAGGCAGAAGGTAATAAGAATCCTCTGATTGTAGATCCAGGCTTAAGTTAAGAAAGATTGTATTAATCAAAAGAACCATCTAATATTAAAATGGACATTGTTGGATTTTATAAACTTTATAAAAAAAGTTGAAAAGATAATAGATTTAAAAGTATGTAATGGAACTTATTAAAAATAAAAAAACTGACAAACATCATTGGAGAGATAGATGATGTATCAGACAAAAAGATAAGATTAGTTATTCATCTTAATGAATGATACCTCAATTGAGTTTATGACCCAAATTCTCTTTGGGATAAAGAAGTAGAGTATTTTTGTATGAATGTACAAAAGATATTTGATCAGACCAAATAACATTTTAAAATTGCCATAGACAGTTTTAATGCTAAAATTGGTAAACTATTAAAAGATAAAAATGTTATGCATAAATTTGGTTATAGTGTTAGAAATGAGAGAGGATAGAAACTTGTTGAGTTTGTAAGAAAAAAACTATGATATAAATTCTTTCTTTAAGAAAAATTGCTAAATGAAAATGAACATGAAAACATTCAAGTGAAAGTACAACTTGGGTTATATTTTGACTAACAGAAAATATATTTTTCCAATATTGTAATGTTCTTAATAAATGCAGCACAGAAAGTAATCATCTATTAGTGAGATGTAAGATGTGTGTTAATGTAAAACTAAAGAAACAGAAATTACTAAGAAAAACAATATTTATAGTTGATATTCCTAAGCTTGAGCAATATGCCTATGAATTTAAATTAGAACTTGCAAATTGTTTAAATATTAAGAGATTTTAAAAATAGTTCAGATTTGAATGAAATCAGTAGGAACTCTCTCCATACATTAGTGCCATCAAGTGCAAGCTATCATCATCAACCATTATCAATCCACTGCAGGATGAAAGTCTCTCCAAGTTCAATCCATCTTTTCCTATCATTATCTTCTCTTCTCCACATCACCCCTGCACACTTTCTTATTTCATTCACCCATCTCACATGTGGTCTCTTTCTGGGTCTTTTGCAACCTCTTGGAATAAATGTGGAAAAAGTTTGTGCATCAAAATTTTTATCAAGTGCCCTATATTTCCAGACTAGTTTCTAGTTTGTGGCCTTCATCTGGTGAGAAGCTTTGTATCTGATAGAATTGCACTTAGATATTTGGATCTAATGCAACCCTCAAGTAGGCACATCTATTTTTTGTTAATTATAAAGCTATGAATTCAAAATTTTCAATCCAACCTCATTCATTTATATAGTCATATAAATCTGAACTCATTTCAGTATCTATACCTTTTGATGACTTTGGTTTTTTTAAATATCATAACTTCAGATTTTTCTTCACCATTAACAACTATGTAAGATTTAATGCACTTGTCGTATATAGTGAAATTAAATTCTTAAAAAATTGCAATAATATTTCTTAAGGCTAAGCACTTTCAGAGCTTTCATCTCCATATTCATAGCCTTCAAACATAATAATTTATGCAAATCTATGCAAGCTCATTTATATTGTCCATCACTTTGAAATAGAAAAGCATGTATCCTTCCTGTTTATTGCCTTCATATCTCTTGCTATATACCATGCCTCCTTAATCTTCCTTTTGATATCACTCCTCTCAGTGGAAATTATTGTAGCACTTGCAGGTTCAAATTCATGATTAGCCATTTTTTGGTGGTCCACAAATACTGAGCTACCTTCATTTCTGCTCAATACTCTTTTGTATAAATATTTGTGTTGAGCCACTCTATTGTTTATAGTGGCCCGAGTCTCACCGTAGTATACTGCTCCACAGTTTGCTTGAGGGCATGTCATCTTGTATACCACATGTGGTCTTGTTTGTAGGTCAGTTTTGTCCTTGGAATTATTAATTATACTATCTTTTAACATTAGATCCAAAGATCTAGGTACAGTGCTCTCAGATTCAAGACTACTCATTGATGGAAGCCACAAACTAGAAACTAGTCTGAGGATATTGGACAAGGAAAGACTAGATAGAGATTTTGATGCACAAACATTTTGGCATTTATTGATTATTATAGCTTACACTGAGTGATATGACTGTATGAAGAGAGTTACTATTATTTTAATAGCTTGTGTAAATATAAGAAATGGTGATCATGTGATATTTTAGTTGTTTACGATTAACTAATATATTATTAAAAACTGCATAAAGATGGCTGGTATAATAAAAACATAACTTTATCAGTAAATTTTCTACTTAGTGAACACAATGAATGCAGAAAATAGAATACGTATTAAAATACAGTATATAAAAATGATTCATTAAGAAAAACAGAGTATCTAGAGTCTTGTAAAATTGTATGAAAAAGAGTTAATAACAATAATTGTGAATAATAAGAAAAATTATGGAAGAGAATAAAAGTATCAAAAATGTAAAACAATATATTGGTATTGGTTAAAAAAATGTTATTTCTGCATTAAGAAGGAAATATGGAATAGTTATTAAAAAGAGATGATATAAAATGTATGGAAGAGTTCTATAAAAAATTATATATTAATAAAAAAATAAAAAACCAAGTATTTGTTACTATTTTTATTACTTCTAAATTTTCCGGCATTTTAAGTGAAGAAAATAAGATGTAATTAAATTAATTTTAAAAAAATGCTAATGGCTTTGCCAGGAAGTCGGCTGCTCTACCAACTGCACCAAACTTTGGCGGATTAAATCTATAAAAAAGGGAAAAGTTCCAAATAATGATGGAATTACAATCGATATCTTAAAAGAAGTAGAATGAGAAATCCAAAAATTGTTGGCAAATTATATAACAAATGTCTAAATGATAAAGATTTATCAGACAATTGTAAAAATGCAATATTAATATGGATACTTAAAAAAATAAAATAAAGAAGATCTTAGAAATTACAAGTCTATCAATTCTTTTTAAAAGTTTTACCAAGATAAGTTATAATTCGTAGGTGGTGAACTTTCGATTTTAGCCAACAAAAGGACGAGTTGTATTTAAAAGTGTTCTTTAGCACAGTTGATCACATCAAAGTATTAAGAGAAGTTATGTTGTCATTTTGCTTTGGATTTGTAAATTGCGAAAAGGCATTTGATTCTATCAGCATTTATATAGTGATTAAAACATTGGATGATCAAGTTATAGACCCAGATTATTGACATATGTGTGGGAAATGGTGATCTGGACCAACTGATGAGTGCTGGTTCAGCACGAAATACTACTATTGGAGATCATTTATTTTTTTTATATGTATGTGGTCATATGTATCAGTTGTCTAAGATGGATTATTGGACAGCTGTAGAAAGTCTGATTTCAAGTCACTTATATATATATATATATGTGTGTGTGTGTATGTCTGTGTGTGTGTGTGTGTGTGTGTGTGTGTGTGTGTGTGTGTGTAAATTAGCAATTGGCAGTTTTTTAGTGTACCCTTACATATGAGGCAGTTTCCAATGTAGAATAACAGGTCATTTTATTTCATTAAGGAAAATCATTATTATGCATGCTAGAGGTTTAAATGCCTGAAATGATGCTAGAATCGAAAGTTGAGATTTTATATAAATATAATAAAGTAATCCATTTGTTTTTAAGATGTGAAAATATAAACACAACGATTAATGTATATTATATTTAAATGGGTAATATATATATATAATATTAAGCATATATTATATTTAAATGGGTAATATATATATATAATATTAAGCATATACTAAACAAAGCAGAGACGATTATAAATTTAATTCCAATCTTATACAAATTAGAAAATATTACTCATCACTAAAATCAAATATGTAATAATGAATAATAATCTGTATCTAGAATATATGTACATAAATATATAATAGATGATTTTTATTGCACTCTATTACACATATAAGAAATGAGATCATTACCCACCATCCAACATATAATGACAGACCATTCCTCTTTTGCTGCACATAACATTTTGACTTAAAATAGCCACGATTAGTTTTTAAATATTCCATTTCAGGATGAAGTTGTGTCCTTCAGCTTTCCAATGAAAATAGTAAAATAGAAGACAGTACTATCATATTTGCAAAGGAAAATTAATATTTTAGCAATTTTCTAAGAACTCATTTACCGACCAAAATTAAATAGCTAAATCTATTGTTTAGCTGGAAAATAAATATAAACGTGTTTTATCTCCTCCAAACCCTGCATGGTTTGAAGTAGTTTGTAAAGCATTGACTTAGGTTCGAGAGTTCCCAGAATCGATTCTGGCGCTTGATCTCCTTATGCACTCCCGAACAATAAAGCTAAACGCCTTTCTTTTATCTAATTCAAACCTTACTTTGTAGATATTTGAAAAAAAATTGTTTCAATTTTTAACGTATAACAAATAAGTCTGTATTTTAAAAACAAATAGAAAAGAATAACTTTTTTTTAAAAAAGTAAGTCGTTATTCTATTAAAAAATTAAAAGGATATTTAAAAGTACTGAGAAAAAAGTCAATTCAAAAAAAAAATTGAGGCTCTTTATTTTTATTAACGATTTAAAAAAAGAAGACAAAATAAAACCTAAATTTGAATAGATAATAAATGATTGATTGTTATTTTAAAGAAGTAATTGAAGAAAACAATTTGTACAAAAATTCAATATACACATGTAAAAGTTATGATATCTTATATAATTACAACTAAAATTTTATATAAACCAAAAATACATTTATAGCAATTTCCAACTCAATTATCATTCTAAGTAGAGAAGTAAGTCTTTATTACGACAAAATACTTATTTGTGATTGAAGCTTTAAAATGTTAAAGCTAGTTTTAAGACCTTTCAGAATATAGACATTCATGTGGACCGATACCATGAATATATTGGATGAACTAATTTAAATAAGAATTAGCTGCTGAATAAAACTTTTCCAGAATCGAGATGTGGACATTTGCAGGAGTTTTGGTATTAGTTGGTAGCAGACGGGTTTGGCTTCGCGTCCCGGCCGATGCTATGACATATGAAAAAAAAATATTGAATATCATTTCTTTTGGTAATTAGTTAGAAATTTTAGCCTAATCAAATCTTTTGTTCTAGTCAATTATTTAAAATTTTACAATTTATTTCCTACATTTAACTGTGCAGTTCAATCTACCAGAAAAAAATTTGAAAAATATTGGTAAAAACTTCCTTACAATTTATCATTAAAAGATATTTTAAAGGATTAATAATTTTTATTAGTCATACATTATACTAGAGAGATTATTTACTTAATAATATTTTTGTAGTGTAAATCTCACTATACCCCTTTCACGCAAGATAGGGACTGGTTTCTATCAACTTTTAATATTTGACCAAAGAAAGAAGTGAAAAAGATGTATAATCCCCAAGATGCATATTTCCAGCACTCATCAGAATCTCTTACACATATCTTTATAATTATTCAGTATATATAGATAATCAATTACTACCATTTAATCTATGTGTCAAACTTGATACAAACCAAAAATTATTAATATACTTCCATTAATTGGTTTGTGCTATTTTTTTCACATTTTTGGGTACATGTTTATGATGACCCCGCTCCATAAGATGTTACATGCATACAAAAACCATTCTCTATCATGTGTGAGAGTGGCTTAGTGAAGATTGCACTACAGAAATATTTTAAGTGAATAATCTCTAGTCTAAGGAATGGCTAATAAAAATTGTTAATATACTTTTATTAAGTGGTTTATGTCAAAGTTGTGGAGGCAGTAAGTTTGATACTTATCAATTAAACTGTAGTAATTTCTATCTGTATATACTGAACAATGATAAATGTATGTGTAAGAGATTGTGATCTGAGTAATTGATGAGTGCTGGTTTAGCATGAAATGTGCATCTTGGAGATCATACATCTTTTCCATATATCTTTGGTCATATGTTTGTGATTACACTTCTCCACACAGTGTTTAGAAATCATTCTCTATCATGCATGAGAATGGTGTAGTGAAAATTACACTACAAAAATATTAATCATTTAATATTTTAAAGGACTGTTGTGTTCATTCATTAATAAATTGGTCAGACAGAATGCAATTGGATTTAAATTAATAGTTCATATTAATGAAAAATAACTAGTGTAATTATTATTATTAATAATAAACAGAGCAAAACTCTCCATACAGTATTGCCACCTATGCTAAACAGAGTAATCAATGGATGCCAGAAGGCTTGTGCATAAAATCCCTATCTAATGCCTACTCATCCAATATCCCCAGACTAGTTTCTGGCTTGTGGCCTTCGTCAGTGAGGAGCTTTGGATCTGAGAGTACTGCATCTAGATCTTAGGATCTAATGCAACCCTCTAGCAACCACCTTTTATCTCCACTTAACTACAAAACTATGAGAATGAAATTGACAACGTTAAACATCACATGATCACACTAGATAGGGATTTAATGCACAAGCCTTCTGGCATCTATTGATTTCTCTGGTTGGCACTAAGTGGAACTACTGTATGTAGAGTTTTGCCTGTTTTATTATTATTATTATTAGAGTAGTTATATGAAAAACAGAAAGTTAGCCCTATAAAACAATTGTTTTTTTAAATATAATTAAAACTATATTTCCATCATATATTCTTATTTCAGCAGAGAAGTATTATTTATTTAAATAAAATTTCTTCTCTCTTAGACATAAATAAAATATTTGTTGAATTTTTGAATGTGGTTCTTTCAGTCATTAAGCTTTTAGCTTAGAAATCAAATTAATTAGATGATTGTTGAATTGTCAATGTGGTACTTTATTTTACTGAACTTATAGTAATGCCATTTTGAATCATAATTTAGAAAGAATACTAGTATCTTCTGAAAAATCACATGGGTTTGTAGTATATATATATATATATATATATATATGTGTGTGTGTGTGTGTGTGTGTTAAAATAAAAATTTTCATGGACTACAGACATAAATGGCATTATCTGGATTATGATTTATCTGGTATAATTTATTGTACTAAAAATATATATTATTTGGTTGAGTCACATTGGCCATCAATTGGTTAATGAATATTATAGAAACCATTCTTGCAAAGGCCCTAAATATTATTGTGCAACAAGATTGAATATTTTTCCAATAGAAAACCAATAGAAATAATAAAAATCAAAAACTCCTTAGATTAACGGGTCTTTAAAAATTCTTCCAAATATAAAATATTTTACATGTATCATCAAATTCATTGATACAACTTGGCCTTTTAATGATCTCAGGGGCTTCTCTGATCTTACATTGTTGAAGAGTGTCATATCTGGATTGTATTCTGGTATTAGAGAAATCAATAATTTGATCTGTAACCATGGCATGGAACAGAGAATTCTGCTGATAATAAATATTTTTTAACTGCATTAGCACATTCATCTTTTCTAGTACTGATGCAATGATTGTTCATACCTATCTAAATAGCTCTATAGACACCACATAAAATTTCATAAATTCCATGGTCTCCAAAGGGGTTGAACTTTTAGGCCACAATAGAATAATACTGATTAGTAAGTAATATATGCTGTTTTTTATAATAAAATATTTTGAAATACACCCAACATTGTCAGAGTTTTCCTCTTATATAAACAATACAAACTTTAATAGTTATTCTTCTTTTGTTTCTTAATTTGATTGCTTTGGCCTTGAATTAAGGCTTTGGGTATATATTATAACCATTAGCTAATAAGACATTACTTACATGATTTATTTCTTCCAGCTGCAATTTATGTGAATGGTTTTCGAGTGAAAAGAACTTTGGCTACAGAAAAGATAATAATTATAAATAAAAATTATTGCTCATCTCTAATTAACAGGAATTGTAGATTATTCCATTTCTTGATGTACTCTCGCCAAAAAAACAAAATAAACTTTCATCTTTTTTCATTTTCAAAATAATTACACACAGAGACAGATACTGTAGTGTTTATCTCGTCACCATTCAGCTCAAATCTTTTCTGTAGCCAAAACTCTTTTCACTAAACAATTAACCTTTCAGATGAAGTATATATAGAAGATATAAATCAGGTAAGTAATGCGTTATTAGTTATTCACTATAATAATAGAAATATATACCAAGCCTTAATTGAAGCCTTAAACAATCAAAATAAAAAAACAAAAAGAACAAACTGCAGACAATATTTGTTATTCTAAAACTTGCATATAAAAACTGCATACACTACTTACCAAAAAATTAATTACATTATATTCAAACCTAAAGACTTGATTTCTCTTGAAGACATGGAGTTTATGAAATTTCATGTGGCATCCATACAGTTTCTTATATAGATATATTTTTAAACAGCATTAAACTGTTGTACATGCGCTTTGGATTCTAACTATAAAATGAATGAATACAAACACTTCAATCTTTTCCAAAGACTTTATCATGTGTTTGAAGTGTTTGTATTCATTCATTTCATAGTTAAAATCCAAAGCGCATGTGCAACAGTTTAATGCTGTTTAAAAATATTACAGTTTGTAAAAAACATCCCGCTATATAAAATAATTGACTTATTTATATAGATATAAAAAAAATTGTTACATCAATGCTACAAGTGATTAACATATTAGTGCAATTAAGTAGCATTCATCATTAGCTTTCTCATTCTATATTATGCATATCGGTCATAGTATTGATCTTTAACACCAGAATCCTATCCAGACGTGGTACTCTTCAATAATAAACATACCGCTATATAAAATAATTGACTTATTTATATAGATATAAAAAAAATTGTTACATCAATGCTACAAGTGATTAACATATTAGTGCAATTAAGTAGCATTCATCATTAGCTTTCTCATTCTATATTATGCATATCGGTCATAGTATTGATCTTTAACACCAGAATCCTATCCAGACGTGGTACTCTTCAATAATATAAGTCCAGAGAGAGCATTAAAGTCCTTAAAAGATCAGCTTGTATCAACAAAAGTAACGGGCGTGCAAAATACTATTTGAAAAAAAAAAAAATTAAAACTCATTAATATAAATAGTTTTTGATTTTTATTATTTCTAACCGTTTTTATTGGTAGAACTTTCAATCTTGTTATAAGTGGTTGTTAACAGCGTTTCTACAACCATTCTTATAATACTCATTATTTAGTTGATGGCCAGTATATCAGCCTAAATATCAATAAATTATATATGGATAAAATCTGGATGATATAACACATATATATAAAAGACATTTTGCGGGTTCATCCGTGTTAAAATATTTTAAATATTGATATACCGACCATTCGACTTGATCACACAAGTCATCTACTGGGTGATAAAAGGTAGAAAGACGGTTGTAGAGGCGCTACAATCACTGATTTGAAAAAAATGTTAAAGTTCCACCAATAGCAAAAATGTTAAATTACGAATGTTTTTTAAAAAAATCTTTCCAAATAGGAAGAAGTTTGTATGTATCATCTCGCTTATTAATTACAATCTGGCCTTTTAAGTATCTCAATGGCTTCTCTAATTTTGCACTGGTAGAGATTATCACATCTGGATATGATCCTGATACTAGAAAAATCAATTTTATGACCTGAATCTATAGTATGGAATGAAAGTGCTGATGATGATCAGTATTGTTTAACTGCATTAGCATGCTCATCTCTCCTAACACTGATGTGACGATTACTCATACCTATGTAAAAAGCTTAACAATTTTCACATGAGATTTGATAAACACCATGAGATGCAAGAGATATTGAATCCTTAGGCTTGGTTATTATATTGCAGATCTTTTGATAAGTAGAAAACGCTGTATTTATATTATAGCATTTTAATATATGTCCAATACTGTCTGTAGTTCCTTTTACATATGGAACACAAATCCTAATAGCTGATTTATCATCTTTTTGTTTCCTATTTTGTCCATTTTGGGCTTGAAATAAGGTTTTTTTAATAAATTTATAACTATAACTATTTGCTAATAAAACACTATTAATATAATTTATTCTTCTTTCAGATGTGACTCATCTGAAAGGTTAATTGCTCTATTTAAAAGAATTTTGGCTACGGAAACTATCTGAATTGGGTGATGATAAGAATGAAAATGTAAATATCTGTCCGTGTGTGTATTCTTTCTGTAAATTGAAAAAGATAAACTATTTGATGTTCTGGTGACTAGAACATCAAGAAAAGGGGGTTTTCCATCAGACTCTGTCTTCATTGTAAATTTAATATGAGGATGCATATTATTTAAATGTAAGAAAAAATAATCTAACTTATTTTTTCCATGTTGCCATATGACAAAAGTATCATCTATGTATCTGAGCCAAATGAGAGATTTTAAAGATGATGATTCTAAAGCACACATTTCTATATTTTTCATGAATAAATCAGCTATTACTCCTGAGATAGGTGAACCCATAGGAGTACGAAAAACTTGTCTGTAATGTTGTCCATTTTATACAAAATATGTGTTCAAGAGACAATGTTTAATCAAAGCAATAATATGGTTTGGTAAATTGCAGCGTTGTGAGATTATATTTAAAGCTTCATCAACTGGAATGTTTGTAAACAAAGACACGACATCAAAACTGACCAGAATGTCATTAGCATTAATTTTTAAATTTTTTAAAACAGAAATAAAATTTAAAATATTTTAACATGGATGAAATGCAACCCGTGAAAATCTTCGTATCAACATATATATATATTAGAAATAAAATCCTTATGAATAAAAATATTAAAACAAAAAAATTGTTGCATTACTTTAAAAAAATTAACAAAAAGTTTATGTAATACATACAACACATGGGGTAAGACACTTCTGAGCATTACCTCTTTTAGTATCAACATTAATCAAATTACAAATGAAAAGTCAATCCACTTTCATTTGTTTGCCTATCTGTTATATGGATCATGGAGTTATTGCTGCTCTAAAAGAGCAGCAATAACTCCAAGTGCTCGTTATTTGTCAGGGTTGTAAAGTTATATTAATATATAAAGAGTTTGGTGTTAACTGAAAGAAGATCCTTTGAATCCTCTTGGAGAGTTTAATAGAATTGAGCGAGACAAATTTTTAGTGTCCACCTCATTCTTGTCATCTGATTATTCATATAATATATGAATATGAGTGGGCTGCTCACCAACATCCTTTAGTCAGCATGGTGAGTTTATTGGCTTTTTATCTCCGAGTTTAACATCCAAAAAAACATAATGGTCTTTCTTCTCAGTTGCCTGATAGCTTTTGACTAAAATGCCAGTTGACTTTTCTTGAAGGCCAAATGAGAATATATTTATACATTGTTTTATATATATATAATATTTAAATACAAGTGTATTGTCATGCTGAACTTAAAGTAATTAGAAGAGATTTTAACTCAGACTTTCAAGTTCTCTACAACAATCCACCATCTTATACAACTGATACACATGACTACATACATGTGAAAAAGATAAATGATCTCCAATATGTGTATTTTGTGTGAACAGCACTCATCAGTTGGTCCAGATCATCATCTCCCATACATTTATGTAATTCATGCTCAGTTTATATTAAGATATCAAATCTTCATACTTTAATGGACAGGTTTCAATCTTCTTCACCCTCCAACTCTTCAGTGATCCATATCATTAAAATCTGATGATGAAATGCCCAAAGCCCTTGTTAATGCCAACATTATTGTCATAAAGTCAACATGGGTATCTTAATTTAAACTGAGCACTGATGATATATGGGTGGGAATATTATGATCTGGGCCAACTTTTGAGTGCTGTTCAACACAAAATACATATATTGGAGATCATTTATCTTTTTCATTTTATGTAGTCATGTGTATCAGTTGTATAAGGTGGAGTGGATTGTTGTAGGGCACTTGAAAGTCAGAGTTCAAAACACTTCTAATTAAGTTCAGTATAGACAGTATACTTGTATTTAAATATTATACATTCATCATGTATTCTGCCCATCCCTCTTCTGTTTATTTAAATGGACATATTAAGGTCCTATACATGAGAATCAGATTGTCTTAAAGTCATCATGGATGTGACCATAATATTTGTGTCAATAAGGGCTTTGAGCATTCCATCATCAGATTTCATTGATATGGATAGCTGAAGAGTTGGAATGTAGAGAAGATTGAAGCCTGACATTAAAGTTTGAAGATTTGTTATCTTAATATAAATTGAACACTGATTATATATGTATATGGAAGATGACTGCAGATTGAGAATGAAATACATATATTGGAAAGCAATTATATTTTTCACGTGGATGTTGTCATGTGTATGGTTGTATAAGATAGAGTATATAGCTTAAGAGATCTTGAAGGTCTGAGTTCAAATTCCTTCCAATTATATGTATATATTATAAAATTTCTAGATTGATCTTGAACTAATAATATCTCAGAATTTATATTCTTTACTAAAAAAAAACACACACACACACATACAATAGCAAAAAAATAAAATAAACCGCTAAAAGTTAAGAAAGCTTATAGACAGTTTTAAATCATGATATGAATTTTTACAAAATCATACATTTTATTTAGTAATCATTTTTATTGAAGAATTTGCAACAACAACTTATATATACATATTAACAAAAATCAAATTCCTATTATTTGGCAGGTAACACCAAATTTTGTGGAGTACTTTTAAAATTGTGATTCTAAGAGAGTGGAAAGAAGCAAGAAGTTATCACCAAATCCAATCAAATATTATTCCAATTATCTATACTCTTCCGCATAGTTAACCAATCTAGCCAAAAACTTAATATACATGTATTGTATGTAAATCTATTATTATAAAGCGCTTAAAACTTTGATACATCTAATTCCTAATCCATCTAAATCACAAAAAGTTCAATATTTATAGGATTATTATCTCATTAATGAAACAATAGTGCCTATTAATTCAAGTCTTAACTTGACAACATTTAATCTGCTGAAAAAGTTTAGATGGTGGGGTCTGGAGTCAAAATATTTTGATTTCCTGATAAAAATAAATTTAAATGCACTGCCCACTTGTAGCTTTTTAATAAGAAACCGTGAATTTACTTCAATTGATGGTCTATGTGGTTTATGTCGCAGAGATGAAGACACGATTGAACACATTTTTGGTGAATGCAGTTATTTGCAAGTTTGTAGATATTTTATTAGTTTTATTTATAAACATAAAGGCTCTTTGATACATGTATTGATGCAAGCAATTAAAGCGGGAGTTTTTGCTGATATTAGAAGTGCCACGTTTTTAATATATAGTTTATGGCTAACTCGATGTGATATTCTTTTTAATTCTAATTGTACAGATCCTCTGAAGATTATAATTAGAAAAATCAGAATGATAAAAGAAAGAGACAATAGAATATCATCACAAGATTTATTTATTAGTAAATGGGATCTTATTAACAATGGAAGACCAGGTTGGATATTATAAATTACCTTTTTTTTTTAGAAAAGTCATATATATATATAATTGTATTTTTAGTCTATTTTTATATTTTTTTATTCACTTGTTAACACTTGGCAGATTCTGCCTATTGAACTTTAATTTGCTTATTGTTTTTATCATACAATATTATGCATTTATTTTTTTCTAGTTTAATAAAGTTTGTTTTGATAAATAAAAAAAACTTTGAAATTATTCAAACAGAAGTCAATCTCCGATAATGCACTATTTCTTAAATATTATAAATTTCCACGCACTCGCCCACCGGTAAGAATTTAAAAAACTTAAGTGAATCACTTAAATTTAAATCATACATTCTATATACACCAGTTCTTATAGACCATGTTTAAATCAGGGCTTGAGACTATTGTGTACCTGATGTTATAATCAAATATTCAATTGCACAAATCTATTTAACCCATCGCAGGAGAAAGATTTGTAGAATTGAATATTTGATTATAACATCAGGCACACAATAGACTCAAGTCCTGATTTAAGCATGGTCTGTAAGAATTGGTGTGTATAGAATGTACGCTCTAAACTTAAGTGATTCACTTAAGTTTTTTTAAACTCTTACTGGCTGGTGAGTGCATGGAAATTTATGATATTTAAGAAATAGCGCATTATCTGAGATTGACTTCCATTTGAATATTTACATGTATTATATGTAACTGGATAGTAAATTTTTAGTTTTTTTTATAGAAATTTTTAATTTTATTATTACTTTAATCAATTTATACAAAATTTTACACATCATTTATTTTAGCTAATCATTTACTGTTATGAAATCATCAAATCATCATTATGTTCACCATTTTATATGCTTACACATGCAATGTGATGTGATGTATTGTGACTTCTTCTTTATTGGAGTCAGAAATCTTTCAGCTACTCTACCCAGAAAAACCCGTTAACCACTTTACCTTCTCTTTTCATTCCCTACCCAAAGTTTTTTTTATACTCTTCTTTATCCTGCTCCATTTTATTTCCACAACATAATTTTTGTCAACCCCATGGCCTTTATATCTAAATCTCTGTTATTTTTTCCCTAACCCAACATAAAAACCAAGAACCCACTTTCTGTAGAATCACTTTGTTTATATTTATGCTCCCACAACTTTATTATTTGTACCCTTTCTGCTTTCAGGCATTTACATTCAATTAAATAGATGCTGAATATTTTCTATGCCTTCCTTACACAATTTGCACACTAAATCACCCCTGTTCGAGCTTTAAACAGCACCAAACTCTCCATACAGTAGTGCCACCAAGTGCAAGCTTTTATAAGTAATCAATGGATGCAGGAAGATTTGTGCATAAAATCCCTAACTAGTACTCACTCATCCAACATCACCAGACTAGTTTCTAGCTTGTCACTTTCATTAGTGAGTAGCCTTGGATTTGAGAGCACTGAATCTAAATCTTAGGATCTAATGCAACCAAAATGTATAGATGCTGAACTGAGTTTAGATCTATACAAGCGAATGAGCTTGAGTTGTAAACATTATGGTGTTTTTATCCTGGGATAACTGAATAACTAAAAGCTGGCTGCTGGAGGGTTGCATTAGATCCTAAGATCTAGGTACAGTACTCTCAAATCCAAGGCTTCTCACTGATGAAAGTCATGAGCTAGAAACTAAACTAGAAATGTTGGCTGAGTAGGCAATAGTTAAGTGATTTTATGCACAAATCTTCCTGCATTGTGAAGGCTTACACTTGGTGGCACTACTATATGGAGAGTTGTTACTTTTACTATTATATTATTCTTAATTTTTTTTGTCTACTCCACAATAATATAATTGCGATTGCATAATACTATCTTTTATCAATTATACACTTTTCTCTCTCTCTCCCTCTCTCTCTCTCTTCCTCTCTCTCTCTCCCTCTCTCTCTCTCTCTCTCTCTCTCTCTCTCTCTCTCTCTCTCTCTCTCTCTCTCTCTCTCTCTCTCTCTCTCTCTCTCTCCTTTTAAAAAATTATAATATCAGTTTTGACTCAGTTTTTAAAGTTTGGTCTGCAAAAATTAGCAAAATATACTGAGATCACAGATTGCTGTGATTTCTAAACATATATTAAAGAAAGATCTTAAATTTTCAGATGATCATGGTCTTGTAAAATTTTTTCAGCCAGTTTGAAGATAGGCTTAAAGTAAGTTGTAGTAAAACTAATATAATTCATAGCACTTCTTAATCCATTTTTTTAAATCTTGTTTTATTTTATTTCCGTTTGCATATGTAAATGAATATTTTATTATCTTCCTTATTTTAAAGTTTATTTAAAGCATAAAAAATAATAAAATATTTATTTATATGAAAAAATTCAGTGAAAATAAAACAAGATGTTTAAAAAATGGATTATTTATAAAATGCAATTACATTTGGGGAAAAAAAAGAATTTATAAAACCAATATAATAATTAATAGTTTTTGTATAATATGAACAAGTTGAAGCTGTAAACAATTAATTAATTTGTCAGTTATTATATATTAAAGCGACTAAAGTTGCAATAATAAATAGTCAATCTAAAGTGGCAATGTCTATTTGATAGAATGTTATTCTTTTTATAAAAAAAAAAAGTTATAATGCTTAAAAACAGATTTTAAAAAACTTTTAATCGGTGCATTATCTCTTTCGATATAGTATATGAAATATTGACTGAATTTAAAATGAAACAAAGTTTGCAAATGAGAACGAAAGAATATGAAAATATTTGGCAATTAAAAAAAAAGACAAGAGTTGAAAGTGCATGCGTTTAAACTAAATCTATATCATTGGTGTTATTGCAATTATTAAAAAAAAAACTTTAATGATTAAATATATACAGATAAGAGGTAATAAAATTATGGACTAAAATATTTCACTTCTGGATAGCAAAGCAAATGTTCAACAACAACTAATTTGTGATGGTATAACCAAATCAGAAGTGTATAATGAAAATGCATTGAATGATAACAATAAAAATTATATAATGTCAAATAAAACAATAATATTTATTTTATAATTGTAAATTCTGCTAGCGTAGCATCAGTGTGTTGGTCAATCAACACCCCCCAAAATCATACCATGAATATAGTAACTTCCTAATCATTTTAATTCCAAACTTTCCCATGATATAATTTAATTTTAATCATTTAGATATTAATAAAATTATATTACAATAAAAATAGAATAAAGTGGTTATGAAAAAGACAGTTATAGCCATATATCTATAAAGAAAGAGATCAACTATAATATTGAGAATAAACATCAAAATAAACTATAATATTGAATGACTGTTCTAGACAAGAAAATGGAAGCTGAAATTTACAAATTCAAATTTAATTTTCTATTTTTATTATATATTCCAAACACTAGTTAATTAAAACTGTGAATCGTGAATCCATGAATACAGGGTAGAGGGGATTACTGCATACACTTATTTAAAAAAAATAGATCTGTAATATTTTTAATAATAGATTGGAAACTTGATATTCTTCTTGACTTTTGACAAATTTTCACTAGGTAAATTGTTTTGAAAAAATGTATATTTAATACAAGTATAGTGTGTATATATATATATATATATACACTTAAACTAGATGTAATTAAGAGGGATTTGAATTCAGACTTTCAAACTTTCTTCAGTCATTCATTATATCTAATACAACTGATACACATGACCAGTCATCTTTTTCACATGTATATGGTCATGTTAGATACAGTGAATGACTGAAGGAATCTTGAAAGTCTGAGTTCAAATCCCTCTTAATTAAAAAATATATAATTAGATCGTTATAATAATGTGATAAATTATAATTTTTTATTGTGCAAAGTTTATGACAATGAGTAACAGTATTACAGCGGTCTCATGTTAACTTTACATGCTTTGTCATTATAAAGTACTTTTCTTTTCTGAGAATTTGCTAAGAGAAGACGTCATTGTAATAAGATCTAGCAAAATATTTTTTGTTATTCTGTGAATATTCTATAGCCATTTTATTTCATTCTTTTTATAAATATCTGAAACTCTATTAACTATATGCAGTGTTCATCAGCAAAAAGATAACTGATACGAGATAAAACACACAGCATTATTTATGCTTTGTTTTTGTTACTGCTTTTTTTTTTTTCAAAATAGTTTCCTTGTAACTCAATATATCACTGTAAACAATTTTAAAACTGTTCTAGTTCCTTGAAATTTACCATCTAATTATCTGCAGTATGTCCTAAATTGACCATGGTGTGCAACTTTCATAATCAACTTTAGTTTTGGGTACTCAAGTACAACAATGCTTTTTTGACCAAAAAGTTATTTCCAACATTGGCTAGTGTGTTATCATGTAATAATGAGTATGAGCCTCATGGTATTTCATGTCACTTGCTCAAAATTCAAAACACTCTAGTAGTATAATTTGCAATTCAATCTTCAGATATATTTATGGTTTATTTAGAATATTAAAAAAAACAGTTTTGATTTAGTTTTTTGCATCCACAATTTTTTTTGTTGTTCTTCTTCTTCTGGTGAACTCCATTCTTCATTCTAGCACTTGGCTGATGGTTCCACATCTCATCATTAATTATAATGTATGACAATAAATTCTAAATCTATATAATTGTGGTTCTTTATATATCTCTGGAGCATTCTATTCTGGGTTTCTTTGGTTCAGTGACAACAAATAATGCATAAAGTGCTTATACATTTTGTTTTTCCAAATCTTCCATTATAAAGCAAGTGTTGTGGGAAATTTCAGTGAGTTAATCAATGCAGCAATCAGTTTGAAAAAAATTGGCAACTTTTTGCATGTTTTCTTCATTTCCAATTATTTTTGAAGCACCTGGCCAGAATGCTGTTTCTATTATTATAATTTTTTACAATTATAAATTTTTACAATTCATGATATCTCACTACCATACATGCTTTGAATCATTTCAAATGTTTTAGTAGCAAATTTGCCCAATTTAATACAAAATGTAGTGTTAATGCATAAAGGGTTTTTTTTCCTACAAAGGTAGAAAGTCATATTTCATGTTTTAAGGTATGATTCAGTCATGCTAGTATCTGTACATTTTTGTAATGAATAACTAAACTGTTATTATCTAATACATATGTTGGCTCACAGATGGCACTGTAGAAATCTTAAAGAGACAACCGTTGCCTTTTCACTGAGAAATTATTGTATACTATTTATAAATCAATGATTGCATATTGTTCATTGAAATTCAGGTATAATACATGAATACAAACTATGCTAGAATATTCCAACAGCACTACCTGCATCTAAAAACAAACTTTAAATCAAGCAGAATCAGACTTTGTGTTTCTAAATGCAGGTGGCGCTGTTAAAATATTCTACCAATGGTTTGTATTTATTTAACATGTATAATGTCTTTTTTAAATGTACAATTTCAACAAAAGTAATTAATAAAAAAGCAGAATAACACAATTATAAAAATCAGTACATAAATAAGCATTTATTTTTATAGCGTCTGTATACAATTGTAATTACATTCGAATATCAGCCTTTCAAGCTAATTGTGCAAACGCTTTGCGAGTGTTAATAATAACTGAATACTTTCTGACCAATACAAGATATAGTATTTATACAGGAATAAAAAGGAATCCTCTTATTCCTGTGACTCAAATATTTATATATGAGCAAATCTGAAGTACTGGCACAGAAAGTGTGACAATAGAACGGTCACTTTAAATTACTATATACAATGTCTGAATGAATGACGTCGATGAAATTGTCTAGAATTTACTAAATGTCATTCCAACTGAAACTTAATCATATATATAAATAAGCATACTATATCTTGTATTGGTCAGAAAGTATTCATTTATTATTAACACTCGCAAAGCGTTTGCACAATTAACTTGAAAGGCTGATATTCGAATGTAATTACAATTGTATACAGACGCTATAAAAATAAATGCTTATTTATATATATGATTAAGTTTCAGTTGGAATGACGTTTAGTAAATTCTAGACAATTTCATCAACATCATTCATTCAGACATTGTATATAGTAATTTAAAGTGACTGTTCTATTGTCACACTTTCTGTGCCAGTACTTCAGATTTGCTCATATATAAATATTTGAGTCGCAGGAATAAGAGGATTCCTTTTTATTCCTGTATAAATACTATATCTTGTATTGGTCAGAAAGTATTCATTTATTATTAACACTCACAAAGCGTTTGCACAATTAGCTTGAAAGGCTGATATTCGAATGTAAAAATCAGTACAGTAACAAATCAGTTCAGAAGGCGTAAACCACATGATAGATTGAATGTTTACTGAACTTTCAAATCAGGAAAATGGCTTACTAGGAATGATAATTCATAATAGTGTTCATGCAAATGCATATAGAATTTTAGAATTCAGATTTATATATATATATATTATCGTTTTTTTTAAAATGTGAGTTAGCGAAATAGGGGGTAATGAATGTTAACAAACATGAAAAACTATTGAAATTCCCTCTCCCTCACCCCATCCATACATATTAGTAGAATTATTTGAATATCTTAAGTATAAACTATCAAAAAATACCCCCAATTTCTCTTACTTGTTTATAGTTATTATTTACAACAAATTGAGTTATTGGTGCTCTGGAAGACTTCTAATGTTCAAACAGTGAAACTAGTAGGATAAATCTAAAAATCTTTACCTCTCAAGTTCACCACAATATGATAAATTTTGCAAAAATAATAATAATAATAATAATAATAATAATAATAATAATAATAATAATAATAATAATAATAATAATAATAATAATAATAATAATAATAATAATAATAATAATAATAATAATAATAATAATAATAATAATAATAATAATAATAATAATAATAATAATAATAATAATAATAATAATTTGATTAGGATATTATGTAAAATATTTGCACCAGAAAAGGAAGGTTAGGTTTTGATCTAGGAGTTTTTAATTCTTAGGACTGTTACTCTGACACTGTGCTAAACCACATAGGGCTTTATTTTTTATGCGTTATCATTGGTCATCATATACTCTACCTAGATTTTCAGATCTATATAGCTCTTATAATGAACACAACGTTGTGCTTGTACGTGTATATACATTCATGTATGTACGCATATATATACAAACATTCATATGCGAAAGAGCACGTATTTACAATAAACCAAGAGAAAGATAAAAAAACGCATGATAGATAGATAGAAATGTATCAGCAGCTACTTTTCTGCACTCTGCTGCCTCCATCTGTAATGAGCTGAATCATCTTATGGCAGCTGCTCATTAGTCAGAAGATCATTCAGATACTACAAAAAAATGATTCATTTGCTATCAAATCAACTAACAAAAAATAAAAATAAAAAATTGTCACTAAGTGCTTTTGAATTTGTCGTAAAAACAAAAACCAATTTTACGTGATTTCATTCTAATTATTCGATGGTAATAAAATATATATCAATTGTATTTTAAAAAATTATATAGTTTCAATAATGTACCTTGAAGAGAGAGAAGTAAGTTCTGAATTTAAATATCGTTTTTTAAATGTTATTACTTATATGTGTGCACACATATGTGTATCTATATATGAAATCTATAAACACTTTCTGTATGTGTGTAAAGGAAAAGACTGTGGTTTAGTAGAAGAAAAAATAAGGAGTCTGCTTTTATCTATACTTTTTAAGGACTTAAAGAAACTGAGCAGTGCAAATTCCTAATGTCCAACCTCATACGTTCTTATCATCACAGCACTATTATTATGTGATTATTCATACAAGAGACAAACATGGATTAATTTTTTATATGTGAGTTTAAGATCAAAAAACATAATGGTTTTTACTCAATTTTCTGATAGTTTTTAACTAAAATATCAGTTGAAATTTTTTGATCAGAGAATAACTGTATGTGTGAACGATCTCTTTTTCTTTTTAATAGATATTTCCTTATTTCCAAAAGATTATAAAATTGGTTGCTAAGGCAGCAGTTGGAAACGAAGCCAAAGAGTGCTAACAATCCCATAAATATGAATTCAGACTGACATTCAATGACAACTTTTTATTTGGATATTATAACTGCATATCACTTTCAAGTCATGAAAGATTGCACTAATTTGAAGAACTGTCTAACATTAAATGGAGTATTATTGGAATTTTGTGAAGTTAAAATAAAAGATGAAGAGACAATTGATTCAAAAAGTGAACATATAATTTACTACAGCAGCACAAATATTGGAAGCACAGGTGAAGTACGAGTTATTATAAATAAATAAAAAAAACATTTTGGAGATTGATGATATCGTATAGAATGGCATAATTAGTTATTCAGAATTGTGGAAGAAATCAAATGCAAATAATTTGCACCAACAAGTTGTCATTGTGATGAGGAAATAAAACATTTTTAGATGGATGTACAAAAGGTTTTCAATCACTCCCAAGAAACATTTTTAGATTGCCATGGGAGGCTTTAATGCTAGAATTGGTGAATGATAAAAAAATGAAAGTGTTATGGGTAAATTTGATTATAATGATAAAATGAGAAAGATTGCAAACTTGTGAAGTGTATGATCCAAATGGAAGTACAACACAATAGGATCATATTCTGACTAAAAGAAAGTATGTATTTTAAGACTGTAATGATTTTAATAGATTCATCACAGAAAGTGATCATAGATTAATGAGATGTGAATTAGTGATAATGCAAAACTAGAAAAACATACTATTAAGAAAGTCAGTGTTAATTAATTAATTAATGCTGATATTTCTAAACTTCAAGAACACTATAATAAGTTAAAACTTGAAAGCCATTTTAAAATATAAATAAATTTTGAAGATGATCCAGATTTGAAAGAAATCAATAAGAAGATAAAAACAGGCAAAACTCACTATACGTATGCCACACACAGTAAGCTAGAGTAATCAATGGATGCCAGAAGGCTTGTGCATAAAATCCCTATATAGTGCCTACTCATCCAATATCACCAGACTAGTTTCTGGCTTGTGGCCTTCGTAGGCACTAGATGGGGATTTTATGCACAAGCCTTCTGGCATCCATTGATTACTCTAGCTTGCTGTGTGTGGCATATGTATAGTGAGTTTTGCCTGTTTTATCAACAGTTATACACAAGCATAAGAGATGGTGGTCATGTGATGTTTATTGGCTTAATAAGAAGATAATTGATATATTATTAAGAACTGCAACAAAGAAAACTGCTATTAAAAAAAAGCAACAAGTCATTGATAAATTTTTTACTGAGACAAGATTATGTCTAAAGAAAAAAAGAAATATTAAAATATATAAAAATGAGCTATTAAAAAGAATTGAATATCTAGAGATATTAAAATTGTATGAAAAAGAATTAATAACGGTATAAGAAATTGTAATTGTGAAGTGGCAAGGAAGACTATAGAAAAGAAAAAAGTTCAAAAGTGTAAAACAACATTTTAATATTGAAAGTTATTTCTGCAATAAGAATAAAATAGAAAATTATTACTAAAAATAAAGATGACTTCATGAAATGCATGAAAGGGTTTTATAAAGAATTGTATGGTAATAAAAAAAGCAAGAAAGCAAAGTATCCCTCCTAGAGCTATGTATTTTCTGATTTCCCCGCAGTTTAAATGAAGAAAAAAGCATATTATTTAATTGCAAGGAAATCAAGTTATACATCATGTGACTTAATTTAATAAGCTTGTGTTACAGCATTAATAGCTCTTAACAAGCTTTTTCCAATATCTCTATTTTCAGATAGTTTCTAGCTGTGACTGTTATCAGTGAGGAATATTCAAAAAAGCTTATTTAATTTATAAAGAAGGGAAAAGCTCCAGAAAGTATAGAATTTTTATTGATATCTTAAAAGAAGAGTTAAAAAAGCAGAAAAAATGTTGGCAAGATTTTATATCAAATATCTAAATGATAATGGTGTAAAAGATGATTGGAAGATTGCAGTAGTAATATTAATATTTAAAAAATATGATAAGGAAGATATTAGAAATTACAAACCTAATTGTCTTCTATCAGTTTTATACAAAATCTTTATCAAACAACTCATTTATAGTGAACTTTGGATTCTAATCAACCAAAAAAGAAGCTGGATTTAAAAGTATTTTTAATACAATGGATCACATCCAAGTATTGAGAGAAAGTATAGAAAGATTCAATAAATATAAATGCCATTATGCTTTGGATTTATAGATTATAAAAAGGTATTTAATTCCACAAGTATGTGGTAATAAAGCATTGGATCATTGGGGCTATCGTTATATTCTAAAAAATAAATATCAAAATGCAACAGCAAGAATTAGATTAAATGGTGGTAATGCATAATAAGGTGATTCTATATTTCCAAAACGTTTTACATCAATTTTGCAAGAAATTTTTGAATTAAAGTGGAAAATTAGTAAATGTAGATGATGTGGTTATTTTTGTAAATAATACTTCAGAGCTTCAGAAAATGTTGCAAGAGTATCAGATGTAAATAAAAATGTAAATTTTGAGGTAAACCTTTAAAAAGAATGTAAAAATAAAAATAAATACCATAAAGATTAAAATAATGTTTTTTGAAAAGAAAATAAAGATTATTAATTATGAATTAGAAGACATTGATAATTACAAATACATTGTTCAGATTGTTAGTACGAATAGAAACATAAGAAGAATAGTAATCATAGAAGTAAACCTGGTTGGAATGTTTTGATAGAAATAATTTAATAATAAAAGAAAATATGTTCATGTATTTGGAAAGGAAAACGTTTGATAGATGTGATTTACCATTTTTTATTTATGCATCTGACACTTGGAAACTTAATGTAAGAGTAATAGGAAGACTTCAAACTCTTCAACAAAGTATGAAATATTGGAGAGATGTGCGCTAAGAGTCACAAAAAGACATAGCAAAGAAAATTGAAAGAATTAAAAGACTGAAAGATTGAACTTATTGGTAGAAGACATGATAATGGATGGACACTTTTAAATTGGATCCTAAAAAATTGTAAAATATCTAGAAAGGAACGGCAAGTGAGATGGACAGATGAAATAACAAAGTTTACTGGTGAATTGTGGAAAAGCGATGCTAGGGATTGGAGTAACTGGATTTTATTTGGGAAAGACATTTATCTTATAGTGGATTGATGATGTTTGAAAATGATTATGAGGATGATGATAAAGATATGTTCCTAATTGTGTGTTTGTAGTATATATAATACATAAATACAAAATTTTGTGTGCACATAAAAGGAAAAATTCCATGATTTATTAGAAGAACATTTTGAATTTATATATCGTTATTTTAGATATTATTACTTATATATGTCTACATGTTTGTGTTATTGTATATATAATATATAAACATTTTTTGTAAGTGGGTAAAGGTTAAACAGTCTACGGTTTAGTAGAGATAAAAAACAAGTAGTTTTTAATTTTTTTATAATCTGTTTTTAGATATTATTATTTATGTGTGTGCGAGTTTGTGTGTTGTATATATAATATATAAGCACTTTTTTGTGGGCATATAAAGGAAAAGACTATAATTTATTAGAAGAAAAACAAATACATTTTGAATTTATATATTGTCTTGCAGATATTATTACTTATGAGTGTATACGTATATGAGTATTTGTATATATATAATATATAAACACTATTTGCGATTTCCTAAAGGAAAAGGGTCTATGGTTTAGTGGCCAATGGTTAGTCTGCCCTATAATTGATTACTAGGTTCATTTTTCTAGCAATACTTCCTGAAAAGTTGAGATAAATATGCATGGGTTTTTTAATTTTCCAACAGCGCCTCAGATGAAAAGTGAAAAAAAAGACTGTAATCACCATGGATAGTGAAGATTTAATTGTTTTTGCGTTTTAGATTTATCTTCTAGTTAACAATAACTAGTTTTTCCATGTTCCAATTAATTTTGAATAGTAATATGTTTGATTACTATACTGGAAAAAATACCTTTCCTTATAGTCTGAATTCAACCCAAGATCGTACATATATTGGCAGAAGCACTACCATTGTACCATGAGACCCTTGAGATGAAAGTTTTGATCTACGATTAATGTTAGCATAAAAATTAGAGTTTAAAAAAGAACATTATTTTATATTAAGGTATTAAAAACGTAAGTAAATATAAAAATAAACTGATTTTTTTGTTTATATGTGGAGCTTATTTACTGACCGTCTACGACTTGCTTGGTTTATCACTTTATTCATTGTACAAAAATCACTTGCAATTCTTTGTTTTCTTGGTTGTACAAAGTCCATGGTTGTTGTTTTTTAAAATTTTTGATAAAATATATTACACTAATGAATATGTGTGTATTTAAGTGTAAAATAGCAATTTTTTTCCCCATGATGAAAGTTTATTCATAAAAAAAAAAAAAAAAAAACAGATACAAATACAGTTAGAAAAAGGTTTACAAGGGAGTGATTATATGATAAATTAAAATTTCAGGAGCAACATGGTAAAAGTGGAAGGATACATGTGAAAGGGACTGGAAAGTGGAAAGGGGAAATGGTGTCTAATCCAGGTGAGTCCAAAATGCATGTCTTTGTTGAGCAAGCACCGCATGGGTCACAAACATTTGAATGAATGAGTCCTATGACAGAGGCTGAGAGGATGGAAATTGGAGGATTGCCCAAGTATCTGTGAGTTGTGGAGGTGGGGCTCGTTTGGTATCTCTGGTTTTGAGAGAGTGAATTAGGTCCAAGAGTTTTTGATTCACTGAGTGTACTCTCTGGTCAAAAATAATGGCACATCGGAGCAACCAGAGTGTATAGATGAGGAAAACTGGTAGTCTAATAGCTGCAAATACCTCTGTTTCTAGGGATTCTTGGAGATTGAAGATGGTATTCCTGTGTGAGGAAAGGGAGGAGTTGATGACATTTCTCATACCAAGCAGAAAGGAACATTTAAGTAGAGAGTGCTGGAGGGTTTCATTGTCAGTTTTACAGAGCTGGTATATGGGAGAGATCTTGGTGAAATCCCTATGACTGTAGACCTTGATGAAATACCTGGAGAATTTTTAAAACATAATAGTGATATTTTTGTTTCAATTGAAGTTTTTAGGATTATTTGGACCCATAAAGTTGTACCACTTGATCTTAAGGCTGTTTTTACTATTACAATTTTTAAAAACAGAGAGTATAGATAAGATTGCAGTAATTATTTCAAAATACTATTATTATCGACTAACAATCAGTAAAGATGTTTCAAGATTTTTTGTTGAATAAGTTTCTTCCATTTATGTATGAATGATTACCAGAGACTCTACACAATTTTAGAGAATCAGTTCCAGGAAAATGCAAAAAAAGTTTCAGAAAGAAAGAAGTAGTTTATATATTGGTTTTATTGATTTGAAGAAGGCATTCGATTCAGATAGTAGAACAAGTTTATGATATTGTTTGAAATTAATTAATTGGCCATCAAAATTTATTCATATTATACAGCTTCTACATGATGAAATGAAAGAAAGTGTTATTACTACAGATGGAAATCTGAGGCATTTGGAATGAAGAATGGTGTTAAACTATGATATATACTTAATGGAACACTGTTTTCAATGTTTATGCCAACAGTCTTTGGAATTGTTTATAGATGGCTAATCAAACAAAGATCAAGATGTGATATGCATTTGATATGGAATTTTTAATTTGAATCAATTAAAAGCAAATAAAGAACTTCTTGGATTCTGGATTTACAATATGAGAATGATTATGCTATTTTTTTAGTTCAAGACATCTTTTCAACTATATATATATATATATATATATATATATAGTTGAAAAGATATGTGACTATTTAAAACCATTCAAAAATATTTGTGTTTTATAAAATATAAAGAAAACCTTAAATATTTTTTTAATTTTTTGTCTGAAAAATAATATATTCTTACATTATAATCAACGTTTGACCAAACTCTTTGGCCATCTTCAGAATTAATTACAAAGAAAAATATGACCCACGAAATTTGATTAAAGTTGTAAGAATACAATTTTTCTAATAATAAAAAAAAAGATGTATAGAAAATTTTCACTTATAGTTTATGATTATTTATATATGAAAAAAGCATAATAGAATGTTATGAAGTTATGGAGATTTTTTACAGATAAATTTGAACTTACGTTTATATGTAAATATGTATGTTGCGTATATATATATATATGAACTCCAAATAATCTGATATTAATGCCTCTTGTTATTCTTTATTTGATACATGGATGCTAAAATTCCTCTTAAAAAAATGCTATTGCTAATGCAAATGAAATTTGTCATTTTTATATAAAAACTTTAAACTCAAGTTTAACAGAACCAACAAAAAAGGGTTCATTAAAAGTCGAAATGCAAGCTTTTATTCATAAAATTTCTGTAAAGTAATAAAATTAGAAGATATTGGTGTTAGACTCTTGACTATCTTAAATAGAAAAAAACATCAACATATGACATATCTCTAGCGTTTCTAAAAAATTTAGGACCTAAAGTCAAAATGTGATTGATAAAATTACTCATCCGTATTATTCTTATATAAACCTAACAACATCCAAAAATTATCTTCTTTTCTTCTTTTTTTTCTTCTCCTCTCCTTCTTTTCTTTTCATTTTTCTCCCTCTTATTCTTTTTATCATTATTATCATCATCATCATTATTATTATGTTTTTCTTATGATATCTGAAAAACAATCCTAACAAGAACTATGCCAACATTTAAACCAGAAATAAGTTTTAAGTGGTCAGCACAGCCGCCTTACAAGCAGCTGTCCCGGGTTTGCGGGTTCGCTTCCCGGTCGATGCTTTGACACATGAGAAAATAAAATAAAATAATTAAAAGTGTTAAGTTTTATTGTTATAACTTCAGTTTATGAATGTTAGGAGAAATGATCTTTTTTAAAAAGTATTTAGAATCCTTAAGGACAAAAACAACATTAATTTGTTTAACAAAATGTAACTTTCTGAAACAATAGATTGTAATGAAAGTTACACTATGCTATAAGTAATAACCTATTTTTTTAGTTTATTCTTGCATCATTGAAAGCTTAGGCTTAAAATAATTTCTGAGATCAACTTACTTGGGATTGTGTTGCAATTTGTTTAGCATTTGAAATTCAAGGGATGAATATTATTTTTCTGTATGGAGAAAAATTGCTCAATGTGTAGCCAAATATTATCATGAGAAATTTACTTTCTTATGGTGGCTTCCTATCCTTTCCCATATTTCTCACAAATTCCAGAAAACAAGTTGTCTTACAGAAAATGTATAAAAAAAAACTATTAAATAGATTATATTTACAATTAACTCAAAACATAGTTCATTAACCAGGATATATTTTTAAAAAACATCTCTTTTTGAGTTTTATTTAAAAATCTTTTAAGCAACCATATAATTATGACAGAAACAATGGACATTTTTTAAGGATCTGGAATAATTTTTTCAAATCTCTCAGTTCAGCTGGATTTTGATCTTGCTAGATTTACTGGAGTCTAATCAACTGATTAAAAACCACTAACAGTTATGTGCTAATTTGCTTTAGAAATTAAATTTAATAGTCCATGATTTATATAAATACATGAAGTGCATATTAATGGCTGATAATCCAGGCATATGATGACAGAATTGAAGGATTTAATAAGCAAAGCTTCCTAACTAAATAATTAAATTATATAATTTTTTTTTATATTCTTCTTTGCTATTTTATGTGTAATATTAATTATTGTATAATTATATTAATCTAGTTATTTGAAATGTTATAAAATAATAAAGTTATCATTTATTTAAAAAGTTGTCCAGGAATTGATTATTTCAATTTTTTCATTAAAGTTTGTAACCAATTATTATTCTTTGTACATACAATAGCTCCTTTTTTTTTTTCTAAAAAGTTAACACATTTCTTTTTTATTAATTTCTCTAGCAGAAAAATTTTTTTTTTCATGTGTCATAGCATCATCCGGGAAGCGAACCAGCGAACCCGCTAACCCGGGACAACTGCTTGTAAGGCAGCTGTGCTGACCTCTCGACCACCTACGCTTGACAATATTATTTTTAGATAATGATTTATTATTATAAAAACAATAATAATTCTCCACACAGTTTGCATTTTTTTGACAATCTTTTTCCATTACTTACTTTTTCAATGCCAGAATGTGAATTCTTTAATTATCAGTTTGTATTTTCGTTTATTTCGCATTTTTTTGCCATGAAAACTTTACCTTTCAGTAAAAAAATTTGTCCTTATTATAAAACTCTGTATCAGTAAAAATTAATAACATTTCAAAATAATAAAATTTTACATTTAATTAGTATGTGCTCTCTGTTTTGTTTTGTTTTTAATTTGAAACTAATCAATCTATTTTTAAATTCTTACTAAAGTAATGAGATATTTATCAATATCCAAATTTAGGTAAGTAATATTCCGACGCATAAACGTTTATCTTTGTAATAAACAATTTACATCTGTAAATTTTAACAAAATCAAAATTTGATTGAAGTCTGTCCATTAAAATATGAAGATTGGCTATCTTAATATAAAGCTGAGCACTGATTGTATATATGTGTGCAGAGAGTAATCTGGACCAAATGATGATTATTGGTTTATCATGATATATGTATATTGGTGATTATTTATTTTTTCAACATGTGTGTGATCAGGTGGGTCAACAATATGAGATGGCATGGAGAGTTGAGGGTCGTATGAAAGTCTGAGTTCGAATCCCTTATATATTACATTATTAGATTATTTAAATGTTTATTATTTATTTGCACTTTCATATAAAATAAATAGAATTATGTATTTTTCTATTTTCTGAAAATTTTCTTTCTTAGATCTTGCCATATATAGAGTTGTATTCAACATTAAATATATACATATTACGGTTATAGTAATAAATCCTGTAAGTATTAATAATTGCCGGTTATTAATAATAATTACCGGGTATTTTTGGTCAAATTGATAAATAAGACATATAAATCACTTTGACCAGGTAATTATTAATAATTAGCAATGAAGTCTGATAAATATAATAAAAATATATTGCATAATATTATTTGTTATTTATTATTTTAATATTTAGTGATTTTTTATTTATTGTTGTATTATTTATCAAATTATGAAAAAAATATACAAATAAGGAATACAAAACAAATAGAAAAACTTTAATTAGATAAAAGTTTTACATTTTTATAAAATTACAAACAATTACAAACTATTTATATATAAAATAACATTGCAAACTTATTTAATTTTTAGGAAGAACTTTTGTGGTATTTAGAATTAGAAAGAATTTTTAATTTGTTACAATTGCAGTGATTTGAGTTACAATCACCTGTGCAATTACAATGTTGGAATCCTTGACCCTCTAAATTGGAGTTCCTGTGAACACACACTCTTAAACTTTTTTTCATATCTAGAACATCATTAATTGAAATAAAAGTTTATTTGCAGACTGTGAATTCATTTCTAGCATAGAATTGCTAACGGTGTTGAAATTTATTAAATTTACCGTTGACAGTCAGGAATCATTAATAACTAACGGCTGGGTCATGTGACGTATTTTTAAAAATTAATTCATTTTGACCATCTTATTTGTTTTTTATTAATCATAACTGGTAATTATTAATGCAAACCGACTAATCACTTCAATCATAACAAATATATTATTCTTTATTCATTTATACAGATTTAATACAAATCAAAATATATTTATACAAATATCTTTCTTCTCTTTCTAAGGAAGTTGGCTTCTATGTAGAAGAAATTCAGAACAGTTTATATACATTTCCTTTTGATTTTAAATATAATACAAAATATGCTACTGATAATAACAACAACAAATTACATTTCAATAATATATTAATAATACATAATAATATTGATTTTATCATATTAATGCTCATAACTGAATCACACAGGCTTATTATATACCTGTGCCTATATATGTAATATATAGGGTATATGAGCACAGACTTTCACACGACCCACCACTCTCCACTCTATCTCATAATACTAACACACTTGAACACATATATGTTGAAAAGATAAATAATCACCAATATACGTATTTCATGCTAATCCAGCAATCATCAGTTGGTCCAGATTAACATCTCTACACATATATGCTATAAGTGCTCACATATATATTAAGATAGCCAATCCTCATATTACATATATAGACACAGGTATATAATAAGCCTGTGTGTTTCAGTTATTAGATAGTAGAGATGTCTGCCCATCCCTTGTATATGTATTAAATGGATTATGTCCTGTACATGAGGGGTCAGATTGACCTTAGGTCATAATGGGTGTGACACGAATCTTGGCCTCAGGGTGGCCTTTCAGTACTCCATCATCAGATTTTCAATTGGATGGACAGTTGAAGAGTTGGAACGTGGAGTAGATTGAAGCCTGTTCGTTAAAGTATAAGGACTGGTTATCTTAATATATATCTGAGCACTTATAGCATATATGTGTAGAGATGGTAATCTGGACCAACTGATGATTGCTGGTTTAGCATAAAATACATATATTGGTGATTATTTATCTTTTCAACATATATGTGTTCAAGGGTTTCAGTGTTATGAGATAGTGTGGAGAGTGGTAGGTCGTGTGAAAGTCTGTGCTCATATACTCTATATATTACATATTATATACTCATATATATTTTGCTGTATACTAAATTTTTTCTTTTTTCCCTCTCTTTAATATATTTTTAATTGATTTTTTATTTCTCTATAATGTTGCAAGCTTTTTAATTCTATAGGTAAATTAGTGAATAATTTAAGAACATAGTAATTTATTATTCTAATTCCATATTTATTGCAATATTTGAAACTATGCATGAGCCCATTTTTAAGATACATTTCGAACTGTTTTTTATAAGGTTTATTTGAAAGTACTATCAAAAAACTGTTTCTCTATAATTATATACTCAAAGTTAATTGAATAATAAAATATTATTTTTGTATCAATTTATATATATATATAATTTTCTTTTATTCAATCAGTGATTATTTTTTGCAATAATGCTAGCCTATTAATATTAGAAATGCACACAAAACCATAAAGAGTTATCAGCCAATAAACATCACATGACCACCACCTCTCATGCTTGTGTATAACTATTTTTAAAACAGGCAAAACTCACTATATGTATTGCTACACATGCCAGAAGACTTGCGCATAAAATCCCCATCTAGTGCCTACTCATCCAATATCCCCAAACTAGATTCTGGTTTGTTAAGTAGAGATAAAAGGTGGCTGTTGGAGGATTGCATTAGATCCTGATCTAGATGCAGTGCTCTCAGATCCAAGACTTCTCACTGATGAATGCCACAAGCCAGAAACTAGTCTGGGGATACTGGATAAGTAGGTGCTAGATGGGAATTTTATGCACAAACCTTCTGGCATCCATTGATTACTCTAGCTTGCTGTGTGTGGCAATATATATAGCGAGTTTTGCCTGTTTTAACATAAAGATTTATCCTATGTCTCAGTAAAGATTCACATAAAGATTATAACAATAAAAGTATTTATAGGAAAAGTATCTTTAACTTTTTAAAACTTTGTTATAAAATATCTAAATTTCTTAATTAGTACATTAATATAATGTTTCTAAGACATTTTTTTCATCTGTTATCATTCCAAGATATCTACTATATTTTACTGGTTTTACTTTTATACATTTACTATCATTATATATTGCATTATTATCATATATACAATGGTGTGAATGTAGATGTATATTAATATTTTTATATTTCATGTAAAAAAAATTTTACTTAATAAAAATCATATATCTATTGAAAGAAAAATGTTATGAATATATGACTGCTTAAAAATATAGCCCTTGATAAAGGAAATTTGATTAATAAATATAAGATGATCATTTATGATTATTTGAAGGTAAAAAATCCTTATACACCTGGGTCTTATTTTATGCGAATTTTTTTAATGCAATTTTGAAGTTATGGATTTATGTTTCTTCTTAATATCTTTTTATGCAGATTTTCTTTTATGCAATAAAGAAGTTTATATTTCACTTTATTTATTAGATATCAAGAAATTTAAATTATTAATAACTTATTTTAACTTGAAATACTTTTTTAAAAAAAAATATAATGTTATATTAGCAGCTAATGTGAATATGGTGTGAAGCTATTTAAGAATCTTAGCTTCTATGTAAATAACCCACTTGTACTTATGAATAAATAATAATAATAGATTTATACTTAGGAGTATAAAAATATCGCAATAAATATTCAAAAATTTTAAACTTTTAAAACATATTTTGTTAGATATAACTGAAATAAATATTCTTTTAGATTTTTAAAAATAATCAGACATAATGAAGATTTTGTTGATTTTGCAAACTGAAAATAATCTTTCTAATGATAATGTATAATCTTTTTGTTTTTATTGCAATCTCATTTTTTTAATATAAAAAACAAAATGTGAACATTTAAAATTTATTTCAGTAGTAAACAAAAATATCTATCAAATGAAGACAAATTTATTATTTATTATTTTAGATTTTATGTTGATGTGCGAGACAAAGGAAAACATCAGAAAAAGCTGAAATCTGAGAGAGTTTGCTGCAATGAACAACCTCTTAAATTCCAATGAGAGCTAAATAGTTATAAGTCTGGATATCATAAGCTTTATAAACAATTAGTAAAATCATCATCTTAAAGTTTAATCACTAATTACATAGTCAACAGAAAACCATTAACACAGCACAGGTGGTGCTAGTTGTACTTCCTCTTGTGATGAATCTGATTTCTTACCAGTTCACAAATGAACTGCATATTGTCAAATAGTGATAATGATTAAAATATGTATGAAAAAATGTAAAATTAAATGCTGTAGTTAATAAAAAAAAGTTTGTCTTGTATCATTTTTTTTAAATATTTGAAATTTTTTATTAGTCATAATTTATTTCCTTATTTTTTTATGTGAATTTTAAAGTAATTTTTCCTTGTTGCTTTGCTTTTATGCGATTTTTGAAAATTACAGTATGTATCCCCCATTTTTCAAAGTAAGTTAAGTCTATTTTTGTGTGATTTTTTTTCATGCGGGTTTTCTGTGGAACCTATCTACCACATAAAAGGAGACACAGGTGTATATGATTTAAAACTATCTTAGTTAGAATACTGATGAATACTTTTTATCATAGTAAATATTGTCAATCAAATGAAACAGTTTTATAGAAAAATATAAAATTAAAATATAGCTAACATTTCCATGTAATTGTAACATATTTTTAAATGATCTTGGATTATTAATATCAAGCATTGATGTTAAAATCCATGTGGTTCAAGCTGCTTGTTTATTAGGTGAGTGAATATTGTGTTTAAAATACATGTATAATAAGAGAGTTATATGGAAGCTGTTTGATAATTGTGATGTAATGAAATTTGAGCTGATTCTTATAAATTTAAAATATGCCCACAGGCAAAATTCTCCATACAGTAACACCACTCAGTGCAAGCCAGAATAATCAATGGATGAAGGAAGGTTTATACATAAAATCCCTATCTAGTGCCTACTCATCCAATATCCCCAGGCTAGTTGGTTTTCATCAGTGAGGAGCCTTGGATCTGAGAGCATTGCACCTAGATCTTAGGATCTAATGCAGCTCTCTAAAAGCAACCTTTTACTTTTTTACCTAACTATAAAGCTTTGAGTTTAAAATGAAAACACAATAATGATTTCAAGCTAAGCTAATTAGCTTATATAGTCATATGTCATATAGATCTGAACTCAGTTCAGCATCCATACTTTTTGTTGTCTTTGGTTCTTTAATAGCCATAGTCACCAAAATCCTATTAAGCAGGATTGGTATTAAACTATCAATCATCACATATCAACATTCTTTATGCTTACCCAAGCTGTTTACATGCAGGAAAACTCTTTAAACAGCAGTGCCACTCAGTGTAAGCCAGAATAATCAATGGATGCAGGAAGTGCCTAAAATCCCTATCTAGTGCCTACTCATCCAATATTTCCAGATTATTTTCTATCTTGTGACTTTCTTCAGTGATGAGCCTTTGATCTGAGAACTCCTCATTGATGAAAGCCACAAGCCAGAAACTAGTCTGGGGATATTGGATGACTAGTCACTTAATAGATTTTATGCCTGATCCATTGATTACTCTGGCTTGAACTGAGAAGTGCTACTGTATGGAGAGTTTTGCCCGTGTGTAAACAGCTTGTGTAAGCATAAAGAATGGTGATCATGTGATGTTTGATGGTTTAATTTAAAATATGCTTAGTTTTATATATATTTCCATAATGCAACTATAAATCGTTGCATGCATACATACACATACACTTACATTCACACAATTGAACTAATTCAGATGTATTTTCATATAGATTCTTTCTTGTTCATTTTTCTTAGGGTTTTCGCCTACAAATTTCCTAAGTCTATATTCTTTACCATTTCTATTTCCATAACCAAATTTATCCATAGCACTTTTATCTTTCGTTTTCAAATTTTAGCATTAAACCTTTACATGGTCACTTTAAAATGTTTAGTCTCATTAAACTTATTTTGTAAATCTATATAAAAATTATTTTTTTCTTAAATACAAGAAATTGTTGGGCCATAAATCAGAATTATCTGCACTTGGAGACATATACATCATCAATCTCCAAAATATTGTTTTCCATCTTTTATTTACAATGAAAATCACTCCACTTATGCTTTCAATATTTGTGTTTTTATAATAAAGAACACATTCACTTTTCAAATCAATTGAATCTTTTAATTAAACTTCACAAAGTTCATTTCCCCCACTTATGTAATATTTCTTTGCTTGAAAGTTTACAGTTGTAGGTATCTATGATAAACAGTGGATAGCAACCTAGACCATATTCATGAGACATTTAGCACTCTCTGCTTTTAGTTGCCAATTTCAATCTTCGTTTCCAGACAATAAGAAGAAGACAGTTTTGTCTCTTGTAAATATAAAAGAGAACCAGCATTTATTCATACGTTGCATTTATACATACGTTTTTCTGTTAATCACATTTTCAAATAAGTTGATGTCTTAGTTAAACATTATAAAACAACTGAGAAAAAAAAAATATGTTTTATTTGTCTTAAACTCAGAAATAAAAGCCATTAAATACGTAATGCGGGCTCGTGAATGTTGGTGTCATGTTTATTCACCATATGAATAATCTAGCAAACGCAGGTACATATAAAGTACACACAAATATATATAGAGAGAGATGCAATCGTAATGATAAAATGTAAATAAAACATGTTCCTATTTATAAACATTTGAAAATTCAAATCTTTTAACTTAGCCTTCTTTCCTTAATAGATCGTTTTATTTATATTTCTAAGTTTTAGCTATCTTATGCTATGAATAATTTCATGTCCAATCTCGTTATTTCTATTTATAAATATGCAATGTCCTATGTAGGTTAGAGCAGTGGTAGACTGATGGAGTTCAACATTTAAAAGGATGGCAATTCATTTCTGTCACTTCCTGTTTGGAACTTCAAGTGAATTTTCATATAATCCTTGAAGTGACAAACTATTCTATTTATTTAATATATAAGGTATTCAAACTCAGACTTTCACACGACCCTCAACTCTCCATGCCATCTCATATTGCTGACCCACCTGATCACACACATGTTGAAAAGATAAATAATTACCAATATATGTATTTCATGCTAAACCAGCAATCATCAGTTGGTCCAGATTACTATCTTCACACATATATACAATCAGTCCTCAGCTTTATATTAAGATAGCCAATCTTCATACTTAAATGAACAGGCTCCAAACTACTCCAACCCACAACTCTTCAGCTGTCCATTTCATTGAAAATCTAAAACATTCAAAGCCCACGTGAGTGCCAAGGTTGTCATCCTACCCATGTTGATGTTAGTCTTTCTGACCTTTCATGTTCTGGAGAATAATCCATTTACAGAGGGATTTGAACTTATGATTTTTCATTCTCCACTCCATCTTAAACAACCTATACATATGACCACACACGTGTGAAAAAAATATATTTCCTCCCAATATACATATTTTGTGCAGAACCAGCACTACAGGTCAGATCATAATCTTCCACACATATATACAACCAGTACTCAATATCAAATATGAAAGTTTTAGGAATACTATCTTATAAGCCGAACTCTGATTGTATGCATGTGAGGGAGATTATGATCTGGCCCAACTGATGAGTGCTGGTTCTACATGAAATAGGTATATTGGGGTCATTTATCTTTTTCATGTGTGCGGTCATGTGTATCGGTTGTTTAAGATGGAATTGAGTATGAATACAGACTGAAAATCCTATGTTCAAATCCCTATATTTACTATAGTAATCATTCAGTATACTGAATGAATGGCTTAATTCTGTTTATTTTTAATATATAATCATTTTTGTTATTACTTTTATTTTATCTTTAGTTTTGATAGCGTTTTTTCTACAAATATGTTTCTAGATACTGTTTGTAAATTAAGATCATCATCATTATGCCGTTACTCATAAATGAATATAATCATTTTTAATTCTAGCAGAAACAAAGATAGAAAGGCAAATAATACCGAAAACAAAGAAAATATAAAATGTACAGGCACTAACACACACTTCCAAAGTCAAAGTTAGTGCAGACGTATTCAATGGCATGAAAGGATGAATACGACTGGGTTCCACATTAATGGAAAATAAATGAATAAATTCAGCTAGGTGTATTATATGTAAAGAGAGCATACCTGTAATTAATGTATTTTGTCAAGAACTTAAATTTTATAATGACTTAAAGAGTCGTTTTTAGGTTAAAAAACTTTTTTAATTATATTTTAAACTATGGTTTAAAAATTAACATCGGTTTATTTTATTTGGCGATTTGTGATTACTACTATTATAGTATGGTATTATATGCTAAAAACTTAACTACTAAACTCTATAGATCGTCTCTTTTTTTTCTTTTTTTTTTACTCACAATATTTTTAGTTTATTAATTAATTAAAAATAAATGAATAAATAAAAAAAATTATAAATATTTTATTTTTTTGAGGAACTAATAGAATAGTATGACAAACTCTAGAGTTAAAAGTAACTAGAATAAAACTCAACTTTATCATTTCCATTGCTCAAATGTCAAACCATTTCATTATTTTTTAGCCCTTCCTGGTTTAATGCAATGAGAAAATGATGAATTTTAAAACTAAAAGTTCTCTAGTCAAAATTCCGACGATGAACATCATACGACAAGTAAAAAAACTATTTAATTATTTTTTAGTACAAAACTAAATAATTCTCCCTGATACAGTTACATACTTTCAACCAAATCGTGAACCTCTTTGGTCAACTTTTAAAAAGTCTTTTTATTATATTAAATTATTTAATATTGTGTAATATACATAACCATCTTTGTTCATGTTAAATTACAATATTAAGTTTCATTCCTTTTTGGTTCGACTTTTCATATATCTTATAAATACTTAAAATTAATCAGATACCCTTTATTGGAGCTATTAAATATCATCATAATTAAATAACGCCAACTCCTAATCAAATACCTGAATGAAAAGTAGAATTAGGATAGAATCATATAATATCATAGCTTTGAAAGGTTCCAATTTCTTATCAGGCCAAGTTTTTATTCTTTAAATTTACATTTCAAAGTATCTATATTTAAATGTGCTTGTGTGTGTTAAACGTATTCCTGAAGACAATTAGAAATAATTTACTAGATAACAAGGTAGATACTATGTCAATATATATTTATAGTGTGTGTGTGTGTGTGTGTGTGTGAAAATAAGAAAGTAGGATTAAAGTTAAACGTTAAAAAGACTAAAGTAATGTTCAATGGATTTTCTCAAAAGATGAAAATAAATAATGAAGAGTTAGAAGTTAACAACTACAAATACCTTGGTCAGATTATTACTACAGGTGGAAACAAAATGGATGAAATTAGGCATAGAATTAAACTTGTTTTGAGTGCTTTTGATAGAAGTAACATAATATTAAAAGGAAATATGTCTATGTGTTTAAAAAAGAAGGTTTTTAATAAATATGTTTTACAGCTCTTACTTATGAATCTGAGACTTAAATATTTAACAGAAGAGCAATATAGAGACTTCAGACCACTCAAAGAAGTATGGAGAGATGGATGTTAGAAGTAACAAAAAGGGATCAGAAATGAAATACTTGGGTAAGAGAACAAACAGATGTTACTGACATCGTTAAAAAAATTAAGAGACTAAAATGGGATTGGTCTGCACATATTTCTAGAAGAGATGATAATAAATGGATTGTGGAAATCTTAAACTGGATTCCAAGAGATTGTAAAACACCTAGAAAGAGATCACATATGAGATGATTTGATGAAATAAGGAAGTGTATGGGATAATGTGGAGAAGAGAGGCTAGACATTGGAGAAGATGGATTGAACTTGGAGAGATCTTTATCATTTAATGGATTGATGATAATTGAAAATGATAATGATGATATGGAAACAAAAACTTTTTGATTCACACTCTATATTAGTTTTCTGGACACACCGTCCAGAATACCACCAAAATAAAAGAGAAAATTCTTTTTTGGAAATTTTAGAAACAGCATATCTATAAAAGGTTTTTATTTTTATCTTAAACCCATGACAATCTTCATTATATTATTATATGTATATTCAAATGGCTTTGTTGCCCGAGAAATCATGAGAAATTCGAGCATTGGAAGCGCCATCACCAAAACGTGACACATGGCTATGACTAAGTAATAAGAATTTATGATTATCAATGTAGTTTGCTATTGCTTACTCCACGTATATGAAGAAATTCTTTCTTTGTTTACTTTGAAGCATTAAAAATATTTCCAGAATGATTTGTGTTAAATACTTATGAAGTAATGGTTATTGAAACTTTTTTTTTTTAATTTTAAAGTATATATCCACAATATTTATTTATTTTTTTAAATGGTTTTACTTTCTGGAAAAAAAAAAAGATTGGCATCAAAATGTCAATCTTAATCTTAATTCACTGCATCTTTAGTTGCTTTTATCATCGCTTTGTAAATTGGTTAAACATTAAATCTGTAAGCTGAATATTTTGCTCAATATTATAACTTTTAAGTTATGTTCCAATGCCTGAAAAACTTTTAATCCTTTTTTGTAAACGTAACTTCTTTTTTTTTTTTTAGGAATTGTAAAAAAAAAAAAAATATTGCGCATCTGTTAAACTATATTTTCAACACCTTATTCTGCTTTAATATGATTTCTACATACTGGATACAAACTGAAGAAAAGTTTCTCATGCAGAAATTATCTCAAATTAAAAGTTATCTAAGGCTTGATTGCATAAAATGATATTTCTTAATAAATTTTAAAAAAATGAAATATAATTGAATGATTGATTACTTAGGAGGTCATGCAATGCTTGAGCATTTAGTCAGAGTTGAGTTTCAATCTAGAAATATTTAGTTCTTAATCCTGCCGACTGTACTAAATTGGGGAGGGGGGTATATATTGCAGTGTTTAGTATTTGAGTAAAAAAAAATATTTAATGTTATTTTTTACAAAAAAGATATAATGAGAATATTACTAGTTGTTATTGGGTTTAATATTGAAGCTGCACAAAGAGAAAAATCATAGAATATTTGAATGACTACTTCATAATAAGTTTAAAGGTCGGAGGTGTCAATACAGAAACGATCCTCGGATCCCACATTCCAAAGTTTGGCCCTTTACCATTGTTCTAAACTGCCCATGGCATAAAACCATGCAAGGATAAAGTAAGCATGTGTGGTTTGTCCATGACAACAACGGGTTTAAATAATCCAACATCATGGAAAAACATTTTGTGATTTATCCATAAGAGGATATGATCATTAAACTGGTCAACTTTTGGATGATGAGAATTTGTTTTCTTGCTTTATCGCCTAGATCAGCAGTTCTCAACCTGTGGGTCATGACCCTGGGTCGAACAACCTTTCACAAAGGTCACCTAAGACCATTGAAAAACACATTTTCGATTCATAACAGTAGCAAAATTAAAATTGGGGGTCACCACAAGAACTGTATTAAAGGGTCAAGGCATTAGGAAGGTTGAGAACTACTGTTCTAGATGATGATATCTAGGAAATATTTATCAACCAATAAGGAAATAACTGGTTCTGTTGGCTACAGGCTAATTATCTGAAAGAAAAAATCATAAAATTCCTTGAAAATTTTCAACTAGCTGACAAATTTCCAAATTTTATCTAAATTCAAACCTAGTGTTGTAAAGGGTAGCTTACAATGCACATATTCCTAAAAGATCAAGCCTAGTTATTGAACACAATCCATTTGGAATTTATATTAATAATGGGAAAGATTATTTGTTTATTATTATTATTACATATATACATATAATACACAATAAATTATTTTATTATAAAATAAAATATGATCAATATTTTACAAAGTAATATTGTATATTTATATAAACTATTTGATTAAATAAACTGTAATGTGTATATATATATATATCATCATCATCATTATCAACCATTATCAATCCACTGCAGGATGAAGGTCTCTCCAAGTTTAATCCATCTTCTCCGATCTTTAGCTTCTCTTCTCCACATCACCCCTACACATTTTCTTATTTCATCCATCCATCTTACATGTGGTCTCCTTCTGGGTCTTTTACAATCTCTTGGAATCCAGTTTAAAATTTCAATTGTCCATCTATTATCATCTCTTCTAGCAATATGTCCAGCCCAACTCCACTTCAATCTTTTAATTTTTTCAATGAGGTCAGTAACACCTGTTTGTTCTCTTACCCATACATTGCGTTTTCGATCTCTTCTTGTTACTCCCAACATACATCTCTCCATACTTCTTTGAGTGGTCTGAAGTCTCTGTATTGATCTTCTATTAAGAGTCCAAGTCTCAGATCCATAAGTAAGAACTGGTAAAACACATTTGTTAAAAACCTTCCTTTTCAAACACATAGGCATATTTCCTTTTAATATCAAGTTATTTCTACCAAAAGCACTCCAACCAAGTTTAATTCTATGATTAATTTCCTCCATTATGTTTCCATCTGTATTAATAATCTGACCAAGGTATTTGTAACTCTTCTTCTTCTAATTCATCATAATCAATCTTTATTTTCATATTTTGAGCAAATCGATTAAACATTACTTTAGTCTTTTTAACATTTATCTTTAGTCCTACTTTCCTACTTTCATCTGATAACTCCTGCAACATTTCCTGCAGCTCGGAAGCATTATTTGCAAAAACAACTACATCATCTGCGAAATCTAAATGACTTAAATAATCTCCATTTACTTTCACTCCTTTAGTTTCCCATTTTAATCCACAAAATACTTCTTGCAGCACTGCTGTAAAAAGTTTTGGAGATATGGAGTCACCTTGTCTTACACCTTTCTCAATGTTGACTTTCCCAGTATCATTATGTAATCTAATTGTTGCTGTTGCATTTTTATAAATATTCTTTAAAATATGACAATATCCTGGATCTATACCTTAATGATCCAATACTTTAATCACTGAAGAAATGTTTATAGAATCAAATGCCTTTTCATAATCTACAAATCCAAAACATAATGACAACTCATATTCATTTGTCCTTTCTATAACTTCTCTCAATACTTGAATATGATCTACTGTACTAAAACCACTTTTAAATCCAGCTTGTTCTCTTGGTTGGTGAAAATCCAAGGTTCTCTGTAGACGAGTTGTAATTATCTTGGTAAAAATTTTATATAAAACTGATAAAAGGCTGATAGGTCTGTAATTTCTAATATCTTCTTTATCACCTTTTTTAAATATTAATATTATTACTGCATTCTTCCAATCATCCGGTACATCTTTATCATTTAGACATTTGGTATATAACTTTGCTAATATTTTTTCTGTTTCTTCACCTGCTTCTTTTAATATATCAATTATAATTCCATCATTACCTGGAGCCTTTCCTTTTTTCATACATTTAATTGCATTTCTCACTTCTTCATTTAAAATTCTGGGCAATTTGGAAGATGTAATAGATATAGGAGGTACTTGTTCTTTATTACTATATAATTCTTGATAAAAATCTTCTACCAATTTCATAATGTCATCCCTCTTTTTAGTAATAATTCCATCTTTTTTCCTTATTGCAGATATAAATTTCCTACCAATACCAAAATGTTGTTTTACATTCTTAAGACTTTTATTTTCTTCTACAGCTTTTCTTGCTAGTTCACAGTTATACTTTCTTATATCATTTTCAACTCTTTTCCGCACCATTTTACAAAATTCGAGATATTCAATTCTTTTTAATGCATCATTCTTGCATATCTTCATATTCCTTCTTTTCTTCATAAGTTCTCTAGTCTCAGTAGAAATTTTATTAGTCAATTGCTGCTTTTTTCTACCAGCTATCTTTGTTGCAGTTTTTAAAAGTGTATCAGTTATTTTCATATTAATTTCATTCAAATCTGAATCATGTTCAAAATCTACTAATACTTGAAACCGATTTGTAAGTTCTAATTTAAATTCATTAGAATGTTTCTGAAGATTAGGAATATCAACTGTAAATATAGTTTTTCTTAATAATTTTTGTCTCTCTAGTTTTACATTAACATGTATCTTACCCCTTACTAATCGATGATCACTTCCTGTGTTAAATTTATTAAGAACATTACAATCTTGAAATATGTATTTCCTGTTAGTCAAAATATAATCCAATTCTGCTGTACCTTCATTTGGATGCTTCCATGTCCATTTCCTTCTAACATTTTTCTCAAAAAAAGAATTCATAATATAAAGTTTTTCCTTCTCTGCAAACTCCACAAGTCTATGTCCTCTCTCATTTCTATTACCATAACCAAAATTACCTACAACACTTTCATCTTTCATTTGTTTACCAATTCTAGCATTAAAATCTCCCATAACAATTTTAAAATGTTGTTTACTCTGATCAAAAGCCTTTTGTACATCCATATAAAAATCTTCTACTACTTCATCACTGTGAGAACTTGTTGGGGCATAAACCTGAATTATCTGCATTTGATATCTGCTATTAAGTTGTATAACTAATCTTGCCACTCTGTCTGATACACCATCAATCTCCACAATATTGTTCTTCCACTTTTTATTTATAATGAATCCTACTCCACTTGTATTTCCAATATTTGTGCCTTTATAATAGAGCATATGTCCACTTTTTAAATCAATTGTCTCTTCACCTTTTCTTCTAACTTCACAAAGTCCAATAATATCCCATTTAATATAAGAGAGTTCTTCTTCTAATTCTTGCAATCTTCCTTCACTTGAAAGTGATCTGCAGTTGTAAGTACCTAAATAAAAAGTCGTCATCAAATGGCAGCCTGGGTCCACCTCCAGGATATTCTTAGCACCCTCCACCTTCGGCCACCAACCGCTGCCTTGGTTGGTGACTTTACAGCCTCCTGGGATTAAGGGCCATGCTTTATTTTTGTCTGTCATAATTGTATAATTGGGAAAAATCTTTATCATTTACACAAACATTCATTCTGCCTTATCAGGCACTGAGAAGAAAGACCATGGTGTTTCTTGATCTTAAACTCAGAGGTAAAAAGCCAATAAACTCACCACGCTGGCTAATGCATGTTGGTGAGCAGCCCATCCATGTTCGTATACTATATGAATAAACATATAGTAATAACAGCTGCAACGACAAGAACGTATGGAGTGGACATTAGGAATTTGCCCTGCTCGGTTCCTTTAAGGCCTCCAAGAGGAATCAAAGGGTCTCCTTTCAGTTAATAGCAAACTCCTTTCTGCAGCCATATATATATATATATATATATGTATATATATATAAATATATATATTAAATTTTTATATTTATATATATATATATATATATATATAAATTTAAAATTGAATATTAATTTATAGTTAAATGAATTTGGGATGGCCTGAAGTTAAGTTGCATTGGAACACATGTGTGTGAAAATAAAACTGATTTTTTTATTTTATTTTTTTTTTTTATTTGTAATAAATGAAATGTATTTCAAAATGAATTTAAACAATAGGCAGTTTAAAATATCTGCATTCTCAGCATTTTATATAAATATAGAAACTTTTTACAAATCCTTCTTCTTATCAAAAGAGATAGCAGCTACAACAATAGACAGTCATTAAAAGTAAAATTTAGAACGCTAAAATGGAGTTTTGCTTTTTCTTTCATTTAAATTATAAACATTTTTAAAAGTCAAATGCTGTAATTAAAGGTTTACCAAATTCAGAGGAAAGGAAGTAAAATAAAAAGTAAAAATAAGTGATAAATTCTTAAATAATTAAATCGTGTTTTAAAAGTTATTGGAGTAATTTTTTTTTTACTATTTTAATTTTTTTCATAAGAATAACGAAAATTAATCTGCTGAAAATTGGAAAAAAAAGAAAAATGAAATAATTTTCTTAATATATATATAAAGCTCTTCTATATTACTATATTATCTGATATAAATTTATGATTACAAAAGATGCCTGCAATCCAAAGTAAACAAGGATTGGAATACGTTATGGTGAATCAAATGAGGATCAAGGTGTTTGCCATTAATGCCTGCAGTCCAAAGTAAACAAGGATTGGAATATCTATCCTTGCTAAGGAAAATGATTTACTAAGTGAAACTGCTTTGAAGAACAACTTGCTTAAATATCAACTACTACTACTTCTATTATGATGATTTTTATGAACTTTGTTCCAATTACAATTTTTTTTTAATCAAAGAATCAATATTGTAAATTTTTGTTTATTTATTATTATTTTTTTATTCATGTTATCTGTTGTATTTTCACACTCTGATGCTGAAGCCTCATTTTTCATAATTAGCAAAGAAGAAAAGGGGGGATTATTCATTTTGATATTTTTTATATTTTCATTATAAATAAAATTTAGGTAAACCCACCTGCTTCACATCAGGTTATCTACATAAATATTGAGGTAAGATTCTCTAAATTTATTTTCATAGGTTAAATTACAACACATATACAGAATACATATTATATGTTTAATTTTGTGATTAACCTATTGTATATATTTTCCAGTATGTATGACTAATCAACCAGTATCTATCTATCTATCATATATATATATATATATATATATATATATATATATATATATATATATATATATATATATATATATATATATTCTACCCTGTATTCCTGCATCTTCACTTCTAGATAAAATATGATATAAAATAAAACGGGTTCTAGCTCAGTTAATAATTAATAAATAAAATATTCAGCATTAAAATTAAAATATTTCACTAGCTCAAATTTAAAATACGAATAAGGTTCAGTTTATAAAAATAAATTAAATAAATATTTAATATTTTCATGAGACTTGAAGTGAAAATACAGGTGACAAGATAGATTATATTGAGTAAAAATCCCACAGGATACTACCTCAATAGCATAAGAACACTATCCCCCTTTATTACTATTTCAAATAACAAACTCATAGTATTCTTATGACTTTAATAACTTCTATTCACTAAGATTAAACTAATAATTAAGTCTTAATCTTCTATTTAATAATCTAGCTCAATAAAATAATCTCAGGTTCATAAAGTTTATTCTAAGTTAATTTAAAAATACGGTAGTAAAATATGAGAAGGGATTTTATGTCATAATCTACTACACTGAAACTAATAATAATAAATAACAGTAATAATATTCTTCATTGTTTAACTAATTTTGTATATCTTTTCTTTTTACTATAATTTTATTACCATAATAAAATAATGAAATAATATAATATGATCTTATATCTTCATGTAATGATATAATAAATACGTGGTAGCATTTTAATAATCTGACAAACAAAATATGTGTGACAACTGATAGCATATAATTTAATATAATATTGTGATAACTGATTTATAACCAATAAAATAATGTAAGATTATGATTATTTAATTATAATTAATACCAATAAAATATTTAAAATTCTTAAATAATTCTCTATTTATCTTTTTGTGCAAAATTATATATTTGTTTCAATTATTATGCATATATCATGATTTCATGCAGTGATGTGGAAAAATAAATAACTCGGACACAAAATTTTTTGAAATAACAAAATTTAACTAAGTTTATTACTAACCACAAATAAATAAACAATTTATTTACACTATTTACAGTGGATATCCTTAACTTTTTTACTTTACAGTTTGATCTACCGGGTTATAAAAAAAATAATTTATATTTCAATTATCTCTTTATTTAGATTTAGGACAAAAAAAAATGTTACTATTTGGTTTCTCATTATGGTTAACTTATTACAAATATATTTATCTACTTTATTAGCAACAGCATTTTATCCTTAATATTATTAAACTATCTTATTTTAAAAAATTCATACTTAGAAAAACATTCTATAGAAAACAAAATTTTATAATGAGTATGGACTTCTCAAAATATTAAAAAAAATTTCATCTTGCAAAGTCAAAGATGTTACACAAAATATTATCCAAAATTCAGTACTAGATTTTAGTATTTATCACACAATGTTTACTAATCATAATATATTCTTATTTAAGCCTTACTTTAGTATGATATAAGTGTAATCATTAATATATTTCTGTTAATCAATAAACAAAAAATATACTATGCATATTGTTTACATAATTTACTTTGTACTATTGTATTTTAAAATATGCAATACTTATTTTTCTCTTTAAAAAAAATAATACTAAAGCTTTTAAAATTATTATCACTTTAAAAAAAATATCTTTGTTTAGATACCTTATTTTAAAAAAATTTATATTTCATTTCTGAAATAAAATTCAAAAATATATTCTATGATTCTTTTTTCCTTATGATACTTTGGATCTTCAATTTTAAGTTATAACGTCCTATTCCTTCTAAGCAAATAAACCAATCTTATACAAAAATGATAGCATAACCTAAGTTCTAAATTATTTATCATTTCTCTTAAACATATCTTACTGAACAATGCAGTTACATGAAATAAAGATAGCGAAAACAGATGCATAGGATTAAGGAAGAAAGCTAGAGTATTACTCTTAACATATCTCAAAATCATGGCACAGTGCGAAGAGGTATGACATTTACCTGCCTAATATCCTCTAGTACAGGGACAATGTTAAAGCTATTTCTTCAGCTTTATTAGAACATCAAATATTTAAAGAAATATAAACATTGTCCAAATAAAGTGTGTATCAGTCATAGGGCTTTGTTAACTATGCTGATATTCACATAAAGACTAAATATTATTTCCATTCCTTATAACATCCTACTTCTTAAAACATCATCTTGGTTTTCTGTTCACTAAGTACTTCCAAGCCACTATCTCAACGTTATTTCTCAAGATTTTCCACATCTTACATCGATAAATAACTATCTGCATTTACAAAACAATAAATAAAATTCATTAATAGTTAAACAATCTTATGATTCCATAAGAAAAGTTGCTTACTTCATTATTCTATATGTCTAATCATATACAATTTACTTAGATAATATTTGAATATCCAATAACATGAAAATTTTAAAAGAATCACATAATTATTTGTTATGTTGGATTATATCACTAATAAAAAAAAAAAATTGTCGTATACATATTTTCAAATCAATCCTATCTCATAATGTTTTTTAAAATGTTGTATGAAATGCGGTACATATAAGTAAAAAACTTTTACACTTCATTCTTCCAGTTTATGGATGATCTAAAGAAAACAAAAAAAATATACATTATAAATTATCAATAGTTATTATTATTACCAATAACCCTTATCTAGTCATCGTGTTCAGTAGGCTTCCTTTATCCACTTGAGCATTGCAGATATAAAAAAAAATTCACACCCATACACTTTATATTAAAATATTTTAGCTAAATTATTAGATTGTTATATTATAAAATTTTAATATTAATAAATTAATGTTTTTATGTTTTTCCTAATCGTATATAAAAATTTAGATTTAAACTAGGTTAACAAAATAAAAGGAATCAAAACTATAATTACATATTTTCTTGACGATAGTTCCTGTTAAGTCCAAAATGTTTATTATTTTCTCTAGAGTTTTTTAAAAATGTTCTCCTCCAAGCGCATTAAAGTTTAAAATAAAAATAATTATTAATCCATTTAATAAAATTTATAGAAAATAATTCTTGGTTTTAGTATTTAGGCTGATAATTATTAAATCATAATATTAATTAATCCCATGAAGCTTCTTAATCTTCTCTACCAATATTCTCTGCGTATCCGATGCATCAATCCATCTAATTTAACTTTAAAAATATTCGATAAACTTTTAAGTACTATTTGTATTTCCATGGATCCATCTTTTATTCAACTACGTGTTCACTTTTTTTTTTATATGTTTCCGTCTTGATACATTTAAACTTTCATTTGGTATTTTTATAAATCTCTTTTAAAAATAAAAAAAATGTTACCTTCAGAAAGGATATAACATTTTACTCCTTTGAATATCATATTATATAAAATGATTCATGAGATATAATTGTCTTATTATTATTTAAAAATAAATCTTGGATAAACTTATAAATAATACGTTTCAATACATTTTTTTAGACTCCGTATAATGTCCGAGCTGTGGTTTTTATATGTATCAAAACAGTTCTCCGGTGAAGTAATAATAAAGCTGTATTAATAAATATTTCAAATATTTTTTCAGCATTACAACTTATATCCATTTTATTTCGTAGTATATCCATTTTTTATTGCGAAGCTTAGGTTAAACTTTTAGGTAAAATACGACTGATAAAGGAACTTTAAAAAATTTAACAAAGCATGTTAAACGAAATTATTAAAATATTTTTTTAGTTTGCACTCTCTTTTTTGCAAGTTACTTTTAAAATATTAATTAGTTTTTGCAAATAAATTATGAGAGAGCGCTAAAATTGACTAAAATAATAATTTCTCTTTTTTGCAAGTTACTTTTAAAATATTAATTAGTTTTTGCAAATAAATTATGAGAGAGCGCTAAAATTGACTAAAATAATAATTTTAAAATACTATCTCTTTGATAGCTATAATTTACCTTTCTTTGGTTTTAATATATTATTACTCTCCCTCGATAACTTAGTTACTACGATATTTATAGTCTGTAAGAATACCTATTCCTATTGGTTAATTCTTACTTTAGCTTGAGAACAAATTTACATATTTTTAGTTTATAGTAGAATTAAATTTCAAAATTAGAAATTATGACGTAATGAACTTAAAATATTATTTAAAATATTACTTTTGAATAAATTATTATTTTATTAAAACTATTTAAACATTTAAAATAACTTTTAAAATAACATTTAATAACTTATTCCATTTCTTAATATTCAATTTATCTATTTTTATTTAAATAAAATATTTAATTTTTATATTATGAATGTATTCATCTTTATTACATCATTTAAGCATGTTATACGATAGTTAACTTAATGTTTAATACTATTTACTTTTATGATAGGCAACAATTCCATCCAATTCTATACTGCAATTTCAAAATATTTTAAACTTTATTATTAACTCAAACAAGCGTGTGTGAGAATGTATGTAATATACAAGTCACATGATTAATAACTTTGACAGACGATTTTTAATCTATTTCTCTGCCTAGATTTATAAAATTGCTACACTTATTATATTATATAAAATAATTATAAAAAATTTGGAAGAACAATTTAGAAAATATAGAATTAAATACAATTCTCACCATCATAAAGTTTATTTTTAAAATATACTATATTAATTTTGACTATTAAATATGATTATAAATTTAAACATAGCATTTATTAAATTATCAGTTTTAAACTATTAAAATCGAATTTATTAAATATACTTTTAATATTTATAGCTGTGTTATTTAATATGGCCAGCTTTTACAACCATATGAAACAATATTTTAAACTTTACTTAACTATTTTTAAATGATTTTATATACTACGTATTCTCTTTAGCTTCAAATTGTACTTTAAAGATATAATTGACTTAATACAATTACCATATTAAAAGAACATATTCTAAATTTAAAATTTTTTAGTAATTGACTGTTATGAACTATTACCGACCTATAGAAAAGGGCACAATATATATATATATAAATTGGAGAAACTTGTTAAATAGGTTATTAACATATGCAAATATATATAATTTAGCTAGCCAGCATCTCAATTATATTAAATAACTAAAGTTTATTTTTCTATATAATTTGTAGAGAATGAGTGACATAGGTAGATTTCTACCATGGGGTATAAGGGTTGGAACTAGAGGATAATTAATTAGTAAGATGGTAGAGGTTCACTTGTGACACATGTACATATGATGATTATTATATTTTTATATTTTTTATCATTACTATTGTCATTATACTTGATATTTATTATTGTTAATAAATGTTTGAGAGTTTGTATTATTCTGGTCTCTGGTTTATTGAGTTGTCCTGACATTCCACAGTCTATAAACAATTAGGCATGCATACACATCTATTTTTCTTATCATATAAAAGCTTGAAAATAAAACAAATATAATAAATGCTAGTTGTAACCTATATATAGGTGCAGGTGTTGCTGTGTGCATCTGTTCATACCTGCTAAAGGAGTTAAAAGCAATATTCTCTCTGGGTTTGAATATTAGGGCATAACGGAATTACAAAGGGGGAAAATGGATGAACTAACCTAAATTGCATTTAATATTATTAAATAGGAATAGAGTTAGTCAATTAAAGGGTATGCAATCATTGGTTAAGCATTTCATCGGGTTCTCATTAGCATTCTATCAGATGACCCACAGTCTGAACATAGTTGGATGCAACTTTTTTCCCTTCTAAGCCTGGTAGGTCTCTGCAGATTGTTTCCTTAGGGGTAATAGATTAGAGCATATTAATTTATCCCCTCACCATATTGCTACATCTGCATAGTAGTACAGCCTGCAAGTTAGTTGACCATCCATTACATCTGGTGCACCATCATGGGGCTTGGTTAGTTGATGACTGTTGATGAAGAGTACTGCCCCATTATATTGGTGTTAGCAATGTTTAAGATTAGTAGTAATCATTCCGTCCATTATATATGACACATCAACTTTTGGGGCTAGTGGTCATCATTCCATCCATTATATCTGGCACCAGCAATGTTTGGGGCTCAATAGATAGATATATCATCACATAAATACTTTGTGTAAGTTGGTCATACATTGTGATCATACCAGCTGATTGTTGAATCTGATCAATATATCTAAATGGGAATCGTTTCGTCCATTATATCTGGTGTGCAACATGGTAGGCATGATGATATTATTGTTGATAGAGGAGTGTATTTACCAATGGGTATATCTGGCGCACAACATGGTATGCATGAGGATTTTACAGTTGATGGAGGTATCAAAGGATATTTAGTAATAGTTATATCTGATACAATGGGTTAGGCATAAAGATATTACAGTTGATAGATGTATCCAAATGTATATCCAGTATGTTAGGTATGAATATACTCTAATTGTAAAGGAAGTCCAGCTATTGGACTGGCACTTAAATTTTTTTTAAAAAAATGTTAAAGCACATTTCATTTTATATTTTTCTATCAACATAAACCCAAATGAACTTATACACATGACAAACAACTAGCACTTTCATCTAAAATAATAGTAATAGTGATAACAGATCACATACACTTGACTCAATTTTCAATAAGGGATTTAAAGTATTGAGTGTAAATTGGAAATATAAAGGATTGGACAATAAACAGAGACTGATGATAAATAGTTAAGTGATTAATAATTGATAATAAAATAATAGAGTTAGGCATGTAAAAGGACATAGGCTAAAAGTAGATCTATTAAAAAAAAAGAGGTAAAAGATAAATGCAATGGTTGGGAGTGGCCTGATGCACTGTGGCATTTTATTATTTATAGTTTCATAAATAAATATTTTATAAATAGTTTGCAAAGAAATAAATATTTAATGATAACCAGAAGTGGTAAGCAATTAAGTAATATGGAATCAAAACATTTGGAGATAGGAAAAGATAGTAGTGACAATGAGATGGTAGATGATACTACCAGTAATAAGGTAGAATCTGCGATGATTCAGATACCTGGGGGGTCTATTCTGGAAGTTGAACAATCCCCACAAGTGCAAGAAGGGAGTCAAACAGTTTATCAAATTCAGATGATTTCTCCCAGTGAGATTATTCAAGTGCCTGAAGTAAGAGTAACTCAGGCTATTCAAGACCCTACAACATTGACACAACTAATCCAAGTAATCATGGAGATGAAGAGTGATATGAATAATATAAATAGCAATATGGAGAATATGAAAAATGATATAAATAGCAATCTGGAGAATATGAAAAGTGGTATAAATAGCAATATGGAGAATATGAAAAGTGATTTAAATAGCAATATGGAGAATATGAAAAGTGATTTAAATAGCAATATGGAGAATATGAAAAGTGATTTAAATAGCAATATGGAGAATATGAAAAGTGATATAAATAGCAATATGGAGAATATGGCAACCAAGATGGAGAATATGGCTACCAAGGCTGATATAAATAAAATAAGGGAAGAATTAAAGAAGGATGTGAATAATATGAAAGGACAAATGGAAACAAAAATTGATAATGTTGAAATTAAGCTGTCTGAAGATATGGAACAACTTTCCCATAAATTAGAAAATATTGAAATGAAGCAAGGAATATTAGAGATGAGGAATGAAATTAATGAAAAGAATACAAAATGCCAACAGTGAATAGATGATTTTAAATCCAGTGTCATGGAACAATTGAATGCAAAATATGATGAGGCATGTAAGAGTCAGGAAACATCAAAACATGAGGTGCGTGTAGAGCAGGATAAATTCCTAACCGAGGTTCAAGATGAATTTCAGGGAATTCAATCAAGAATAGAACAGCTTTCCATATCACAAAATAATCAGATTGAGTCATGCAACAAGATGCTAGTAGATTTGGATGAACTTCTTAAATGAGTTGAGGGTAGAATAGTAAAAGGGGAGATGGATACGACCATGGACAAAGCCAATATAGAAAAGTTGGTGGAAAGTGCTCATGAAATAAGAGATGAAATTGATAAAATGGGTGAAGCCATTAATCAGAGATTTGTAGTGCTTGAATCTCAACTGTGCCAAGAGATGCTGACCAGTGGAGGAAAACCTGGTGAAATTGATGTAAGGATGCACAGCAGTAATAAAATAAGGGATAATAGGACTCATTACTTAGAGATGGCCCTTAAGAACCCACAGAAGATAAGTGATCCTTCTGAAGAAACTCTCCTCCCACATCGCATTCTGTCTGAGGCAGAAGATTATCCTCCTAATTTTAGTTTAGGTTTAATTCCAGCTAGTTATAGAACACACTATGATGATCATACATTGACCCCACCTGTAAACACTACAAATGCCATTTTTGAAGGCATTAAAGAAATAGGTGAATTCGATCATCTTAGCTATGCGTTATGGAAATTAGTCTTTCCATAATCAACAAAATGATCAAAACATAGAAAATTATATGATGAGAATAGAGATAACCATGTTGCAATCCATCAAACAGAAAGGTTTTCAGTTCCATAAGTTATGTAACACTTATAAAGGACCCTTCACATTTATGAGGCATATAAATGACAGTACTTAAAAGTACATAATAAGGGAAGGACTTCAAATGATGCAACTTTGGACACATAAATGGACTTTTTACCATGGATGAACTCTCTCTATATATACATTTTTTAAAAAAAGAAATAAATGAATGAATAAATCAAATGGTGTATGTATATATATATATATATATATATACAATAATATCATATGGTGTATATATATATATATATATATATATAATACAACTTATGATAGCATAGGGAAATGATTGGGTAAGACAGATAGACCAGATAATTAATTATATCAACTGGAGTGTGAATGAATCCACTGGATTCACACCCATTGAACTACATTTTAATCAATCAATTCCCATGTTGTTCACTAAATATCAACCTATGACTAGATATAAACAAAATAGTATGGAGGAAAATGTACAGAAAGCATATCTTCGATTGGTAAGTAAGGCCAATAAAAGGAACAAAAATAAGACTGGAACTCCATATACTTTCAAAGTAGGAAATAAAGTTTTAATAAAAAAAACCTCATATTAGTAAGCAAATTGAAAATAAGTACAGTAAGTTTTACCATCTATATGAAGGACCTTACACATTAGTTAAACAATCGAGTTCTAATGCATTTTGGTTGGATATGAAAGGACAAGTTAGGGGCACATATAATACCCGAATTATGAAACCATACTATGGACAATCTTAGTAATTGTAGAATTGTCATACTCAACTGATGTGTGGAAAAAAAATGAATGTTGATAAGTAAAAAAAAAAAAATAGATATTATGAAGTTAGGTTAAAAATTATGATGAGAGTATTCCCTAATGGATGCTAAAGCAAATATTAGGATACTTTAGAGCCAATTTATTTAAAAGAGTTAAACCACACTAAGTGATGGTTGCTCTAATCTTCTGTTAGTCCTCAAAGGAAATCCAATAAGACTTAATAGGAGCAGGATAGAGGATAACAAAAAAAAAATATGTGCCATCTGAAACAGAAACACATTTTTATTAGTGTGCTCAAAACATAACTATCATTAGTTTTAAAAAAAACCTATGTTTGAACCCCACCTTGAAAATTATTTCATGAGAGTGAGTAGAGAAGAATAGAAAGCAATTTGTGTAGTTGAGTGTAAAAAACAGTAAAATAAGGTTTCACTACCTTTCTTATATTTGTTGAAAAAAAAAACCATCAAACTTCAAATGCGAACCTTGTGTAAGTGTTAAAATTTTCATGACAGATTAAAATTCTAACCCTGTAAGGAAAGGGGGGTATAAAGGGTAGCTTACAATGTACACATTCCTAAAAGATCAAGCCTAGTTATTGAACCCAATCCATTTGGAATTTATATTAATAATGGGAAAGATTATTTGTTTGTTATTGTTATTACATATATACATATAATACACAATAAATTATTTTATTATAAAATAAAATACAATCAATATTTTACAAAGTAATATTGTATATATATATATATATAAACTATTTGATTAAATAAACTGTAATGTATATATATATTTTTTTAATTTAAAATTGAATATTAATTTATAGTTAAATGAATTTGGGATGGCCTGAAGTTAAGTTGCAGTGGGCACACATGTGTGTGAAAATAAAACTGTTTTTTTATTATTATTATTTTTTTATTTGCAATAAATGAAATGTATTTAAAAATGAATTTAAACAAAAGGCAGTTTAAAATATCAGCGTTCTCAGAGCTTCATAGAAAAATAGAAACTTTTTACAAATAGTACTTCTTATCAAAAGAGATAGCGGCTACAACAATAGACAGTCATTAAAAGTAAAATTTAGAATGCTAAAATGGAGTTTTGTTTTTTCTTTCATTTAAATTTATAAACATTTTTAAAAGTCAAATGCTGTAATTAAAGGTTTACCAAATTCAGAGGAAAGGAAGTAAAATAAAAAGTAAGAATAAGTGATAAATTCTTAAATAATTAAATCGTGTTTTAAAAGTTATTGGAGTAATTTTTTTTACTATTTTAAATTTTTTCAGAAGAATAATGAAAATTAATCTGCTGAAAATTGGAAAAAAAAGAAAAATGAAATAATTTTCTTAATATATATATATATATAAAGCTCTTCTATATTATCTGATATAAATTTATGATTATAAATAATTATTAAATTGTACTTTAATATGAAGATGGGCTAGAGCAAAACATGCTATTGTGCATCATGGTATTTCCTACCAGCTGCATTAAACCTATATATATATATATATATTGTAACGGTCAGAATCGTCTATCTCGCTAACACACTGCATAATTCAAACCCCAGACACGAAACTGAACATTCCAGGAGGGGTTGCCTTCTAGATATACTAAGTTCGAATCTAAAGTCCAAATTTCACAGCGCCACCTACGTGATAACGCATCTGATGCTACACTAGCATAACCTTTTACCGGTGCCTGGTGGTCAGGGAGAAACAAAAGACTCTATACTAAGATAAGTTTGGGTGGCTAATTAACGTCTATGGATTTACAAAAGAAATGCAGAAAATATATATATCTAGACCGAGACAGTGATAGGAATCAAATAAAATAAGAGATAAAATTTAGTTTTAAATAATTGCACACAATTTATTTATATCAATATATAGATCAAACGCCACTGTCTGCTTATATGAGACAGGGACGCATATTAAGTAATTGTTGGCATTTATATTTCAGTAATGACAAAAGGGTTTTAAAACAGAGTGATATATTCTATTCCTCGGGCTAATAGCATTACGATAATGTGCTTGACGAGATAGGAATATGTGCGAGGTGCTTTGAGTAAATAGACAAGTTTAAGAAAAATATTTGAAATGAAATGTTCTAAAATATTTATTGATTTCGAGAATAGTAACGGACTAAAGCTTACTAAGCAAACGTGGGAATGTGATCAAAGCATTTATTTGAGAATAATAATAGATTTGTATTGGGAGGTCAGTATTGCTGACAGTGAATTTATAAAGTTGGAGGGTGTGACTCGTTTAAGTCACGGATGCTTTGTAAAATAAATATAAAATGAAACAATATTGAAAATCCGGAATAATTACGGAGGGCATCTCGCCGCTAACCCGTAGGAAAGTATTTTGACGAAACAGCCGAAACTTAGCGACTGTGTGACGATTGCGTTTAATTCCCAGGGGTGTCATTTGTGAACACCCTCTGCCTGGAAACTTGCAATGAGCGAAAGAACGGACTTTGCCGTGTAAAGAATCCTTGGAAAATAAAAACAAAGCGGTCTCAACAACCAATTCATGTACCAGCAATACGAGACTAGTGTATATAAAAACATACTAAATGGGTTTTACTTGTATTAAGAGAAATGCCCAATCAAATTCCCTGAAATTCATTTAAAAGGGTCCGCACATTCTCGACATCAATGATGAACTTTATAATTAAAATAGAACACGGTAATTAAAATAAGAAAATGCATGCTTGCGGGTTTGAAAAGTAAGTATAGATTTATATACGCAATCATGCATTTGGGGACACATTTAATCATTGACTTTGCACATACTCTTATATTAGATTAAAATCAATAACATGTAGATTTTAAACTATGTGATTATGTTACATTAAAGAAAAGAATCGCCCTTGAACGAGTGATTTGCAAGACAATAAAATTGGAAAATTATAAAATTAAAATATGCCTTAATAGCGGCATCTTATTTTCAATAGAGGGAATAGTTCACTCGGTCAAAGACGATTCTGACACATTATCATAATAAAATAAAAGAAAGTTTTATAAATAGAAAATATTAACCCAAGGATAGAGAGCAAAATGTTGAGCATATTTAAACACACAAAATAAATACACAATGAAGTTGTGAAATATAAGAAAACAATGTTAAATAGCTATAGCATGTTAGTTAGGAATCACAAGAGCTCTTGGGTTAATTTAGGTTACCTCTGGAGAAGCATTTGCAGGTAGATGTTCGGCAGGTTTTATAATTCAGCAGCAAAATCTGGAATGTTCATAGTTTGGCAGCGGCAGCAGCAGTTCCAGGATCCGTGTGATAATTTTTTTGATGGTATGGAGCAGCGGCTGGCTATTCCGAGGGGACATAGCCATCTTAAACGCCTCTACTCAGACATGTCAAGGTTAGCAAATTATTAGAATTTTAGAACAACTCAGAAACCTTTAGACAACTCAGAATTCTTTAAAAGCTTAGAATCCTTTAAGAGCTTAGAAAGCTTAGAATGGAGAACAAAAGAAAAACATCCTTTTTATAGTAAAATTTAACAATAGATTTGTCCTGGGGCGTACAAAATTATTGGACTTATCTGCTGTAATTAAATCTATCCGAATGTCTAAAGGAATTCAACATTAATTAATTTCTTTTGTTAACTTCCCCGTCGACATTCGAATTACAAACTAGATTTAATTAAAATTGCTGCTACTAATTAAAGAAAACTTAAGTGGACAGCTGCTGTTTTTAGATAAACTTATATAATTAAACTATTGTCCCTCATTTATTTTAACAGAAATATTTGGGATGATTTTTATTAAATAAAACGAAAATTATTTTATTTTAAATTGTAATATTTGAATCTATCTACTAAACGAATATTTACTAAATGAATTTTATTTTAAATCAACATATATTACGACGGTAATATATTTGTAAATAGATCCAAACAAAATAACTAACAATTTATAATTTTGATATGTTTTAAAATGGATATCATAGTGTGTGTGCAATTACGACTTATATAACTTACTTTTTAATAAATGTAAATTATGTGAACAAATACATAATTCCTAATATTTTATTTGGGAATAAGTTATATATATAATATGAGCATTGTGCTCGTGGTTTAAAATTAGGCGGGATTTTCGGTATATAAGTGTATTGCAGACATACTACGATAGATTGGGGTTCAAACTAAGGTATGAGGGTAGGAAGTAGGTGAGAAAAGGTGAAACGAAGATCTGCAAAGCAGACCTTACTGTTTCACATTCCCTTAGTGACGGAACAAAAAAAATTGTTAAAAAAAAAAGATCTTACAACAGGTGTCCACCTATGAAGCCTGCATAAAAAAAATTTACAAGATAACCCATAATGTACAGGATATAAATATAATGAAGAAACGAAACTGAATTATATACCCGGATCATATTAATAAATCTACCGTCTAGCGAACATTTTTTTAATATCCCCCCCCCATTCTTCCAACAAAATTTTATTTAAGAACTAAATTTAACACTGTTTATATCCGATCTCCTGTTTATATTATTCTGTGACGTGTCCATTTCTTTTTTTTTTTGTTTGTTGTTGTGTTTTTTTTTTTTTTTTTTTTTAAAAAAAAACTACTATAATCCTGGGTCTGGTGGGTAATAACTGCTTTTATAATTTGATGACTGCAGTCTCGGATTATCAGGTCTCTTTACCTTGTCTGGCGGTTCTTTGGCCCAGGGACTGAAATCCAGAGTGGTTAAGAATTCGGCCATTTCCTCCACCTCTTTGATTCTGCTGCCCGCCATCAGCTGTTGTATCGGTAGCGGCATATTCTGTTGAACGGTACGTATAATATGAGTATCAGAAAACGCAAACGTGTTCAGTGATCGAAGGCGATTGACCTGGCGAATGAAAAATTGCGTGTGTGTTTCCTTGATCGCTCCGTACTTTTCCTGGCAAATGGTATTTAGAATTCCGCTCTGCCGATCCTCACTCCAATAATATCTTAGTAACAGGCTACAGTAATTCGTAAAGTTGTTTGGTTTTTTCACCAACAGGCCCCACCAATCTTTTGCATAGCCATATAAATGATGGCTAGCGATAGCAGTCTGTTCATGCGGATCCGTTTTATAAAACTGAAAGAAATCCCGCAGGCTATCCAGGTGTGGGTGGGGGTTTTCTCCTATTTCTCCTCGAAATATTTTAACAGTTAATATCTTAGCAAGTTGGGTTTGAACCCCAAAATCTGGAATTAAGGTCCTGTGGATTGTATCTATCCCACTACTATGCGCTTGAGGATGTGGTAGATCATCGTTAGAGGCCTGACATCTTTGGTTTAGGTCCACTGCCTCGTTGATACTGTTTGTATCGTCAGGTTCTGTTTTTGCTATCAGGACTTCATTGTCCAGGTATTGTATTATTTTTGGCTCAGTTTGATCTCGGCATTCGCTCATTTTTTTTCGATTTCCTGAGCAGTATTCTTCCAGTTTCCGTTGGAGAGCCCTATATCCTTCTCTCGCTTGTGCCAATTCGTCGAGGAGCATCATGGTAAACTTTTTATACTCCGTCTCTTTTCTTTGGGCTTCCTCTTCCTGCTTTCTTGCCCTCTCTTTGCTTCTCTTATATAATTCCACCAGATCATCCAGATCGGAATCTTCCTTGGTCATTTGCTGGACAGTTCTCATACTTATTGGAGGAGATTCAAGAAATCCGGATGGGTCCGGTTCTTGATCAGCGTGGTTTTTGTCCATATTACCCCTGGCTTTGGATGATTATCGTGATCGATGATGATGATTACTTTTTATTTTATCGCTAACTATATTAATATATCTTTAACACAATGTATCGCACTGATGAAAATGTTTAAACTGTTTTACGTGGAGCTTATTAAAACTAATACGGTAAAAAAAATGCTCTTATTATTTTTCCTTGTTTAAATCTCTGCGATGATTACGTTTAATTACAATTTTATTAATGGCTAATAGGCTATCTCCCTCTCGGTTCTGTCGGCCTAATTGCTGCTTTTACATTTATCACTTAAAACCCGAACTACTGCCCTCTTACTACTGCTAAAATTTCTCGCTTAAATCTGCTGCCAACATATATATTTTTAACTACCTGTATATATATAAAAATCTCTTAAATTCTACCTGTCAAAATATTTTGCTAAAATATATTTTTAAACTCAAGCAAATTTATTTATATATATAAACATTCGCTAGATCCGGGTATAATTATTTTGTTCCCTCTTATTTAAGATTTACAAACATATATATTTATTTACATAATTATTGATCCGATTCACGTCTCATTATTTGGTCTAAGAAAAATTTACACATGTTAAAAAAACAAATTTCATACAAAAGAATTGAGCCTGGTGAGAAAATTTATTTTAGAAGTAACTCCATTTAGTGAAATTACCCTTGGGTGCCATGTCACCAGTTAAAAATATCCATAGACTTAGCTTCCCAAAATTAATTTTAATAACTGTTCCATTTAACTACGGGCACTCGTTAAAACATTCGCATTTTTTTTTTGATTACAACATTTGATTTATAATTATTTCTGAATTCCATACGATAGCCTATTATATCTAGGTCATTACCGGACGAAATTATCATTATGCTATCTTGCGCGTTGAGCCGATAAAACTTTATTTTGATAGAAAATACAATATTTGAAATATTTATAATTGTCACAATATTCACTTGGGACAATATTTAAGTAATTTACGCTATGCGTACATAGCGTGATTTAAGTGAAACAATAAATACAGATAATACAGATGGCTCATATCGCACTATAGCATGTTTGGACAAGTTCTGATTATATAGGATAAGTAACTGAATGCCCGAGTCAAACAAAATATATGAAATATACACGCAAATAAACAATATAGATAGTATAGAGTTTGAAAAGATATTTTATATATCAAAAATATAAAGGATTTGAGTGATTACATACAAAACAAAATGCTAAAATTAAGCTACAGGGATGTGGGTGTTTAAATAATTAAGATCTACAGGGATGTGGGTGTTTAAATATTCGAGGCTCCACGTTTGGGCAAGCCATGGACCCGGAAAAAAAAATTTACTATGTAACGATCAGAATCGTCTATCTCGCTAACACACTGCATAATTCAAACCCCAGACACGAAACTGAACATTCCAGGAGGGGTTGCCTTCTAGATATACTAAGTTCAAATCTAAAGTCCAAATTTCACAGCGCCACCTACATGATAATGCATCTGATGCTACACTAGCATAACCTTTTACCAATGCTTGGTGGTCAGGGAGAAACAAAAGACTCTATACTAAGATAAGTTTGGGTGGCTAATTAACATCTATGGATTTACAAAAGAAATGCAGAAAATATATATATCTAGACCGAGACAGTGATAGGAATCAAATAAAATAAGAGATAAAATTTAGTTTTAAATAATTGCACACAATTTATTTATATCAATATATAGATCAAACGCCACTGTCTGCTTATATGAGACAGGGACGCGTATTAAGTAATTGTTGCAATTTATATTTCAGTAATGACAAAAGGGTTTTAAAACAGAGTGATATATTCTATTCCTCGGGCTAATAGCATTACGATAATGTGCTTGACGAGATAGGAATATGTGCGAGATGCTTTGAGTAAATAGACAAGTTTAAGAAAAATATTTGAAATGAAATGTTCTAAAATATTTATTGATTTCGAGAATAGTAACGGACTAAACCTTACTAAGCAAACGTGGGAATGTGATCAAAGCATTTATTTGAGAATAATAATAGATTTGTATTGGGAGGTCAGTATTGCTGACAGTGAATTTATAAAGTTGGAGGGTGTGACTTGTTTAAGTCACGGATGGTTTGTAAAATAAATATAAAATGAAACAATATTGAAAATCCGGAATAATTACGGAGGGCATCTCGCCGCTAACCCGTAGGAAAGTATTTTGACGAAACAGCCGAAACTTAGTGACTGTGTGACGATTGTGTTTAATTCCCAGGGGTGTCATTTGTGAACACCCTCTGCCTGGAAACTTGCAATGAGCGAAAGAACGGACTTTGCCGTTGTAACGAGCACAGACGTTCGTTACATTGTTGTTGTTTTTTAAATTTATTAAACATGAAAGTAAATTAAAAAGTTCGCATTTAAAAATTTTCTTTAAGAATTAAAAATTGAAATTAAATATCATCTTAAACTCTTATATATTAAATCGCACAGATAATGAAAAATTATTAAAATAAAACTTTATTAAAGAAAAAGTATTTTAAAACTAAATTTTAAAAAGATTTGGAGATGAAATTATATCTTTAAATTTATCTTTAAATATATTTTTGATTTGGAAAACAGGTTAATTAATCAGAAATGGAAATGATTGTTAATTAGTTAAATGTAAACCAGCCTTCGGCATTTAAATGTAAAAACACCGGTCAGATAAGAAAACAATAGAAACTGTTAGCAAATAAGAAGAAATCCCTATGGAATCGGACCTCAACGAAAAGGATCATCTCATCGATGACGTAATGTTAAGTCAATCCTTCGAATACGTATAAAAGGAAAATTTGGAAATTATTAATTAGTGACTGGAAATTGATTATTACGATGTGACTATATGTAGTAGTACGGAGTTGGAGGAATTGACAGACGCACGGTCAATTCTTTCAGCTGTTAAAGAAAGGAGAAATGAACTATCGTTTCCTAAATTGAGGACCAACTAAATTAAAAAACCTCCGAATGAATAAATAAAACAACGGCTAAATGGATACCAATTTTAGGACGGCGTGGGAATTTACGTTCATGGCAAGCAACGGATAAAGTTGGACGTTTTAAAAATCGTAAGAACTTATATATTCACTTGAAACAATAAGAACTCTAAATTTTAAAACTTTTTATTAAATGATGCAATAGAATCCTATCTGACCAAACTAAATTCTTTATTAATAGTGTTATTTGATGTATTTTTTTTCTTATTTATTTTGTAAAATCATTTCCATTTATTTATTTTTTGTTCTTTAAGTTTTATTATGATTTTTGTTTTCCGTTAAATTAATTATATAAATGTTAAACTTAAGTCGGGCGTGAATGGCTGTATAGATTTGTAAAGTTATATTAGGGGAGGGTAATCTTAGGTTATTTGTTTCGTGGTTAAATTGGGTCAATGGATTGGATATATTGGTGTGATTAGTAGATGTAATATTGATTCGCTACGGGCAGAATCGCTTTCATACGCCGCACTCACCCGTTTGCCTATGGAAGGAATTATAAGACGGAGAACGCAGTTCCTTTCTATGGAGTTTTTTTTTTTTTTTATTGTTCTTCTCGTTAGATAGATGTAATATTCCTATCTGATTGAGAGTCAATGTCTTTTCTTAATTCTTTTGGTGCTGCCGTATTTCATATTACATTGAATACATCGATGTATCAGATGGATTGATGCCAGTTTGACTGCGAATTTTAGCCTAAGGTTAAATAGGGATAGAATATTTTAATTTCAATGCAAATCTATGTAGTATTCATACTCGACCCTAAATAAAAATGCATTAAATTTAAGTTGTTTATAGACGCTTGCATGGATTGTTTATCGGTTAACTATGTTTTGCGTTTTCATATTTGATCAAAATATATAGACATTCGATAAATAATGATACCTTACGGTGAGTATCTAAAATGTATTTATTCGGATGTCTTTTAAGTTATTGGTGACAATGCAAGTATCTTATGGTGAATACTATTGGGTTACATATAAATTTCCCTCCGCAATTGTCAGTAATCAATAATTTTATATTTTGATCGCTTATGTTTACTTTGGAATGTTTTTAACCGTGTAATCTATGTAACCGATCTATAGCAACTTATTATAACAAGCTTTTATAATCCCATCTGTGCGAACTTAATTAAAATGTAAAATTAGAATATAATAGTAATTAAAGGTAAATTAAAGTCAAAAATCAAAGTTAAAAATAATGTTAAATGTTAAAATGTAAAACTAATACTAAAATAATTTTAAATCTTATATATATGTGCATAAATAAATGTTTGTATGTTAATTACTGGCAGTGGCTTATTTTATTTATTTTTTTAATGTTGAAATCTAATTAGATAAGATCTTATATATAAATCTCTGCTATTCCACTGAGCTAGTGACATGGGCTAACGACCGGAATCAAAATTTTAAAAAAAAAAAAAAAATTTTTTTTTTTTTGACTTACGTATCTGCCTACTTTATAAATTTTTCTAGGTTCAAATGCCTAGATGGCGCCCCGTAGTGCAGTTTACGTTAAGTCACTTTCTCCGGATCGTTACAACTGGCTTTCCCAATCTGGGGCCGATCTTTAATAAACCACAAATACCCTGAGCAAATTTTGTCAAAATGAAATATTTTTATCTGTTTACATAAAGTCGTATACTTTAAATCTGATAAAAGCACTGCCAGAAAGAAATAGCACATATATTAAACACGAGAAAGTATAAATAATTTTAAAACTAATTTTTGTTAAAAAAAAAAAAAGTCAAAAGGTTGCGATTGATATGTTTTTTTGTTGTTGTAATATAAATTATGCTTTAATGTGTATAGGTGCGCACAGCCACGTAAGTTTATGATCGAAATGTGGTGCCTTACGATGAGTACCTTTGGGAATTACTTCAGTGTAACCCTATGTATGCATTTCAATCAGTCATAAATAAGTTGGTGGTGTTTATAATTGTGCTGCAAATATACACGTTTAAACCCATTATTTCTTAAAACATATTTATCTCAATGCAACCTTATTTAAATAAATAATTTATAAAATTTGCTTGTCATGCCGTGTGTAAAAATAAAATGGTATAAAATAAAATAGAACTCTTGTGGGGAGGGGTGTAAACGTAAATGGTCCTTGGGTAGGCGATAGTCAACATTTTCCTTTTCTTTTTGTATATAGTCTTTTTGTAAAATTATTAACCGGATGTTTTGTAAATGTCTTTGTCAATCGTGTACCGTAATTACTAACCCTAAGTAAAATATTTTTTTTTTTTGATCATTTTTTTTTAAGTAACTTTACTGATATGTAACGAGCACAGACGTTCGTTACATTGTTGTTTTTTTTTTAAATTTATTAAACATGAAAGTAAATTAAAAAGTTCGCATTTAAAAATTTTCTTTAAGAATTAAAAATTGAAATTAAATATCATCTTAAACTCTTATATATTAAATCGCACAGATAATGAAAAATTATTAAAATAAAACTTTATTAAAGAAAAAGTATTTTAAAACTAAATTTTAAAAAGATTTGGAGATGAAATTATATCTTTAAATTTATCTTTAAATATATTTTTGATTTGGAAAACAGGTTAATTAATCAGAAATGGAAATGATTGTTAATTAGTTAAATGTAAACCAGCCTTCGGCATTTAAATGTAAAAACACCGGTCAGATAAGAAAACAATAGAAACTGTTAGCAAATAAGAAGAAATCCCTATGGAATCGGACCTCAACGAAAAGGATCATCTCATCGATGACGTAATGTTAAGTCAATCCTTCGAATACGTATAAAAGGAAAATTTGGAAATTATTAATTAGTGACTGGAAATTGATTATTACGATGTGACTATATGTAGTAGTACGGAGTTGGAGGAATTGACAGACGCACGGTCAATTCTTTCAGCTGTTAAAGAAAGGAGAAATGAACTATCGTTTCCTACATTGAGGACCAACTAAATTAAAAAACCTCCGAATGAATAAATAAAACAACGGCTAAATGGATACCAATTTTAGGACGGCGTGGGAATTTACGTTCATGGCAAGCAACGGATAAAGTTGGACGTTTTAAAAATCGTAAGAACTTATATATTCACTTGAAACAATAAGAACTCTAAATTTTAAAACTTTTTATTAAATGATGCAATAGAATCCTATCTGACCAAACTAAATTCTTTATTAATAGTGTTATTTGATGTATTTTTTTTCTTATTTATGTAAAATCATTTCCATTTATTTATTTTTGTATTCTTTAAGTTTTTATCATGATTTTTTTTTTGTTTTTCGTTAAATTAATTATATAAATGTTAAACTTAAGTCGGGCGTGAATGGCTGTATAGATTTGTAAAGTTATATTAGGGGAGGGTAATCTTAGGTTATTTGTTTCGTGGTTAGATTGGGTCAATGGATTGGATATATTGGTGTGATTAGTAGATGTAATATTGATTCGCTACGGGCAGAATCGCTTCATACGCCGCACACTTCCGTTTGCCTATGGAAGGAATTATAAGTCGGATACCGCAGTTCCTTTCTATGGAGTTTTTTGTTTTATTGCTCTTCTTTGCAGATAGATGTAATATTCCTATCTCATAAGAGGCAATTTCTTCTCTTAACCTTTTGTGCTGCCGTATTTTATTACATTGAATACATCGATATATCAGATGAATTGATGCCAGTTTGACTACGAATTTTAGCCTAAGGTTAAATAGGGATAGAATATTTTAATTTCAATGCAAATCTATGTAGTATTCATACTCGACCCTAAATAAAAATGCATTAAATTTAAGTTGTTTATAGACGCTTGCATGGATTGTTTATCGGTTAACTATGTTTTGCGTTTTCATATTTGATCAAAATATATAGACATTCGATAAATAATGATACCTTACGGTGAGTATCTAAAATGTATTTATTCGGATGTCTTTTAAGTTATTGGTGACAATGCAAGTATCTTATGGTGAATACTATTGGGTTACATATAAATTTCCCTCCGCAATTGTCAGTAATCAATAATTTTATATTTTGATCGCTTATGTTTACTTTGGAATGTTTTTAACCGTGTAATCTATGTAACCGATCTATAGCAACTTATTATAACAAGCTTTTATAATCCCATCTGTGCGAACTTAATTAAAATGTAAAATTAGAATATAATAGTAATTAAAGGTAAATTAAAGTCAAAAATCAAAGTTAAAAATAATGTTAAATGTTAAAATGTAAAACTAATACTAAAATAATTTTAAATCTTATATATATGTGCATAAATAAATGTTTGTATGTTAATTACTGGCAGTGGCTTATTTTATTCCTTTTTTTATATATACTCTTAGATTATCTTATTAAATCTCTGCTATTCCACTGAGCTAGTGACATGGGCTAACGACCGGAATCAAAAAAAAAAAAAAAAAAAAAAAAATTTTTTTTTTTTGACTTACGTATCTGCCTACTTTATAAATTTTTCTAGGTTCAAATGCCTAGATGGCGCCCCGTAGTGCAGTTTACGTTAAGTCACTTTCTCCGGATCGATACACCGTGTAAAGAATCTTTGGAAAATAAAAACAAAGCGGTCTCAACAACCAATTCATGTACCAGCAATACGAGACTAGTGTATATAAAAACATACTAAATGGGTTTTACTTGTATTAAGAGAAATGCCCAATCAAATTCCCTGAAATTCATTTAAAAGGGTCCGCACATTCTCGACATCAATGATGAACTTTATAATTAAAATAGAACACGGTAATTAAAATAAGAAAATGCATGCTTGCGGGTTTGAAAAGTAAGTATAGATTTATATATGCAATCATGCATTTGGGGACACATTTAATCATTGACTTCGCACATACTCTTATATTAGATTAAAATCAATAACATGTAGATTTTAAACTATGTGATTATGTTACATTAAAGAAAAGAATCGCTCTCGAACGAGTGATTTGCAAGACAATAAAATTGGAAAATTATAAAATTAAAATATGCCTTAATAGCGGCGTCTTATTTTCAATAGAGGGAATAGTTCACTCGGTCAAAGACGATTCTGACACATTATCATAATAAAATAAAAGAAAGCTTTATAAATAGAAAATATTAACCCAAGGATAGAGAGCAAAATGTTGAGCATATTTAAACACACAAAATAAATACACAATGAAGTTGTGAAATATAAGAAAACAATGTTAAATAGCTATAGCATGTTAGTTAGGAATCACAAGAGCTCTTGGGTTAATTTAGGTTACCTCTGGAGAAGCATTTGCAGGTAGATGTTCGGCAGGTTTTATAATTCAGCAGCAAAATCTGGAATGTTCATAGTTTGGCAGCAGCAGCAGCAGTTCCGGGATCCGTGTGATAATTTTTTTGATGGTATGGAGCAGCGGCTGGCTATTCCGAGGGGACATAGCCATCTTAAACGCCTCTACTCGGACATGTCAAGGTTAGCAAATTATTAGAATTTTAGAACAACTCAGAAACCTTTAGACAACTCAGAATTCTTTAAAAGCTTAGAATCCTTTAAGAGCTTAGAAAGCTTAGAATGGAGAACAAAAGAAAAACATCCTTTTTATAGTAAAATTTAACAATAGATTTGTCCTGGGGCATACAAAATTATTGGACTTATCTGCTGTAATTAAATCTATCCGAATGTCTAAAGGAATTCAACATTAATTAATTTCTTTTGTTAACTTTCCCGTCGACATTCGAATTACAAACTAGATTTAATTAAAATTGCTGCTACTAATTAAAGAAAACTTAAGTGGACAGCTGCTGTTTTTAGATAAACTTATATAATTAAACTATTGTCCCTCATTTATTTTAACAGAAATATTTGGGATGATTTTTATTAAATAAAACGAAAATTATTTTATTTTAAATTGTAATATTTGAATCTATCTACTAAACGAATATTTACTAAATGAATTTTATTTTAAATCAACATATATTACGACGGTAATATATTTGTAAATAGATCCAAACAAAATAACTAACAATTTATAATTTTGATATGTTTTAAAATGGATATCATAGTGTGTGCGCAATTACGACTTATATAACTTACTTTTTAATAAATGTAAATTATGTGAACAAATACATAATTCCTAATATTTTATTTGGGAATAAGTTATATATATAATACGAGCATTGTGCTCGTGGTTTAAAATTAGGCGGGATTTTCGGTATATAAGTGTATTGCAGACATACTACGATAGATTGGGGTTCAAACTAAGGTATGAGGGTAGGAAGTAGGTGAGAAAAGGTGAAACGAAGATCTGCAAAGCAGACCTTACTGTTTCAATATATATATATATATATATATATATATATATTTCTACTTTATTGTAAACACCCAAGAAGATGCCTGCAGTCCAAAGTAAACAAGGATTGGAATACGTTATGGTGAATCAAATGAGGATCAAGGTGTTTGCCATTAAACACAACTACACGAGACACCATTGTACCTATCTATCCTTGCTAAGGAAAATGATTTACTAAGTGAAACTGCTTTCAAGAACAACTTGCCTAAATATCAACTACTACTAGTACTTCTATTATGATGATTTTTATGAACTTTGTTCCAATTACAATTTTTTTTTAATCAAAGAATCAATATTGTAAATTTTTGTTTATTTATTATTATTTTTTTATTCATGTTATCTGTTGTATTTTCACACTCTGATGCTGAAGCCTCATTTTTCATAATTAGCAAAGAAGAAAAGGGGGGATTATTCATTTTGATATTTTTGATATTTTCATTATAAATAAAATTTAGGTAAACCCACCTGCTTCACATCAGGTTATCCACATAAATATTGAGGTAAGATTCTCTAAATTTATTTTCATAGGTTAAATTACAACACATATACAGAATACATATTATATGTTTATTTTGTGATTAACCTATTGTATATATTTTCCAGTATGTTTCACTAATCAACTAGTATCTATCTATCTATCATATATATATATATATATATATATAAATTGGGGAAACTTGTTAAATAGGTTGTTAACATCTGCAAATATATATAATTTAGCTAGCCAGCATCTCAATTATATTAAATAATTAAAGTTTATTTTTCTATATAATTATAATTTGTAGAGAATGAGTGACATAGGTGGATTTCTACCATGGGGTATAAGGGTTGGATCTAGAGAATAATTAATTAGTAAGATGGTAGAGGTTCACTTGTGACACATGTACATATGATGATTATTATATTTTTATATTTTTTTATCATTACTATTGTTGTTATACTTGATATTTATTATTGTTAATAAATGTTTGAGAGTTTGTATTATTCCAGTCTCTGGTTTATTGAGTTGTCCTGACATTCCACAGTCTATAAACAATTAGGCATGCATACATATCTATTTTTCTTATCACATAAAAGCTTGAAAATAAAACAAATATAATAAATGCTAGTTGTAACCTATATATAGGTGCAGGTGTTGCTGTGTGTATCTGTTCATACCTGCTAAAGGAATTAAAAGCAATATTCTCTCTGGGTTTGAATATTAGGGCATAATGGAATTACAAAGGGGGAAAGTGGATGAACTAACCTAAATTGCATTTAATATTATTAAATAGGAATAGAGTTAGTCAATTAAAGGGTATGCAATCATTGGTTAAGCATTTCATCGGGTTCTCATTAGCATTCTATCAGATGACCCACAGTCTGAACATAGTTGGATGCAACTTTTTCCCCTTCTAAGCCTGGTAGGTCTCTGCAGATTGTTTCCTTAGGGGTAATAGATTAGAGCATATTTACTTATCCCCTCACCATATTGCTACATCTGCATAGTAGTACAGCCTGCAAGTTAGTTGACCATTCATTACATCTGGTGCACCATCATTGGGCTTGGTTAGTTGATGACTGTTGATGAAGAGTACTGCCCCATTATACTGGTGTTAGCAATGTTTGGGATTAGTTGTAATCATTCCGTCCATTATATATGGCGCCATCAACTTTTCGGGCTAATTGTCATCATTCCGTTCATTATATGTAGCACCAGCAACGTTTGGGGCTCGATAGATGGGTGTATCATCACATAAATACTTTGTGTAAGTTGGTCATACATTGTGATCGTACCAGCTGATTGTCGAATCTGATCGATATATCCTAGTGGGCATCGTTCCGTCCGTTATAGTATATAAGCATGGCAATCATCTATGCTATTCTCCAAATTACATTTTAGATTCACTAGACAATAAACGAAGCAATGAAATGTGATTCGGTCTTTACTAGAGCTAGAAGTCTTTGAGTCACTAAGTTAACCTGTTATTTACCATATCTCTCCCTTTTTGTTTATAATCTTTTCACAACTTTTAAATTTTTCATCTATTTTATTTTCTATTTATTTTCACAATAATGTTTTTTCTACTCATTTGATGCCATCTGTATCTATGTTTCAACTAATGTTTAAATTTATGATAGAAATTGAATTGATTATTGTTTAATGTATGTGGGTGTGGTTTTACTGCTAGAGCAGCATTAAAAAGACAATGATTTAAGACAGAATTTAATGCCAAACTTTTTTATACCCTTTTCAACTTACTCAGTTTTTTAGTCTGCAAATTCTTGTAACTAACTTTTTACTGGTGTTCCAATTTCTGATCTAATTAAAACTTTGCACAAATATGTATTAATGATGATATATTTTTTAGAATTTTCAAACAATTTTAGCAAAAAAAGTAGCACAAGTTTTAAATGTTTACGTTTACACGGCAATTAATAGTAAGTAAATTAAGTGGCAAAAATTCATTAGAACAAAATACTATTTGGTATTCCACATAGAAAAGTTACAATTTTCTAAACAAATTGGTAACTAAAAATAAATCTCAAAGAAAAAAGAAAACTGTAACACTGATTTTTAACAAAGCCAACTTACTTCGTGGTTTTCTCTAGTTAGGTAATTAGAAAGAAAAATTTACCCATACAAAAAAAGTTATATCCTATACTATTTTTAAAATTCTAAACTTTGATGAGTTTTTAAACTATTTAAATGTCATTTTAGTATTACTTTTAAAATAATCTGTTAAACTAAAATGAAAAAGACACCATTTTAAGTTTATGAATTATATAAAGATTTTTGACTCTTTAAATTAAATTAATATTTATTAACAAAAGGATTTATATATGTTCATTGAATATTTGCATTTAAAAAACTTAGGGTTGGCATTAAAAAATAACTTTAACTTTGTTAATAAATTTTTATTTTTTTCTTCAATTTCTAAAAAGTTATAAAACTAAAAAGTAGAAAAAATATAAATAAAAAAAATTTAAATAAATGCTTTTTTTTTCTCAAGTGCCATAGCATCGGCCGGGAAGCAAACCCGCTAACCCAGGACAACTGCTTGTAAAGCAGCTGTCACTGACCTCTCGACCACCAATGCTTGACAAATAAATAATAAATGTTTTTATTCACAAAATTTGCTGAAAAGTAAAAAAAAAAATTCTTCAGTATTCTTGATATTATATAAACAAAATAAAAGCACAGAATGTTAATGTTCAGAAATAATTTACGAATATTTCTAAGCTGAATAAGAATTTTTAAAACATGAGCATGACATACTTTTATTTTATTTTATTTATTTTTTTCATGTGTCAAAGCATTGACTGGGAAGCGAACCCGGGCCGGCTGCTTAGAAGGCAGCTATGCTAACCGCTGTTTCACCAATGCTTGACTATCTTTATTTTAATCACATAATATCAAGAATATGGAAGATTTTTTTTTTTACTTTTTAATGCATTTTCTTTATAAAAAAAAAGTATAAATTTTTTTATTTATGAAATAAAGTAATTTTTAAAATTTCATTAAGTAAATTTTATATACATTTTTTTTTTATTTTTTTATATATTCATAGACAAATTAAGTTTACAATAAATGTTGTTTGAAAAACAATAACATGAATCATTATGGATTAAATCTTCCACATTTTAAAATAAAGAATTGAAGAATTTATGTAATTAATTAATTTTAGAAAGTCATTCAGCAAAACAATTATACCAGCTGTTCCTTATATCCTACAGTGAAATACATATTATTTAGGTGTAATCTATGCCAAATGCATGACCAAGTTATCATCCAAAACAACTGTTTAAGCAGGGAAAATATAATGCATATCAAAAATATGCATAAGATTCATTGCTAAACAAACTTTTAAATGTATAAAATAAAAATGTAAACAAAATTAAATAAAAACTTATAGAATGTTGATTTATTCATCTCATCTGTAATAGTTCCATTTTCTTGCTTGGAATTTATTTTTTCATAGATGTTATATTTTAAGTCTCTTCTGCTTCATAGTAATAATTAAAATGATTTTCAAAAATTACAAATAAACTTATGCCAATAAAAAAAACACTTTATTTTACTTTGAAATTTGATTATCACTCTGAAAAAGTTTTTCCCAAAGACTTTAAATATCTTAAACACTGATCAAAATCAACCAATAGCATTCGTTATAACATTTTTGTTTATTGGTAGTATTATAGCTCCTTTTTTGGATATTTTTTTCACAATGTTAATGGGATAAAATAAACTTTTGTTAATAACCCTCATTATATATGTGTCAAAAAAACAACAAATAATTTTAAAGTGTACTCTTGATATTATTGCTACTTTTTATAAATTGTGCATAACATGGCATAATAACTGTCAATAGCAGATTGCACATCTAAAGTCTCAAAACTATCACACCACATACAGAAAAAAAACAATAAAGAAAATAATATTACTCATTAAACCAAAAAGTTATGATTAATGAGAATTTTGCATTTTTGTTTTAATTTTATTTTTTAGCTAGGATTAGTTAGATATCCATTTGTCAACACACAATTGGATGGCTAACAGCACTGACTACAGGCTATATACCCAATTAAAAAATCTTAAATTCTCTTGCTAATTGAGAAAAAAATGCATCTTTTTACTCACATCCAAAATCAAGATCATAAGCATGTATATGGAGACATAAATCATTTTATTTTTAAATATTTTTCTCCTCCAGTTTTGTCAACTGGTGTAAGTTTAAGTAATTAGTAAATGTAAATCTGAAGAACTTAATTAACACTTATCCAGTATTGCCTTATTTCTATTCCCAGCTTATGATTTTTATCAGTGAGAAATTTTGGATCCAAATATTAAAAAATAGGATATCAAAAATATAAAGATACTAAATATATATTAGATCTATATAACTATGCAATGAAGTTTCCATAGATTCATATATTAAGATATTTTTGAATTTCAGACTGATAGCTCAATACTAAAAATGATTAAAAGATGTCCGCTGAAGGAAAAGTGCATTAAATCCAACATAAATCCAAATGATTTAGATCCAAAACTCATCCTTGAAGAAAGGCATAAGCTAGTAGCTGATTTGGAATATAGATGATAGTACTAAATACAGAAATACTACCAGCTAGGTATCAAGCTATTATTCAAACTTACACTAATTGCAAGAACTTGTATAGAAGAAAAAGATTTTCTGTTAAAATGTAATGTAGAGATCATACCATGTTTCATTAGTTTAATGAGTTCCTGTTCATATGATATTTAAATCTGGGGGGGGGGGGAGTCATCCAACTTTTATAATCTTTGGTTTTATAAACAACTTTTATATATTATGATTGCTTGATTTTTTTTATTATTATTATAGTAAATATTTCTGAGAATAATAAACAAGGTATTATTTTTGCTAAGAATATATAAATATAAAACAAATAAAATGTCCATTAATTAAAAAACTATTGTAATAACAATGAAAATAATAAATGTAACAGTAATGGTTAGAACTTAAAAATTTTAAAAATCATATTCTCATTAAAATCAAGCAATATTAACATTTCCATGTTAATGTCCAACTTACCATAAAATGTGTATATTTGCACAATTATACTGTTTATTTAATGAATTGTCCATCACATTTATAAAATATAAAGATGCTCACAAGCTTTTAGGTGTAAATATTAATAATTTAAATAAGAATTTGGAGTGCAATTTATAGATAAATTTCAGCTAGGTTATAATCAAGAAAAGTATCAATTAGAAGCTACAATTGCCAATTGAAATCATGTTATTAGTAACAGTGTTTGTTTTAAAAGTGGTTTCAATGAAAATTGATAACGCTAGTTTATAATTGGTACTTTTCTTGATTATATATCATACATGTAATTTATCTAATAATTACCATATAGATTGTTATTGTGTATATATGAAATTATTGAGTTAAGCTTTTCTCTAATGTTAAAAGAAATTTATTAATTTCTAACATAATAAAGAATGATTAGTAATCTTTTATATACTTATTGAAAAATGACTGTTGGAAATAAATGCTTACTAAAACATGACTTACAAAGTAAAATTGTGAAATATACAGCATTAGTCAAAAAGCAATCGTATGCTGTTTGAAAAGCTATGTAAAACTTAATGTGACTGAAAAGACTGTTTGAGGCAATATGCACCTTAAGAGCTGTTAGCTCATTATTGTTGTTGCTTTTCTAATGTCTGAAATTACATGATTGCAATAAAGGGGAATAGTCAATTGCAATTTTTAGAAATATATAAAATTTATGATAACTTTATATATAAGATGCAATAACTGATTGGATAAGCAAAGACGAACTTCTACCAATGATAATCCCAAAGATACTTTGATTATAGTACTTAATAATAATTAAGTTCCTGAGACTGCATTCTATATATATATAATTATTCAAAACAATACAATAATTAATACAGTAAAACAATATTTTAAAAAACAAATATATACCAATTTAATAGAAGTACTTTCAACTATCTATGTAGTCGTTATCAACCAGATTCAAATAGTTGAAAGTACTTCTATTAAATTGGTATATATTTGTTTTTTAAAATATTGTTTTACTGTATTAATTATTGTATTGTTTTGAATAATTATATATATTTTATTATAATTGGAATACAGACATTGATTAATAATTTATATATATATAATTTGTTTCCCATACTAATTATTTATTATTTATTTATACTTAATAGTAGCAGTAGTAATAATAATATGACTAACATCTTCAAAAGTATAATAAAATTAAGACTGATTATTTCTGTCTGAGTTTAGAATTCTTGAAATGAAGAACATTTTGAATAAAAAGATTACAATGGATTTATAAGTTTTTCCTTCCCTTCGTATACTTGGGAAAAAACCGTGAACACTAAGTGAATCTAAAATTACTGTTATTTTAATGAAGTTCATATTTAATAGTAAGGTAGTCGTCATTTTAGCGCAATAGATTGCATTGGTGGCCTAACGGTTAGCATAGCTACCTTCCAAGCAGCTGGCCCGGGTTCGCTTCCAAGTCAACGCATTTGATATATGAAAAATCATATTTTTATCAAACAAAAATTTAAAAACTGTATTAATGACTTTCAGTCATCAACCTTAAATTATGCATCTTGTCTGCAAACTATTTGTACAAAAAGTCATCTATTGATATACATATATTAGAAAATATTTTGTTAGTAGTATTTTTTAGTTTGTTTTTTAAATTCATCTTTAAACGATGTAGTATTCATATTATTATGTAAGTCTTGGCTAAAAGAATTTATGACATTTTCAACTTCATTACTTCAATTTATTCCAAGACAAACCTCAGAAATACTCAATCATTTTTGCCAACGAAATCAATCAACAACCAGTTGGGAGTTAATCTTACCTTCTTTTATCTATGATGAGATTTTTCAAAAGACTGTAACAACTATATTTTTTTCTGAGTAATTATTTCAGTTGCTATATAATGATCTAAAAATTATATATATATAAAATCATTGCAATACATATACACAACTTTTTAAACTTCATTATTCTTATTTTATTTAATAATTAGCAGTAAGCCAATGCAAAAATTAATCAGTACTTTTATCTTATACTATCTTTTATTTTCTAATAAACTTTTTGATATTATCGTCCCATATCAATCCAATTAAATGTTTTTGAAAATATTTCCATTATGCAATCAAGAATGCAGTACTACTACTACTCCTACTACTACTATTACTATTATTATTATGATGATGATGATGATGATGTTTCAAATGTAACTTTATTAACATCAATTGGTTACATTGGTTGGAGGTTATACATATTGTTACATTGCTATTTTATTACACAGTTTGTATGTTTTCAAAAGTCTTTTTGTATTTTATTTCTCTTTGTTTGCCCTGTTTTTCACTTCTGAATTTCAATGTTCCATCTTGTTGCTTCTTGCTTGTATTGTTTTTATATTATTTGTTATGGTCTTTATTATAATATGGTTTGTATTTTAAAAAGAGACCATGTTGCTGCAAAGATGTCGGGTGGTGCAAGAAGGTTGTCTCTTTCCTTTATTTTTTGTAATTTGTTTTTATAGATGTTAGGGTGTCTTGTTGTATCATTGCCTAGGGTAAAAGTGCATCTTGTGCACCAGAATGCATACAAACTGAATGTGCATACCCTTATACCTGGTATTGCATTTCTTTTGAAAGTTTGTAGTATCTCATCTATTGTGGTTCCATTTTTTCTGTATTCTCCAATCATCATTTACCTTACTTTTCCAAATCCTAAACAGTTATATATGAAATGGTCCTGTGGTTCCTCATCCCTGTGACACAGCATACACAAAGAATCTATATTTTGGTAGGATCTTCTGTATCTTATGAAGTGAGTTGTTGGTAATGCTTTTAACTTGACTTTAATGATAAAATCATAAAATTTTGGCTCCAGGTATCATTTCTTAAATTTTTTAAGTAATTGGCTATTATCTATTTCTAGAACAGATATCTGGTTATTTTCAGGTTGTCTTTGGGCTATTAGATTGTGTTTCTGCCAATATGTATATTTTATTGGGCTTTTAAGCATTATCTTGTTTTTAATGTTTTCAGTGTTTCCAAGTAGCATAAAAATATAATTATTTGTGGGTGATGGATGATCTGTGGGTGTGATTTCTATTATTGAGTCAATATTGGGAAACCTTTTAATTATGGCTATTAGCAGATTTATTGTTTTTTTTTTGTATCCAAAACACGGATATTAAGTGAAGTCCAAGACCATTCCATTTTGCTGGTTGATTAAGTTGTTTTATTAAGATGGCTACTACTTTTCTGTTCCATAGTAATTTATTGCATAATGAGTTGATTGAGGTTATAAATGGTTCTGTGAAACTAATTATTGGTAAGTAGTAGTTGATTTTTGATATTATGAGTTGATTGAATAGTGATATTTTTGTGTATATTGATAAATAGGATCTGGATAATGAATCTGTGATTCTTTCTGCTTCTTCTTTGAGTTTATTCTGTATTTTTGTTCTCATCTGCTTCATTCAAAGATAAAATGGGAAACCTAGAAAACTACTGGGCTTTCCTTGATAAATTTGTTTATTTTTTCTGTAAAAATTGTTTAAGCAGATGATTTATTAAGATTGATCTTTAGTTTGAATCTTTCTGTATAATTTTCTATGATTTTTTGTAGTGCTTGTAGTTGCTTTTTTGATTTTAGAAATATAGTAATATCATCCATATAAACTATGCAAGGAATGTATCTTTTGGTATTTGGTATTAGTAGTCCTTGTATTTTTTTTTCAATTTCTTCTAATAAAGGATTTATGTGGAATGTGAAGAATAGTGTACTCAGTGGGGAATCTTGTAATATTGATTGAGTGGGATAGAAAGATGATGAGGATCTTTTATTAAGGGTGGTATGTATTTCTCTGTTTAAGAGTAGATTAGTTATTGTGTACAATATTGATCATGGTGTTTCTGTTTGATTTAGCTGGTTTAGTAATATTTTTATTGGTACTGAGTCGAATGCGCTCTCAAAATCTAGTTGTACATCAATTGGAGCTTTTTTTTTTTCTTAATAACCGAGTTAATTATAGTTTTAACGATTAGTGCTGCCTGGCCATTTTTGCAGTATGTATGATTCAATATTCAACTTTATTACTTTTTCTAGAATTTTAATTTCTGAAGGTTCCATTGAGATAGATCTTAAGTTGGTGACGTAATAATAGGTTCTTGTTTTTTTCATGATGATGATGATGATTATTATTATTATTATTATTATTATTATTATTATTATTATTATTATTATTATTATTATTTTCTCAGTTTTGTTTTTAATTTCAATTGAAGTCCATTATTTGTTTATTTCGATATTTTTTTATAACTTGGGCAATTTTAAATGGCTTAAATTTTAACTTTAATTTAATTATATATGTGTGTGTGTATTATTTTAATTTTTTGTTCTTCTTTTTAGAATTATTTTCTAATAAAATTTTTGAGAAATAAAAATAAATTATCTTAAGTTACTTCTTTCAATTTCTGAATTATCTTCCACATATCCGAAATATCTAGATTTTGTGTTGAATTTCAATATCAGATTAAAATCTTCTGCTATGATTTTGTCAAATGATGTTGTTATCAGTGGATAGCTGAAATTTAAACTTGGTATATTTTTAACAAATAAGCAATTATATATATTATTTATTATAGAGAGCGTACTAATAGCTCAAACAAGATCTTAATTGATAAGTGCGGTAAGAGAAAACATTTTCAAATCTCTATCCGAATTACTCTTATCCCCAAACCAATTGTTTTCGAGCTTATGACTCACTTCAGTGAGGAGCTAGAATATTCAGACATTAGATCTAAAATATCAACTCAAAACCCAGCACTTATTTTATATGTAATATTTAAGTAGAAACTGAAATTTTCGGACATGAAAATGTCTTTTACTCCAGCCATCTAACTTAAATAGCTATATGGGATTGAACCAAATTCAGATCTACCATATATTAATAGCCTCAACATAACTAAAGCCATAAAGGTAAAATTATAATTATAATTATCAATAAAGCAAGTCATATATAACGTGACATTGCTTTTATAAGCTTGTATTTACAAAAATGTAATACAGAGAACGTACCAATAGCTCAAACAAGTTCTTAATTGATAAGTGAGGTAAGAGAAAACATTTGAATCTCTTATTGCACTTATCAATTAAAAGCTTGTTTGAGCTATTGGTACACTCCCTGTATTACATTTTTGTAAATACACTTATAAAAGCAATGTCACATTATATATGACTTGCTTTATTGATAATATTATTTATTTTATATTTGATTAATTATACGAATGATTTGTTTTGTTGCATAGATTGTAACTTCTGAATGTAGTTTATGAAGTATTTTCTGTTTTATGGTAGAATGTCTACTAGCATTATTCGTCCACCATTGTTTTTTGTGGCTTAGACATTTAGCACTGCTATTCATTATTGTACATATACAGCTCACAACCATTGTTTTATAAGACTTTCACCTCTTAGGAACCAGTTATAACATAAAAAACTTACTATTACTTTTACTGATCATTTTATAAATGTTATGACACAACAGTTTTATCTCAAATAGACTTACTAACAGCATCTTATTTAATATTATTTACTTGAAGATTGTACCATAATTTTTTCTTACCATTCAATTATTTTATAACTTAGTCGTCTATTCATCACACAATTTATTTATATATTTAATTATATAAAATGCTTTGTTGGCTTAATACTAGAGCCCATTGAAGGCTATAAACTATTGCCAAGATGATTTAGTGGTTCTTCTACCAATATGCTATGACTCACATTAATTATCTAATATGATATTTTAAGACATAAAAAAAAAATTATTTTGGGTGCAATATAAAACTTGAATCTGTTTGTTAAAATAATTTTTAATTTGTCTAACAATAAGTTTTTCTATAATTAATATATACAATCTAAATATAAAGCATGTTTAGTGTTAAACATAGAATATATTGTACCTGTGCCAAAATGGCATGATGCTGAGGTTCTTACGAAATTAAAATTAAAATATTTTATAATTAAGTATAGTCTAGTGAATTCATTGGTATAACCAAAATATTATTAACTTGATTGCTTGAGTCACAACTTCAAAAATATTCTCTAAGTGAGTCACCATTTTAAAAAAAGAAAAAATCAAAGGTCTGACAAAACTACTGCATAGAGAAAAAAATTATTGCACTGTTTTAACTTCATAAACATAACCATTATTTGTAAAAATAAATGTTTTTGTAAATTTTTTATTACGACCTCTATGAAAGCCTATTTTTTTAATGTTTTCTTTTTAATTTGCTTTCAATTCTTTACTTAAAATAGAATGGCCAGTGATTGGTTTATTATTTGTGCATTTTATTATTTTGTGAGTACCTGATAACTTAAGCAAAGTATTGGATACTTTTTCTCCCAACATCTGCATTAGGATCAAAATTCACTTTACTTAATCTACTGTAGAAATTCTATTACATACTTGAGTAATCAATAGGTCTACAGAGTAGCATCACATTTAAATCTCTAGACTAATTTCTGGACAGTGACATCAATGAAGAGCATTAGATTTATATCTACACACACTAAACAGATTTCTTTCACACTATTCAAATTAATTTTTAGACCAAACATTTGAACACCCTAAGTTTTGAAACCAAAACGACTGACTTATAAGACTGTATAAGTTTGACACTAAATGCAGCTGTTATAGATTTTAGTGACTTGAGTTGTATTATATAATAGTAAACTTCATTTTGGATAACAATGTTTGAATCTCTGATCAATAGTGAAGGTAATATAAAGGAAATGAAGAATAGAGGCAATCCAATTTTCCTCAGTGACTTTGGTATAAAAAGAATAGAATGAATTGTTGCTTCTAAAGTAACAATTTTTATAGTTATAATAAAAAAACAGAATAAAATGATACAATCACTGTTGCAGAGATTTGATATATTGCTATTAACATATGACTGTTAAATCAATTACATTACTTGTATTTGTAATGGTTACATAACATTATGCAATCACACACATTCATATACTTCCACACACACATACTTAAGTGCAAATGAATCATATCTTTCCTGTGTACTGTGAAAGGAATCGAACTGCCGACATGAACATGGAGATTTAGATGTTGATATTTCTGTAAAAATATGTATTATTTTTTAATTGAGATTTAAAGTTTATATCTGATATATTGATAATCTCTAATTTAATGAATGATTAGTAATAATCATTTATGTATTTATATAAAAGAAAGTCATTTATTTTGTTTTTTCAAATGTCTTTGTTCATATGTTTCAATATGTAGTAAAATAAAAGTTTTAAGTATATCTTTTATGTATTTATGAATGTATGTTATTTCACATGTTTATGTTGAACTCACAACATGTTTTCAAAATACATGCATAGTGAAATACAATGATCTAACTTTCTGTGCTGATGCAATATGATAAAGTTGAGATGAGGAATAGGTGGCTAAAACACAGAATCTTTAGAAGTAATATTCAAGGGATATCCAAAGATAACCTAAATCATTATCTGGAGAGTGAGAGCATTGTGCATGATTCCACCACTAGATGGCTCTTGCAAGAACCTCTTTTCTTCATCTGTCCGTTAACTACTATCCTCAAGTAAAGTCATGGAGCCATGTAGTAAATGTTTTTGTTAAGCTTTGTGTCACTTATTTGTTGATTTTTGTAATGGCTGAAAAGTTGGAACAATGTAAAATTCTGTTTTCTATTAGAGATAGTGACAGGGTAAACAGTTATAGTACTTAAAACAGCTTACAAGCAAGCTTCTCTAGAGAAAATACGAGTTTATGAGTGGTTTAATGGAAGTGACAAATTCATCATGCCCCCAAGAGTGTGGCAACTGAATACCAATATTAAGATAATGCTGATTATATATATATACACATAACAGCATATATATTATATATATATATACACAAACAGCATTACAAGTTCTGAAATGTTTGCGTGATATGGTAAAGTTGAAATGTCCCAATTTGTGGCGAAGTGAAAGCTTCACCATGATCATGTAACAGTGCGCAAAGTCTTGAGTATGAAGCAATTTTTAATTAAATCAGCATGGTTCAGTTTATCCATCAGCTATATGCACCTGATCTCACTCCTGTGACTTCTTTTTATTCCCCCCCCCCCCAAATGCATCAAAAAAAAGTTTTGCAAACCTGGAAGTGGTGAAAAAAAATCCACAGAGGCCATTAAAAGGCATCACTTTTCAGAATTTTTGGATTACTTTGAAATGTGGAAAACACATTTAGACTGGTGCATTGCACCAAATAGACAGTAATTTGAAGAAGTAACACCTAAAAATAAATACCCATTTTTTATTACAAGAATTCTGGCTATTTTTGGATATCTCCTCATATATCTATAGTGGATTAATTGTTTGCTCTTTCACAAGATATTAAAAATGAATTGAAACTAATCCCTACTTTGCATGAGAGTTATGTAGTGAAAATTATCAAACTGTTAATATGAATGGAGAAGTTCAGGTGTTGATACCTCTATAAAAATACAAACATATTATGTTTTTAACTTATATTTAAAGTTTATATCTGATCTAGGAATAACTTTTAGTTTAGTGAATGATTAGTAATAATTATTAATATATTTATATAAAGTGGATGGCATCAAAGTTGCAACTGGAGAAAGTTTGGTTTTTATAAATTAAATTGTTAATAATTTCGTATTTATAAATACTGAACAAATGATAAAGACATATATAAGAGATTGTGACATGGGTCAACTGATGAGTGCTGTTTACCTTGAAATGGGCATTTCTTAGGCTCATTTATGTTTTTTTTTTCAGATGTCTTTGTTTATATGTTTCAGAGATGTGTGATGGATTGAAAGTTTTAAATATCTCTCTCTCTCTATATATATATATATATATGATTAATTCATCTGAAAAATGCTGCGATTCCTAATGAGTGAATAGTAAGAGGGGGGGTTGTCTGACTTTTTGTGTGGTGGAGGGTTAGAATTGAGATGAGGGATGCATAGATAAAAAAACAAAAAAATTTAAAATATATATAATTGATTATTTATTTATTACCAAGTTTAAATAAATTTCATTATTTTTTTATCGGATAGAATGGCTTTGATTTTAAAATTAAATTTTTTTTATGGGGGGGGGGAGTAGATTTTAATAAAGAAAAGTTTTTAAAATTTAATAGTTATCAGAGATAAAGTTAATTGTACTTAATAATGCAATTATTTTATTAGAAATAAAATTTAAAGAATTAAACCTGATCGTTATTAGTCATTTATTCTTAAAAAGATTGCATTAATAAGTTTCTGTTATAAAATAAAAGATTAAGTGATTTTAAAAGTCAAACATTGATTAAATAAAATTATTTTTTTGCTTTTTAAGTCATCCATTTATAGAATGATTAATAAAAATAGGCATATCTTGGAAGGTATATAAATTTCTTAGAAGAAAAATCTTGCTTTAAGTTTATTATTAAATAATTCTAAGCAGTTGATAAATATTAATGCTATTCTACAATTATATTATAAATTTTTATACACTACTTAAAAATATATAGTTGAAAGAAAATTAAATCTTTATGAAAGAATTAAAAATTATAAAAGTATAATTAAAAATAAGTCTTTAGTTAAGACTTATACATTCGTGTAATATAATACTGGTTATAAAGTATTGTTTGATGATTTAAAGGTTGTCTTTTATGTTGATTAAAAAAACTCTTTTGATTAATCATTTTGGTCTGAAACCATCAATGTCAAGATATTTTTTTAATGTTAAGGCTGATTGGCACTTTGTTTGAAGTATGGATAATTATATGTATGTATATACTTTTTGATTTATTTGCAGTTTTCAGTCGTTTAAAAGATGAAGCCATTATTGCAATAAAGAAAAATTTTGTAAATTTTGATTTTGATAATATTTCTATTGCCATTTTATTCTATTTTGCTATATATGTGCTAAATGCTGTAACATAAGCAAGTCATTATGGATATTTGTTTTCTACTTACTATAGTATTACTAAAAAAAACTATAAAATGATGTTGATACAGAATCCTCTGGTAGTTATTATGTAAAAATTATTGTATATACAAAGTCAATATTAATTGAAAGTATTTCATTTTTTTTTTTTTTAAATCTATGTTATAATTTATTGTCTGAAAATGTACCAATAAATGAACGGATATAATGAAGATAAAAAAAAATATAAATTAGAATTATACACCACTGACAAAAATATAGCTTTCCAGAGCCTATATTTAGTTAGCAAGATAAATTATTTAGAGCTTTTTATTTTATAGTAATTGCTGTACTATACGTGTGTATGTGTGTGGGAATATATATATATAAGAGAAGATAGATGTTTTAATTACATATTATGGATACAAAACAATGAGGCTGAGAAATGTATAGCTCTCTGGTATAACTTTTTTAATTTGCACGCTGATAATAAAGAATTTTACAAAATCGATGAGTTTTGACAAAGATAAAATAATCAGAATTTATTGATAAATATCAGCCTTTTATATATATATAGTTTACACGTATATCAAATTTTTAATTAATATGTACGCTAGTAATGTCGACATATACATTCAAATATATGGATTTATATTTAAAATTGCTTATTTATTTAAAACGAAAAAAAATGCGTCATGATAAAAAGATATTAGAAAAATTACTTTTTATATGAAATTGAGTGATATCATATGATGAAGAATTTCAACCTTATTTTTATAAACGAACATAAAAGGTCAAAATAATGTAATTAAATGCAATTACAAAAGGTTGTACTAAATATGTTTTTTCGAATAAATTGTAAAACAAAGAAAACGAACAAATCGCGTCTCTCGCTCTCTCTCCGCAGCTGCCGTTAATACTTTAGGTATAGACTGATTTTTATATTGCTGGAAAAATGGGAATTATAAATATATTAATCTTTAACTTCTGGGCCATATTTCATCCGTCAAAGAAAATTGTTTTATATTTGCTAGCTTAATATGTGCATAGATTGCTTTAAAAATACTTTTTCAAAGCGATAAGTTGAAGGAAACAATTATTCTTCAGAATATTTGTCTTAAAAAATGAAATCACTAAGATCCATATTTCAATTCTAACATAACACTTTAATGCAAATTTGTGGATATTTTAACACTTTTATTACTTGAATCATTTTAAAGTAATAATTGTTTTCTCTAATATATATATATATACTATCTATTTACAGATAGTATGTGTTTTTTGTCTTTTTATCTCATTATATATATATATTATTTTGACAGCATTGATTTTTAATATAAATTACTTTTCTTCAAAAAAAAAAATCAAAATTTAAAATACACTTTAGTTTAATCAATATTTTTTTAAATCAAAAGCAAAAATCAGTTTTACAAAATCTATAATAACTGAAACACATGCTTATTATATATCCGTGTCTATATATGTAATATATAACATATATGAGCACAGACTTTCACACGACCCACCACTCTCCACTCTATCTTATAACACTGACACACTTGAACACATATATGTCAATAATCATCAATGTACGTATTTTATGCTAAACCAGCAATCATTAGTTGGTCTAGATTATCATCTCTACACATATATGCTATAAGTGCTCAGATATATATTAAAATAGCCAATTTTCATAATTTAATGGACAGGCTTCAATCTACTTCACACTCTAACTCTTCAACTGTCTTTTCGACATATATGTGTTGAAGTGTATCAGTGTTATGAGATAGAGTGGAGAGTGGTGGGTCGTGTGAAAGTCTGTGCTCATATACCCTAAAATCTGTAATAGGTTTAGAACCCTACTATCAAGACAGATTTTTTCAGGCTATAGCAGTGTTTGCAAAACTGTAATTTGTGGATTCTCATAGTTTACAATTCTGTTTTTCCACGAAAAATATTTACTTGGCATTTCAAAAAATAAACAATCGAATGTTTTATTGGTTTGTTCTGTGATTTCGTAATTCTGGAATCGCGAATTAAATACTTTGGGCTACAGAGTCGAATACTAATAAAAGAAAATTCTGTTGTAAACTTAAATAGTAATGACAAAATTAGCTTAGATAATAATGATCAGTATCAAGATTTATCACTGGAGATGAAACTTGAAACTGAAATGGTTTTGCTAATCAAAAAAATAGTCGTAAGTATGGGTATTTTTATTGTGAAAGTAAGAATCTTGTTTAATTGCAGACTAAGGAAAGTTTTAAAATAATTGAAAATTTAAAACTGGACTTATAAAATAGTAAGTCAGAGAATGTGTGGATTCAATATATTTTAACATCTTAGGTACATACAAGATTCAGAGTAGGAAACTCTCCATAGGGCAGTGCCACCCAATGCAAGCACTGGTAATGGATGCAAGAAAGTTTGTACATAAAATCCCTGTCTAGTGCCTATTCATTCAATATCCCCAGACTAGTTTCTAGCTTGTAGCTTCTTGCAACCATTGATTACTAAGGCTTGCACTAGATGGCACTACTGTATAGAGAATTCACTACTGTATTAACAGCTTGGGTAAGCATAGGGAATGGTAATCATGTGATGTGGGGTACAAGATTTACAAGCAGTTCTGATACTTTAAATTTATTAAGATGGAATTACGATTTGAATTTAGTAAAACGGGATTATGATTTTAATCCACCATTTTTATTCTATGATATTAAACAAAGTAGTAGTGTATTCAAAACACTGTATTAATACATTCAGAGCACTTCAGTTTCTAATTAATAAACTTTTTAATAGTTCCCATGTAGAAGATGCATCGAATATAATGCTATATATTCTTAAAAATTAGTTTAAAAAGTGTATACATTTGACTTTTTTTGCCTTACATTTCAAAACAATTAACTATTCCTATGATGTCAGTAAAGTTTTTTTTAATAAAATCTCTTTGTTCTGTGAAATGAACAGAGTTTTGAAATTTTTAATACCATATTATTATGATTGCATCAACGTTTTTAAAATACAAAAATTTAAAATATCAAATTTAATCTAGAATTGCATATTTAAAATAAAAATAATAAATCCTTCACATTAAATATTTAGATAGTAAAAACAATTTTCTAAGAGTAAATAATTTCTATCTAAGCTTATAATCTTTGAAAAATGTATATATTGATTTTTGTTTATTATATATTTATATACAGTATCCATTCTTGCCATATCTGCAGATTTATTATATACTATTTGATGAAATACACAGGCTTATATTGAAGCCTGTCCATTAAAGTAGGAGGATTTGCTATCTTAATATATATCTGAGCACTTGTAGCATATATGTGTAGAGATGGTAATCTGGACCAACTGATGATTGCTGGTTTAGCATGAAATACGTATATTGGTGATTATTTATCTTTTTGACATATGTGTGTTCAGGTGTATCAGTATTATGAGATAGTGTGGAGAGTGGTGAGTCATGTAAAAGTCTGTGCTCATACCCTGTCTATTATATACTATTTGAATAACTCGTGATTTGAAAAATATTAAATAAAAAATTAAATATTTATAAATCTGAATTCATAAACTTCTTGTGATTTTCTGCCTGGAATAGTCATCTATCATTCAGCCATTTTCTCATCTTGTATACTTATTATACACTCAGAAAACACATGACCACTTTTTCTTTGTTGGTGTATTACTACATTGGTTTTTTTTATAAATGCATTGTTTTACTTTTTATTTAAGTGTCTTTGTTATGTCTCAATATTTACATTTTGGAAATTAAATCATCTTATAGGTGTGTACATTATAGAATTTGCTATTATTCATAGTCAGATAATCTTGAAAATTCTTGGAACAAATGCAGTGAATACTAAGAGATGTTATAATCTGAACTTTTATGCTTCTTTATTATAACAAAAATGTGCTTAAATCATTATTATCTTTATTTTAATACTGAAATGAGAGTTTAGAGTAGGTGAAATTTATTTTATTTTATTTTAAAAGAAATCCTACGTTTCTTAATTTGAGAAACGTGATTTCCAACACTTAGTTTTTAATTAAAAAAGAATCATTTATAAAAGGATACTAAAAACCAAAACAACAATTAACTTAATATTTTTACATTTAAGATAATTATTCGCATGTGCGTGTACATATATGTGTGAGCGTTATTTCTAAAACTATCTTCTCAATTTGATTATTATTGTAATTGTACATGATATCTAAAATTATTTGATTCCAGTTATCTTTACAAACAGGAAACAACTGAAACTTCCAATGAGTTATATGCTAAGAGACAGGTGGTGTCATCTGTCATTTGAGAGTTTATGTATGTTAAGTAACAGATTGGAAGCTTCAATTACTTCCTGTAATAGTGATGTTTAGTGGTTTTACTTCCTGTTCAGTTACAAATAATCTGAATTATTTATTATTTACAGATATTTTTCCAAAGTAACAAACAATAACTGGAATATTAGTGAAATGTCAACAGGCAATTTTTGAACTATATATAGCCACAATAATAATATGGAAATCACTAATCAAATTTTTAAACATATTTTTAGTGCTGAAAACCCTTTTCAAAAGGAAATTAGAATAATAGTAAATAATGTCATTGAATGTACTGTGGGACATAATATAAATTTTCAGGCGTATGTTTCAAACTTATTAATTGAACACTATTAAATTTTCAGTTCATCATTGAATCAGTTTAGAAATGATATTACCTCTTTTATTTTTCATTTTGTGACATTTGTCTTTTGAAAAGAATGCTAAGTACCGAAAATTAATTTAAGGATTTAAATAATGTATATTTTGAAATGTTTGCTCCATGTTAGAAGCATGTATTAATTCACAAAATTATGGCAAAAAATTACATAATATATTCAAAACAAGTTGAGATTGGGAAAACTGTGCTTTAACCAAAAAATAATTATTGATTTTTATTGACTGTAACTTGACATTTATCATCTTCTTAGCCTCAGATGTTTCAAACTTTTAGCTCATCTTAGAAATGGAGGTTTTCCATAAAATACATTTTTAGTGGGAGAGACTGGTTTATATATTACACACTAAACAACAATGCATGATTTAAGGACAAATAATTGAAGTAGATTGTTGCAAATATCAAGGTTTAATTGGTTATAGATATATTCTTATTGCACCTATATTATCTATAGTGTAATGACTCTGTTCCATTGAGTATTATAATGTGGATATAAATAATCTCTATCCATTATCAAAAATAAATGCTGATGCATTCATATATATATATCTAATTGACTGAAGAAACTTGGAAGTTTTAAATTAAATAAATCACACATGTAAGAAATAAAAACTTCCTGCTGTGTAAATAGATGTTTTAAGCCTCTAGTTTGTCTGATAAATAAACAAGGCAAAACTCTCCATACAGTAGTGCCACCCTGTGCCAACTAGAGTCATCAATGTATGCCAGAAGGCTTGTGCATAAAATCCCTATCTAATGCCTACTCATCCAATATCCTAGTTTCTGCCTTGTTTATAAATAATTATGTGCTAGTATAAGAGATGGCGATCATGTGATGCTTAATGGTTTGTCTGATAACTAAAAGTGTTTTCATGAAGTGTATATATAGTGTACAAAGCTGATCTAGGAAATTGTTTAATGGGGTAATAGGTATAATGTAATATCAAGCATTTAAGGAGTGATTTATAAGTCAAAAGATTTGATTTGTTATTCATATTGTATATGTGTGTGCGCGCGCTATGTAGGGATGTCTATAAAACCATTCTGTAGAGAAACAATATAAAAGACAGTACTAATCAGACTGTTCAAATGCCATGTAGTAAAGGTTTGTATTTATCTTCCTTGTTAATCCTTTAACTAAATGCAAAAAATACCCATTTAATGAATATAATCAGATGGCAAACCATATTGATTAAGTTATTGGTTTAATGATGAATAACTAGAGATTACCTAATTACCTGAACAAAAGAATCCCAAGTTGTTGGGTTTTGTTATTGGGTTTGTTTTTTTGTTTTTTAAGATTTAGAACAAAAAAACATTTTCAGGTTTATCTGGATACCAGACTATTATAGTAGGTGAATTAACTAATCATAATTACACAATGTTAGTATATACATATATACACACAAACATTTCATTTTTATCATTCAACATTTACATTTAGTTTTGAGTCTATTGTAGATATGTTTTAATGATTTCATTATTTTTATAAATCAAGCAAAAAAGATAATCTGTACTGCGAAATATAATAAACAATAAACTAAAAGTAATAACGAAATAAAAAAGAAACTCGAAAAATTTATATATATTTAAATAAAAGTTGTATTTTAATGAAACTAATAAAATATTCTTATAAAGAATTTATTATATATAACAATAAATGAAAAATTATAGTTAATTTAATATTTTGTTGTAATTATTTTTTATTGGAAAACTGGCTATAAAATTATATTCGTAGGACTAAAATTAAAATATATAAAATAATCGCAAGGTTAATTACTCGGGAGTTCAGAAGTTGAACGCTGGTGTCAGAACTGGACGGTCTGAGAACCTTACTCTCTCGCGTCTGATACTTCTCCGCTGCACTAAATCACGTATGGTATTAGTATGAACGATCCATTTATTTTAAAATAATTTATTTTAATCGACAATCTATATTATTTCCAGTTTATCTTCAAATCTAAAATATCATCTCTCAAAAAGAGCACTTTCAAAATTAAATTTCCAAAAATGTTAAAACTTTTTTCATTTTGCGCTTTTTATTTTTGAATTTTAAATCGTTAATTCTATTAAATATAATTATATAATTCTTTTTTTAAACTATAATTTTTAATTAAAAAATTAGATGATCAGACCAGAGCCGGCGCTGGGTACTAGGCGCCCGCATGCAAATTTGATTTTGGTGCCCCTGTCAGGGATGACGCCTTCTTTTTCAGATACTAATCTCTCAGTGATGGCGCCTCCTTCTGCCAGCGCCCGCATGCCTAGCATGCGTTGCATGCCCGCTTCTGCCGGCCCTGGATCAGACTGTAAATGCACAAAAAGATGGTCATATTAACAGCTGGATAGAATTATTCCAGACTTGGAGCCAACAGAAAAATAGATAATTATTTTTCATTTATCATAAAGTTAAATGTATTAAAATTAATGTATTTAGATATAAATTAAAACAAGAAAATAAACTACAACAATATTTACAAAGTTCATTATAACACAATTACTATTTACTTATTACAATCTATTTAAATTGAATCAAAAATTTTGAAATATATATATATTTTTATAGAATTAAAATTTACATAAAACTAACATTAGGTATCGAAAAGATTTTGGAGGTGGGGATGTTTTTTATAATCATTGTTTAGAAATGTTAAATTATATTTGTAATAATTACAATAATAATAATTTTTTATTTATGAATTTTTAAAAAAACAATATAAGAACTAATAATTATAACATAGTAGCGTTTTATCTAATTTAATATTATATAACTGGTTCATCTGACTAGAATGTTGTATTTGTGAATTTTCAAATAAACCAAGATGGCAGCCTATATTTTTGATAAATATACAGTTTCAAGGGCCCCAAAAAATGGCTACAAAAAATATCTGCTAAAAAACATATTTAATATTAACATTTTATTTTTTATTACTGTTATTTTTAAAAAAAGAAATTGTGAAAAAATTAATTACAATATTTACAGTTTATTTTCTTTTTTGGATTAATTATTAACAAAAAAAAATGGAAAAAATATATAAATACAATATTTATACTTTATTTATGTTGGCAACATGCACTTTTTGGAAAGGCAGAATCCTGTATCTTTGGAAATTAGTTAATTGCATCATGTTCCATGACAGGAAAGTCTCGAATTTTTATCACTATGACAATTTACCAAAAAACTGCTGACAGAATTAAGCATGCTGAAGTGAGCCAAAGTATGACAATATTAAGAATGTTTTGTTGTTTACCATGTTATAATATAAATAAATTAAAAAAATTTAAGTGAAGTTTCTTAATGAAATTTATCAAAATTTATTCCTTTTTATAAATTCAACAATCAGTTTATTAATTTTGTTTTAATTTAACAATTAATACACTTTTGGTAAATTATAGGGCTTCAAAACGATATTTATCAAAAATATGGGGTGCCATTTTGGTTTACTTAGAATCTCACAAGTACTGAATATTTTATAGATTAAATGATCAAAGCAAAACATTAGTTTTGATTCAGTTTTTATAGTTTATCATCTAAAGATCTACTTTAAAAATTAAAATCAGTGACTTTGTTTGTTTTAAAAATAATAAAACAAATGAAACATCTATTTTATGATTGTAACTAAAATTAATAAATTAAATAATTTATAAGAAGTGTATTTTTTTTGTTTACTAAAATTGAGCAGAAAAAAAATGGAATACATTTATTAGTATCACATCGTATCTGAAGACTATTCATTAAAGTTACAATCAACAGAATGAAACCACTGTATTATAAAAGAGCAATTAAATATATTTTTCAATACATTACAGCTATAAGAATAAATCTTGAAAAATATATGTAAAAATTCCTATAATATAATTTAAGAAAAAAAAAAGAGAACATAAAAGAAAGTGAATCATAAACTTATTGTTTGAAAATTTTTCACCTGAAAGTAAGTTATTTATAGACTTTGTTTTAAATTTTATCTTTAAGTTAATAACTATTTGCAATCAGCAAAAAAAAATGTTTCAGGTTTTTAACCCTTTAAAATGTGTTGTTTTGAAATTAAAAAAAAATTTGTTCAATTTTAAATTTTATCTTCAGTTGTATTTTTAATAAAATTTATTTTGTATCAAATCTTTATAATTGAAATAAATTTCTTTAAAATGCATATATGCAAAAAGAAATATAATCTTAAAAATAAAATATTGATTTTATAAATAAATTAAAAATAGCACCAAAATCATCAATGCAAAGAAATTCATAACTGAGTCAAAAAAAATGTATTTAACAGGAAAAAAAAATTATTCATCAATTCTCTGTTTTAGTTATATTTTCATTAAAAGTATGTATGCAAATAGCAAAATTAATTTTATAATTATTAAAAATGAACTTTCCAATCAAAAAATTAGAAAAAATAATAAAATTATTGGCAAAACTTATTTCCAGTCTGAGTATATATTTTTAGAATTATTTTTTTTAGAATTTTTTGTATATATTTTTAATAGGCTAATTTTCTATTAAAATCAAATATATTTCTCCAGAAGCTAAACATAAACATTACTTGCTTATTAAGAGATAAATATTCAATACTTTTACAATAAAAAATGAACTTCAGAAACAAATAAAAATTGGAGAGAAAATTGTGCATGTGCAAAAGTACATTTTCTACTAAAAAATTTGTGTTTTCCGCCTGAATAAAAATTATCTTTTCTTTTGATATAGTCATTATTACTGACATCTATCCACAATAATTGTAACTAAAATCTTTAATTTTTTTTCAATCATGACACTTTCTAAAAGATTACCTTCTAAAGCTTTTAGATAAATGGATTTTGGTCATTGTAAATTGCTATGTCAGCATGATTCTCTTGTGATCCTACAGCTTAAGGTTAATCATTATATCCATGGTTAATTTTATGTTATTCATTGTATTTGCCATACATTAATACTTTGTAATCATTTTTTTTTGTTTAAAAATATAATGAAAATATGATAATATAATTTAGAAGAGTGGAGAGGTTTGTATAATTGTGAAGATATTTTTAAAAAACAAGTGACATATAAAATAAAATGAGTGAATAATTACTCTATGTTAAATGAGTACCCTGTATTAGGAATAGTCAATATTTTACAGTCTGTATGCCAATTTTTTTCTTATAAGTTTATACGTACACAAGACTTTTGCACTATTATTTATTTTTATATAAATATAGTATATTATAAGTAATAGTATTAAACATTTTTTTTAATATAATAGTGTATTGTAGAAAAAATTCATATAATATATGTTATGTCATGAAAAAATGGTAAAAATTAAGTTTAAATATTACCTAATAAAGTATGGAGAGATATATGTTAGAAGTAACAAAGAGAGATCAAAAATAAAATACATGGGTGAGAAAACAAACAGGTGTTACTGATATCATTGAAAGAATTAAAAGCCTGAAGTGGACTTGAGCTAGACATATTCCTAGAAGAGATGATAATAGACAGACAGTTGGAATCTTAAACTGTGTTCCAAAAGACTGCAAAAGACCTAAAAAGAGACCACGTGTGCGATAGATGGATGAAATAAGGAAGTGTACTGGGATGATGTGGAGAAGAGAGGCTAGAGATCAGAAAAGGTGGGTGGATTTTGGAAAGACATTCATTCTGCAATGGATTGATAATGTTTGAAAATGATGATGATTACTTAATAAGACCTGTTTTGTTTTAAACAGATTTTTAATATTTGAAGTTGAACAGAATTTTTTTGAATTTGAATAAGTGAGATATAACCCCATTTAATTTTTTATCAATTTCATTGGTGAAACTGATTTTCATAATTTAGCACAATAGAACACATCCAAATGTTGAAAGAGGTTGTAGAACCTATTAATAAATATGAGTTGCCATTATGCTCCAGATTTTGTAGATTGTAAAAAAGCATTTTGAATATATATAATTTTTCGAAGTGATTAAAGCTTTGGAGCATCAAGATGTAGATTCCAGAATACTGTCATGTGTTAAAATGTACTTATCAAAATGCAAGTAATTAGATTACATTGTGATAGCAAAAAGGTCCATTGAGAAGGGTGTATGACAGGGTCATTTTATATTTCCAAAAAATTTTACATTTTGACAAGAAGTATTTTGTGTGTTATAGTGTTAAGCTAAAGGAATAAAAATAAATGGAGGTTATTTACGTCATCTAGATTTTTCAGATAATGTGGTCATTTTATTAACATTTCAGAGCTTCTGGAAATGTTGCAAGAATTATCATATGAAATAAGAAAATAGTCTTGCATTGGTGGTCGAGAGGTCAGTGCGACTGCCTTGTATTAGCAGGCAGTTGCCCAGGTTGCGGGTTCGCATCCCGGCTGATGCTATGACACTTAAAAAAAGAAATAAGAAAATAGAATCAAAGGTAAAGGCTAAAAATACTAAAGTAATATAAAATGGAATTTTTCAGAAGAAAATAAAGATTGATATAAAACAGAGATAAAATTTATTTAAACCTTCATAACCTGGCAATTGACAAACTTTGCAATTGTTGCCTTCTTTTCTGATTTTCTATGAAGAACTGTTGGAGAAGCCCTTATTATTGAGAAGTGATTGTATTTAATATCATATACATATATATAATTAGAGGCAATTTGAACCCAGACTTTCAGCTCCTTTAGTCATCCACTCCATCTTATACAAATGTTACACATGACCACATACATGCAAAAAAGATAAATGATCTGCAATATATGTATTTCATGCTGAACCAGCATTTATGAGTTGGGCCAGATCATCATCTCACACACACACACACACACATATATATATATATAATCATTGCTCACTTTATATTAAAATAACAAATCTTCAAATTTTAATAGACAGGCTTCAATTTTCTCCACTCTCTAACTCTTCAGCCATCCATGGCATTGAAAATCTGATGATGGGCGTGTTGAAAACCCTTGTTTGCCGATTTTTGTTGTGTCATACCCATGTTGCCCATAAGTCAATCTGCCCCCTCATATGTTAGGACTTTGAGCCCATGTAAACACTCAGAAGAGGGATGGACAGAATACAGGCTGAATATGAAATAATTAAATACACATGTAGTATTTATATTTTAAGCTTTTTGGGGTCAAATCCCTTCTAAATTACGTCTGGCTTAAACTATACATGTATTTAATTATGTGTGTGTGTGTGTGTTTACTTGATTTTTATTAGTGCATCCCTCATTTCAATTGTACTATATATCACTGCTAACGTGCATTTTGGAGCCATTTCTTTTTTCATGTGAGTTTACCATAAAATACATGAAATAATTTAACTTTATATACATATATTGAATAAATAAATATAATGTAATGTGAAATTTACGAAGTTTTTTAAATAATAATTGAAGTGCCCTCTAGCTGCCACATTCAGTAACTTTTTACAATACAAAAATGTTATTGAACATGACAGCTAGATGGCAGTTTAATTATTATTTAAAATAGACTGGGTAAATTTTACATTGCATTATATTTTTTCAATACGAAAATATTATTTATTGTTATGTATATATTTAAACTTAATTTCAAATATATGTTGCTATTGTTTTTTTAGATATATTTAAAACTTTTATTCAACTACACATTCCTAAAACATAGTGCAAAGAGATCTGAAAAAGATAAATATCCTTGAAGATGTCACCACTTCCTACAAATGGTTTTATCATTCGTTCAGTATTTATAGAAAGCAAGTTATTACATTTTGATTTATATGTACCAAACTTTCTGTACTCATAGTTTGATCACTCATCAAACGGGGAAATTACTAGAAGCAAAAAGGGGTAGTGTAAAAATGGGTAGCAGAATTTACAAAATAATTAGTTTTACAGATGATGTATCTATTGTAGAAATATAAAAAAAGGACTTCAAAAAAGTTTTTAAAAAATGATCATATTTTTAAAAATAAAATGTGATACAAAGATCAACTTACAAAAAAAAAAAAGATAATCATAAGAAATGAAAATATGTGACTGGAAAATGAAATACCGAAACAGAAAAGTTTGATAAAAGCAACAAAAAAAAAAAGAAGTTATTATGAACTCCATATTCATTGATGACATAACTGTATCTGAGATTTTCACCTTGAAGAAAATTGAAAGCTAAAGATGTTAGCCTTTTGAAAAAAGTCCATATGGGCTGACGAAAATACTATGGATAAACAAAATGACAATACATTAAAGAAAAAATGTGAAGAAGTATTTTAAAAAAATATTATCAAAAAATATAATAATGGTAAATTACATTGTCTGTTATACGGAATGCTTATAATGGATAAATAGAATGAGTAGATAGAAAAGAAAATCTTTGAATACAAGTGAAATTAAATTATCTGCTCAACAGTCATTGAGTTAATAATAATCAATGATTTATGGCTGATTCATAAGAAATTTGAATGCAAAATAACAGATCTGGATTGTGATTCATGAATTTTATGCTCCATAATTGACTGCACTAAATAATATGAATTGAAAGGATATATATAAATAAGGTATGGATTAATTAAATTATAATGACTATATATATACTCCATCATTATTAATTTGAACCATTATGACACACTGCAAAACTTAGTTCTCTCCAAGTTTAATCTAGTATCTCCGATCTCTTATCTCTTCTTCACATTATTTCAACCTGCTTCCTTATTTTATTCATCCATCTCATGTGTGGCCTCTTTCTAGTTCTTTTATAATCTTTTGGAAACCAGTTTAATGCTTCAATTGACATTAAAAATTAAATGAAATTAAAAGATCTTTATTATTAAAAATTTATGATTCTGAAGCAATTAACTAGTTTAAAAGTTCTTTTAATATTAATGATGTGTGGGCTGTAAATGGGAATTGTGGGATATATGTAATATAAATTTGTTATGTTTTAGTCCTTTACATTTGAAAAGTCTGCTTGTAGCAGTAAAACCATTGGTTGTGTTTTAGAGTTTATTTTTTAGGCTACTCTGGTTTAGTTGAGAATTTGAAATAATTTTTGATTACTGTATATATAAATATATACATGTATTGTTAAAAAACATTTTTAGTCTTTAATCGATTTACAGTAAACATGGAATATAATATGCTATATTTTAAATATATATTTATATAACGATAGATAAAAGTCTCACTGTTTTACCATATGTTATACCCATAATCTAGCATTTAAATTCACATAAAACTTGAATTTTTTTATGGTTTTATCATGACGTAGAATATTTGTTTTCAGATAACTAACCCATAAGTATATTAACCAGTCAACCAATTTTCAACACCTTTTTTTTTTTTTTCACCCTCCCTCTATAGCTGAAGATGCTGGAGCAACATTTTTCTGCAAAGATTATTGAAAAGCTATTTTACTTTTTTTTTATTATTATTTATACACAATATATAGTGATAACAGAAAATCAGACAAAATATTATTTTATAATTATACTATTGTAATATAAGCAAACCTATTTAACAGTTTAAAGAAAGTGGAGTGAAATAAAAGTTTATTTAACAAATTATTGATAAAAGTATTCCATATATATGTAAATGTTATTAAACCACTAAACATCATATGATTACCATTCTTTATACTTACACAAGCTGTTTACAAAGAAGCTAAACGCTCTATACAGTAGTGTCACTCAGTGCAAGCTAAAGTAATCAATGGATGCAAGAAAGTTTGTGCATAAAATCCCTATCTAGTACCTACTCATCCAATATCTCCAGACTAGTTTCTTAGCTTGTGGTTTTCATCAGTGGGGAGCCTTGGATCTGAAAGCACTGCACTTAGATCTTAGAATCTAATTCAACCCTACCGCAACCACCTTTTACTTTATTAGTTAACTATAAAACTTTGAGTCCAAAATGAAAACACAATAATGTTTTCAATTCAAGCTCATTATCCAGTATAGTCGTATAGATCTGAACTCAGTTCAGCATCCATACTTTTGTTGTCTTTGGTTTTTTAATAATCACAGTCACCATAATCCTGTTGGGCAGGATTGGTATTAAAGCACTAAACATTATATAATCATCATTCTTGATGCCTACACAAGCTGTTTATACAGAAGCTAAACTCTCCATACAATAGTGCCACTCAATGCAATCAATGGATGCAAGAAGGTTTCTGCATAAAATCCCTATTTAGTGCCATATCGCCAGACTAGTTTCTAGCTTATGACTTTTATCAGTGAAGAGCCTTGGATCTGAGAGCACTGCACCTAAATATTAGGATTTAATGCAACCCTCCAGCAGCCACCTTTTTTACCTTATTAAAATAAATACAAATTAAAGTATGCTATTTCAAAAAACAATGTATGGTTTAATAATCTTCATCCAGCAATTGTTATTATTACTCACATACAGAAATCGTTATTTAATTAAAATAATTTAAGTAGCAAATTTTAAATCACTCTAAGAACCACCCTGGAGAAGATCAAGTATGTACAGCTATCACAAGCCGTTATAATATTGTAAAAAAAAAGCCAATTAATTATATGGAAAAGAATACTCCATTGAATGAATCTGTTAACCACGAAAATACCATCAAAATTCTCCACTCTAACAGATTCTAAAATTAAAGATGTGTTTTAAATATTAGACAGTGCTATTTAAACAAATAAAAATTATTTAATTTCTTTTTTTTATTCCCGCGTCTAAAATGTAAGAAAATTTAAAAATAGTACTCTTCTAGATATATTTTGTCTGTAGTCGCCAAAAGATTACGCACTGTTCTGGAATTCTTTTATCTTTTCCAATTGCTTGAAAATTCCACTTTTTCAATCTGCGGGGGCGCATTCTATCGCTATATTTTGAAGTTAATGTAGAGTACGTTAAATGTATTGTTTTTGGCTAAATGATTTTACTTTCAAAACAAGTATATAAAATATGCAGTTTCAAACCGCAAGGTCTTTTTGACATGGACATTTAAATTACCTGGAAAATTTTTTCGCTTAGTGAAGAATAACTTTAATCGGCCGCTTAATCCGCAGAATAATGGGCTTATGCACAAGCGACTACTGTCTAATCATTGAGCCCAGGAGATAACAACTGACTTGGAGAGAAAGTGATGAGTGTTGGTGCCTGATTTTTTAAAAGCTACATTTAACTATAATATGATTACCAAACGAAGCTTTTAAAATAAGAAAAATACAAAAAGAGAAAAATTGACTGAATTTTTATTATTGTCCATTATTGTTGTTATTATTACTGTGATCTATTATTTAATATATGGATACATTTATGTATATATATTGATGATGGGAAGGATGTTTAAATGTATCATATATAATATGTTTTCGAAACAAAGCTGTATATACAATATATTCGAATTAGATAGTTTATTAATCCTTAATAAGTAGTAATAATCTCTCAATTAAAACATTCAGTTCAATAAATGTTTAAAATTTTAATTACATAATTTACGTTTTAAGATTCTTGCTGATAAAATATACATGTTGTAGATGAAAAAACGTGCTTAGATTTTTTTTTTCTATCTAAAAACTAAATTTTTGATAGTAAATAAACAAATGTAAGGTAAAGAACTTTTAGACTCCTTATAGAGAAGAAGGTGGTATTTATCGATCTGATCATTTATTTCTGTTCTTGTTTTACTTCCTAGCAGATAAATATTTAGATATTTATTATTAATTAACAATTGATCTTGTAATGCAATTCTCCGCTACATAAAAAAAAGTCCAAGTTTTACCAAATTTATTCTTTTCTCAATAAAGAATTTTCTTCATCCAGTAAGAATTGTGCAAGTATACACATATATTTAAAAAAAAATAGAACAACACTTTCTTGTTTCATTCTCCATCTCACATGTGGTCTTTTACAATCCTGGATTGTAAAAGAGCCAGAAAGAGACCACATGTGAGATGGATGGATGGATGAAATAAGAAAGTGTGCAGGGGTGATGTGGAGAAGAGAGGCTAGAGATCAGAGAAGATGGATTGAATTTGGCGAGATCTTCATCTTGCAGTGGATTGATAATGGTTGACAATGATGATGATAACTCAATTAAAGACAGAATTATATTATTATAGAAGTCCAAATAGCCTAATAAAATTTTAGTTAGCGATAGTTTACTGAATAATAGAGAAAATAGAGCTTAGTCTATGTTGCTGTTTTTTTTTAATGAGCCAACCCAAATTCAACATATCGATTAATAAATGAGTATTTATTTAATTATTTTTAGATAAAAGTAGTTGAGAATGAAAAGTGAAACTTTTATTTCATCAACACTATTTTTCTTTGAACAATGTTATATATAAGGGATTCAAACTCAGACTTTCACATGAACCTCAACTCTCCAAGCTATCTCATATTGCTGATCCACCTGATCACACACATGTTGAAAAGATAAATAATTACCAATATATGTATTTCATGCTAAATCAGCAATCATCAGTTGGTCCAGATTACTATTTCCACACATATATACAATCAGCTTTATATTAAGAGAGCCAATCTTCATAGTTTAATGGAAAGGCTTCAAACTACTCCAATCCACAACTATGCTGGAACATTCAAAGCCCATGTTAGTGCCATGGTTTTCATCCTACCAATATTGACCATTAGTCATTCTGACCCCTCATGTACCAAAGAATTTACATACATATGTGAGGGATGGGCATATCTTTAACACACTATGTTTCAATATGTAATTTAATACACTGTACTGGCTTACACACACCTGCATGTTGTAAATTCCATCCCTTCAAAAAAAAAACAGTTAAGAAAATATTGTTCATTATGCTAAATCATTACTATTTTTTCTTGCTGTACCCTCTAGCTAAAAATAGGTAGGGTTGGTGGCCTTTACTTTATGGGCTGCAATGAGCTAGCTCTAAAGAGTTCTAAATTTGCATAAAAATCCTCACTTATCTAAAAATATTCCATTTAATTCAAACCTCAGATCATGACATGACAGAAAGACCTAGAAAGACTTTTAATCAGAACCATGTTAGCATAGTATTAACATTTTAGAATATTATGCATGATTTTTATTAGTCATTCATTGGACTAGAGATTATTCACTTAATGAATAATATTTTTGTAGTGTAATTTTTACTACACTGCTCTCATGCACAGTATGGATTGGTGTCTATTCACCTTTAACATTTAGTGGAGGGATATAATCATAAACGTATAACCAAAGACATGTAAAAAAGCTGTTAGCCGAGAGGTCAGTGCAGCCACCTTGCAAGCAAGCAGTTGGTTGCAGACAGTTGTTGTGGGTTCGGCTCCCCACCGATGCTATGACATATGGAAAAAAAAGGATAATCCTCAAGATTCAGATTCCATGCTGAACCAGTACTCATTAGTTAATCCAAAGCACAATCTCTTACACAGATCTCTATCATTGTTCAGTATATACAGATAATCAATTTCTACAGCTAAATTGATGTGTCAAACTTACTGCACAACTTTGACACAAACCACTTAATGGAAGTATATTAAGAATTTTTATTAGTCATTCATTAAACTAGAGATTATCCACTTAATGAATAATATAATTTCATAGTGTAATTCTTACTACACACTCTCACACAATGTAGGGACTAGTTTCTAGTTCAATATTTATGTAGTACCCATAATTGCATAAAGAGCATTAACATAAGAGCATTAACAGTTTCATTTTTATGATGTAAACAAATATAAAAATCAAAATGCCTATATTGATCAATCAAGAAATCATTTAAATCCCATAGAGATACTGTTGGGAGTGATGGTGGAAAATGGCCATGCATTAATATATTAATAATAACTTCAGCAATCCTTCTGATTACTTTATTATGATTTTCTGCTTAAGAGGACATAAGAGATTTAAGCAGTAAAAGTAACAAATCCACAGTATTTTAGTTCTTGAGTTCATCATTTTACAACTATCTTAAATGATAGAGAATATAATAACCTATTTATAAAAGGTAACAAATAGCCTTCAAAATTTCACCCATTCAGCAGCAAACTGCCATCATCCCAGTAATGTGTATTCTACCTCAAAAGTATCAATTTTCCAATGTGGCATTAGAAATTTGTAGTTGAATTATTCTCTCTTTTTCACTCAAGTATATGAGGACGTATCAATTCCACACTGACTTTAACATAGCTCTGTTGCTATGCCAAACTTTTCAGTGTGCCTTATAGTCAGTGTGAATCACTGGAAAGGTTGTAACTGCTAATGTTCAGTTTATCATTCTATATTGAATATATAGTTATTATTACTAATTCTATCAAATATTCTTAGCAATAGATTTTAAAAACATCATTTTATATGTATAAATATAATATATAGGGTATATGAGCACAGATTTTCACATGACCCACCATTCTCCACTCTATCTCATAACACTGATACACTTGAACACATACCTGTGTTTCAGTTATTACATAGTAGAGATGTCTGCCCATCCCTTATATATGTACTAAATGGATTATGTCCTGTACATGAGGGGTCAGATTGACCTTAGGTCAACATGGGTGTGACAAGAATCTCAGCCTCAGGGTGGCCTTTGAGCATTCCATCATCAGATTTTCAATTGGATGGATGGTTGAAGAGTTGGAGTGTGGAGTAGATTGAAGCCTGTCCATTAAAGTATGAAGATTGGCTATCTTAATATATATCTGAGCACTTATAGCATATATGTGTAGAGATGGTAATCTGGACCAACTGATGATTGCTGGTTTAGCATGAAATACATATATCGGTGATTATTTATCTTTCAACATATGTGTTCAAGTGTATCAGTGTTATGAAATAGAGTGGAGAGTGGTGGGATGTGTGAAAGTCTGTGATCATATACCCTATATATATTACATATATAGATACAGGTATATAATAAGCCTGTGTTTCAGTTATTTATAAATATATTGATATGCACATAGTTTATGTTTATGCCTCAACGAATTCCCATAAATGAGTAGATATTTTATAGATATACAAAATGCTTTTGATTAGACCAAACAACATTTTAACATTATCGTGGAAGATGTTTATGGTAGAAATGGTAAATGATTAAAAGTTGAAAATGCTGTGAGTAAATTTGGGTATGGCTGTAGAAATAAAACATTGATACAGGTTTACACAAAAAAATAAAAACTGCATGCTATAATTTTTTTCTTTGAAAAATTTTTTAAATGAAAATGAACATGGAATCATCAATAAAGGTAATGCAGAACTGGAATATATTTTCACTAACAGATATCAGAATTGTAAGATTCAAATAGGAAGCGCTCATTGATCTGTGAGATATAAGATATAAGTCAATGTAAAATTAAAAATATGAAAACTACTAGGAAAGTTAATATTAATAGTTGATACTGTTAACTTTCATCAACATTTCAATGAATTTAAATTAGAACTTGCAAGTCGTTTTAGAATATTAACAGATTTTGAAGATGGTTTAGACTTGACTGAAATCAATAAGAATATAACTGTAATCTATTACAAATTATAAAAAAAAAAAAGAAGAAGAAAGAACTGGAACAAAAAGCAACAATTCACCAGAAAAATTTCTACTGAGGCAAGACGATGTATAGAGAAAAAAAGGAATATGATTTTTTTAAAATAATCCATTGAGAAAAATAAGTCAAGTTTTGTAAAATGGTATAAAAATGATTAATAATGATATAAGCAAATAGTTTATACTTTGTGTCTAATTATGAATCAAAATATATAAAATGCGCTAACACGCACAAGCACACAAAGCTAAAAACAAATAAAGCAAATATATATTATTTTAATATCTATTCATTAAATGGCTAAGCGCTTTCAAGGTTCAAGCCCTCATAATCATAGCCGTATTACAAAATATAATAAATTGACTTGGATTTCATTTGCATCACTCCAAGTGAATTTATTATATTTTGTAATACGGCTATGATTATGAGGGCTTGAACCTTGAAAGCGCTTAGCCATTTAATGAATAGATATTAAAATAATATATATTTGCTTTATTTGTTTTTAGCTTTGTGTGCTTGTGCGTGTTAGCGCATTTTACATATTTTGATTAATAATGATATAAGAAAATATAATTGTGGATTGGCAAGGAAAGCTATAAAAGACAATAAAAGTCTCAAAATTGTAAACCATATGTTGGTATTGGGAGAAAATTAGAAGACATGATGAAAAAAGGGATGACATCATAAAATGTGTTGAAGTATTCCATAAATAATTATATAGTAATAAAGAACAAAGAATAAAATATTGTTTAAAGTTATTATATCTTTTAAAATGTCCGGTATTTTAAATAAAAAAGTTAAATATGTAATTAAATCTATAAAAAAAAAAAACTCTAGGAAATGATAAAATTATTATTGATATTTTAAAAGAAAGAGGTGAAGAAATAGAAAAAATGTCGACAAAGCTGAATATTAAATGTTTAAATGAAATAATGTGGAAGTACTGAAAATCCCCAGTGAGCTATGTGTCAACTAACTGTCGTTTTACATTTACTGCCAGTTCGTTTAGCTTGCTGGGGGGGGGGGGAGTACTTTTGCATTATTTCATCTATATACAAGCTAGTAAAAGGTTATAAACAGTGAGGATTGCCAATTCCTCTACAAGCTTTATGATAAATGCTTAGCCAGAGCCAGCACTTAAAATATCTCTGTCAGGAACCCCTCCCCAAACCCCTGACCATGGTTTCGTGCTTTGGCACACCTCTCTGAGGAGTGCCAAAGCACGAAACCATGGTCAGGGGTTTGGGGAGGGGTTCCTGACAGAGATATTTTAAGTGCTGGCTCTGGCTAAGCATTTATCATAAAGCTTGTAGAGGAATTGGCAATCCTCACTGTTTATAACTTACAAGCTTAAGAGATAGGGTCATGTGATCTATGAATTGATCTATGACTTTTATTTTGACTATTTATAGTAAAAGGTTATATTTTAATGTTTAAATATTAATGATCAACAATGTTATTGGGAGAAAGCAATCATAACATTGATAAGATGATAAAGAAAATATTAGAAATTACAGACTTATCAGTCTTATTCTACAAATTTGTACAAAATCTTCAGTGAGATAATTAATACTTGCCTTACAGAGATGTTTGGAATCTAACCAACCAAAAGAACAAATTGGATTTAAAAGCAGTTTTATCACAGTAAAACATCCAAATATTGTGAAAAGTTATAGAAAGGATCAATGCATATGAATAATCATTATGTTTTGGATTTGTAGATTATGAAAAGGTATTTGATTTGATAAGCATATCCACAGTGATTAAAGTTTTGGATTATCAGTATGTAGACCCAATATTATCATAATTTTTAAGAATATCAAAATGTAACAGCTTTCATTAGATTACATGGTGGTATTAAGAAAATTAAAATTAAGAAGGGTATACAACATGGTGATTCCATATCTTTACAACTTTTGCAGCAGTTTTATAACAATTATTTTGTGGATTAAAATGGAAAGCTAGGGTAGTAAGAGTAAAATAATATTATTTGAGTTATCTAGATTTATGCAGATAATGTGGTTGTTTTTGCAAATAATGTTTCAGAGCCTCAGAAAATATTACAAGAGTTATTATATGAAAGTAAGAAAGAGGGATTAAAAATAAATACTAAAAAGATCTAAAGAAATGTTGAATAATACTTAGAAGAAAAAAATAAAAATTGAACATAATTTAGAAGAAGTTAACAACTACAATTACCTTAGTCAAATTAAAAGGAATTTGAACTCAGACTTTCAAGCTTTCTTCAGCTATCCACTCCAACTTATATAACTGTCATACATTACCACATACATGTGAAAAAAATAAATGATCTTCAATATACGTATCCCATGCTGAACCAGCATTTTTCGGTTGGTCCAGATCACCCTCCACACATATATATGATCAGTTCTCAGTTTATATTAAGATAGAAAACTTCAAACTTTAATGAACAGTCTTCAATCTTCTTCATCATCCAACTCTTCAGCCATCCATATCATTGAAAGTCTGATGATGGAATGCAAAAAAACCCTTGTTGATGCCAATATTGTTGTCATACCCATGTTGACCTTAATGTTTGGTATTTACAATATAGTATTGATTTTATTATTTGGTCACATTATTAATATATATGGAAACATCATTTTATCATAAAATTAAATTTGAATGGGGTGCTTTTGGCAGAGATAACTTAGTGTTAAAAAAATATGCCTATATATTTGAAAAAGAACTGAATGCTTAAATTTTACACAATGTGAAGATTTTAGACCAATCAATGAAATGGGAAGATTTATGTTAGAAGTAACAAGAAAAGATCAAAAACAAAATAGATGTGTGAGGAAACAAGTAGGTGTCATTAACATTACTAAAAGAATTAAGAAACTGAAATAGATTTGGGCCAACCATATTGCTAGAAGAAATGATAATGGCTGAAAGTTAAAGTTTTAAATTATATTCCAAAAGATTGTGAAAGACTTAGAAAGATACTGCATGTGAGAAGAAAGAATAAAATAAGGAAGTTTTCTAGTGTGGTGTGGAAAAGAGAAGCTATAGTTTAGATAAATTGGATTAAACTTGGAGATTCTTCAGCCTGGAGTGGATCAATAATGTTTGAAAATGATAATGATAATGACATCTAATGAATGTGGCTCAATAATGTTTGAAAATGACAATGATGATGACATTTAATTGATGTGGATCAATGTTTGAAAATGACAATGATAATGACATCTAATGGATGTGGATCATTAATGTTTGAAAATGACAATCATGGATCAATAATGTTTGAAAATGACAATGATGATGACATCTAATAGGCATGGATGAATAATGTTTGAAAATGAAAATGATGGTGACATCTAATGGGCTGTGTCCAATTTCTCTATAAAAATATTTGGTGTTTATATAAAATGAATCATATTTTTAATAATATCCAATTATTTTCAATCACGATGAATCTGTCAAACTGTCTACAATTTGATATGTGCACTACATAGGTTTATAAAACTTAAAATGGCTATGCAGCTCCTTAGTCACTTTTAATTTTTTAAAATTATATAACACTGTTGAAATTACCATTACATTATAATCATAATCATTGTATTCATGATGACTCCTTTTATCTTTTGATTCTTTAGATTAGTTACCTATTTTGTGTTTAACTGAAGTTTGTGATGATGGTATTTCAGTTGATTTATCATCATCATCAACCGATATCAATCCACTGCAAGATGGTCTCTCCAAGCTCAATCCATCTTTTCCAATCTTTATCTTCTCTTCTCCACATCACCCCTGCATACTTTCTTATTTCATCCTTCCATCTCACATGTGATCTCTTTTTGGATCTTTTACAATCTCTTGGAATCCAGTTTAAAATTTCAATTGTCCATCTATTATCATCTCTTCTAGCAATATGTCCATCCCAACTCCAATATTTTATTTTTTTCAATGAGGTCAGTAACACCTGTTTGTTCTCTTACCAATACATTGCATTTTTGATCTCTTCTTGTTACTCCCAACATGCATCTCTCCATACTTCTTTCAGTGGTCTGAAATCTTTGTATTGTTCTTCTATTAAGGACAAAGTTAATTAGTGGTTTCCAGATATTATGTATAGTTACTTAAAAACATTCAATGTTTAATATAAGATGATGGAAATAATCCAACATAGTTGATTTATATATTGGATTATTTCCATCATCTTATATTAAACATTGAATGTTTTTATGTAACTATACATAATATCTAGAAACCACTAATTAACTTTGCCCTTAGGATAAAGTGAAGAAATCAGGAGGAACCTCTTAAGTAAGTATATGAAATTTCTACTGAATGTTGCTTTTGGCAGGATGGTTCAAGTTTTACTTTAAAATTCAACACTCAAGAATTTAAAGGTTCAGGTTTGATTCCCATGCTAGTACTGTCAATGGCCAGGCCAGCAATACTTGAAGAAGGATGGAGAATAATATCACTCAAAACATTTTGTTTATATGCTAATATGTGTGCTTTTACTGAATGTAAATTGGAAAATTTAAATAAAGTTAAATTTTTCTAAAGACATTCAATATTTTAGATGATATGGAAAATAGTCCAACACATAAATTCAGTTACCAATTTTGGTGCCCTAATAACTTATCTACTAATTTAGATTTTCTTATTATACATTAGTATGACATATCCTTTACATAAATGAATCTTTGGACAATATGTATTTGTAAGTGCACATGTCCATGTGACTCAGGTATTTCAAAAATTATGATGCAAGCATTACAAAAAAAAACTATACCAATAATTCCCCAAGATCCATTTTGATCTATAATAATAATTTTGAAATGTAAGTAAAATCTATTTATTATAAATAAGATAGAAAATAGAAAAAGATGAAAGATTAAATAAATGGAAATTATCATTCATCTGAACAAAATATATTATAGATATATTTGAATTTGAAAATTAAATTAAATATGAATCTAATCTAATAATGTTAATATATATATATATATAATGAAAGTTGTTATAATCTAATAATGTTAATATATATATATATATAATGAAAGTTGTTATGGGAATAAATATTAGTTAAACAGTACAGCATTTATAAAGTAAATTTATGGTGTGTATACATATATAAAGTGATAGCACAATCACACACTATGTCTAGCTTCAATCTCATTCCAATTAAAAATATTCTCAGATTCTAATTAGATTTAGAATTTTTTGTTGAATAGGCAATCTGTAGCCAAAGTATTAACTATCTAATATTGATTAGAAAATGGATCTTTAGCTATTCTTAACTTTATGTCAAATTGTAATGAATAACTGCTCAAATCCTCACTAATTAATGAGAAATGTTTTTTTGATTTGTTGTTCCTTTATCCTATTTGAAGGATGATTTCCTCTATTTTTTTTAATTATGTATGATGCTGTGGTAGATATTATATGACATAAATTAAACAGTATCAAGGAAACCTTAAATCATCTATTATTATTTGTTCTTAATATCTTATTATCCAAAAGTCCAACCCTGTCTTTGAAAGAAATTAAAATTATTTTATTATTTAAATACATGGTCTATCATTAAAATTTCTTCTGGATTTCTTCTTCCTATTTTTGATTTTTGTAATATCTTAACAAAAATAATCTGCCAATTGCAACATTCTTTTTGAAAGCAAGATCTGGGGGGGGGGTGCATAATGTTTTTTATATTTCCACCATAATATTATCCAACCACTTTTCCAAGAGATTTTGTTTCATTCTTTAAATATTCATTTTTACCCTTTACTCTTTATTCGTCATATATATCTACTCGTTTTTTTCTGATAACCTATTCTTGGGTCTTTATTCTTTTTGTAATAAATTGTCAGGGTTTGTTTTTTTTTCTACTTTTAAAAATTGGATTCATTATCTTTATTCTTTAAAATTGTCTAAATAATTGCTTTTCACATGTCAACAATATTAATTTCTAAATTTAATATGATTCTAAAAAATAGTTTTTAGAAAAGAAAAAATTTATATTTTAATAATTATAGAAAAATTGTTTTTTTTTTAACAAAAAAAAAAAAATCTTCTTAGTTTAAGAAAAAAAAAAGCTAACTTAGAAGCAAGATTGTATATAATCAGCATATTTCAATGCCCCATGGCTCTAGTTTGTTTCAAATCATTTAACATCAGTTTTAAAATTGCCTATTTAAGGAAAAAATGTTAAAACCTATAAGTTTTACTTTAGTTTTTCACTCCATAAAGAAATCAACTTTGTACTGATTTGTAAATATGAAAAATTAGATAAACATAATTTATTGTAAAAAAAAAAAGTTATTATATTTCTGAACAATATATATGAAAAACTTTAAAGTTAGATAAGAATACATTTGTAATTTTTTACCATAAATTTATAGAAATGATATGGAATTTATTAAAAAGAAAGAAAGAAAACTTTTATAGTTTTAAGAAAGAAAAAACAAATTCTACTATATTATCAAAATGACATATTGAGATTTGTAATACTATATACATATTGGCATTATTTTAAAATATATTTTCAATTTTAAAACACGCACTTCCTTCAAAATTTTGCTCTAAAAAATTTAATGAGTTTTTCAGTCCATTTTTGATAGTATTATTTAATTTAATATAGTAATAAGATTACCGTTATTATTAAAAGTAAAATAATAACAATACAGTATATAATAAAATAGTATATATAAGCGCTTTAAACACGCTGAAGAAGAAGCTGTCAGTAGTAACACAAACAATTAAATTAAATTAATATAGGTCTAGTACTTTCGAGGTTTTCCCTCATATTCATGTCCAAAATAGGTTATAAACCATTGCTGTAATATTACTAAATAATAATGTATGCAAATGCGTATGCAAATTAATTTGTCCATTTTCTTGAAATAGCAAAACACGTGTCGCGTCTATAGATGGCGTTGTTATCATTGATAATAAAATGCGCCCCTTGATCTTTCTTTTACAATCGTTGGCTTCGGAGCACACTATTCTGGGGTTGCAGGGTTCGAACACATGACCGGTCTGCTTACAAAATTAAAAAAAAAGATTCTACTGCCAAAATGATAGATTGAGATTATTTTAAAATATATTTTTAGTTTCACAAAATGACATGGAGATCTTATCTACAAAATTTATGTTTATCGAGTCATTTTTGATAGTACGATGTAAATTCATATAATAATATGATGATGATTCCTATTATCATTAGAAATAAAATAGTAACGTATATAGTAAATAAACCTTATATATAATAGATTGAATCTCTGCTATTATTATGAATAATATTAAAGCACTGCAACAGAAAATAAAATATAATTAAATAAACCAAGTATACTTTCAATGTCGTGTATTGACATAATTATGATTATGAAACAAAAAAAAACTGTACTTTTCCTTTAAAAACTTTTAAAAAATTCATATATTTGGTTTGTTTAATTACATTTTGTTTTTATTCTCTGATACAGTGTTTTAATATTATAGATGTATGTTTTTTGGCTGTAAAAAAGATTGAAAAAAGACTTAATGATTCATTTTTGAAATCTTAAAGGAATTGGATGGGGGGAATCATCTTCAAAAGTTTTGCTGCTGTTGTAACTGTCATATATTTGTTTGTTTTATATGGTAAATAAACACACACAGACCATTAATTTATATACACGGACCACTAGCTTTTAGCTCTCATTTAAAACCAAAATGTACTACATTTTAATAGCCTTCAATAATAGTTAAGGTGTGTATATAAATGTTCATTTTTTATATTTAAATTTATGACCTAGTAAGCAATAGTTAGGATTTTCAAATTCTTAGAAACTGTCAAGTTATCATCCAAAGTGGCTAAATATAGACTACTAAAAGACACTAGGCTGCTGAAAGAAATTTTCTGTAACTGAAAGGAAACCCTTTGATTCTTCTTGGAGACCTTAAAAGAATCAATCTGGGCAATTTTTTAAATATTCATTCTGTACATTCATATCATTGCAGCTGTTATTTATCTATGTAATTATTCATATAGTATATGAAAATGGATGAGTTTCTCACCAACATGGATGAGTTTATTGGCATTTTCTCTCTGGATTTAAGATCAAGAAACACCTTAATCTTTTACCTCAGTTGCCTGATAGCTCTTAACTTAAATATCAGTTGAATGATTTTTTTTTCTAAAATATATTTACAATCATGACAGACAAAAATAAATAATGGCACTTATTCCCAGGAGACTATAAAATGATTAGCCAAAGCAGCAGTTAGTGTCTAAAGACAAAGGCTGTTAAGAATCTCCTGATTGCAGACCCAGGCTACCATTTGATGACAACCTTTCATTTAGATATTTACTACTGCAGATCACTTTCAACGGAAGAAAGATTGCAAAAATTGGCAGAAATATCTAATATTAAATGGGGCATTATTGAACTTTGTGAAGTTAGAAGAAAAGGTGAAGAGACAATTGATTTAAAAAGTAGGCATGTACTCTATTGTAAAGGCACAAATATTAGAAATACAAGTGGAGTAGGATTCATTGTAAATAAAAAATGGAAAAACAACATTGTGGAGATTAACAATGTATCAGACAGACTGGCAAGATTAATTATTCAACTTAATAACGGATATCAAATGCAGATAATTCATATTTATGCCCCAACAAGTTTTCATTGTGATGAAGAAATCGATTTTTATATGGATGTACAAAAGGCTTTGATCAGACCAAACAACATGTTAAAATTGTCATGGGAAAACTTTAGTAATAGAATTGATAAACAATTGAAAGATGAAAGTGCTGTAGGTAAATTTGGTTAGGTGATAAAAATGAGAGAGAACAGACTTGTGGAATTTGCAGAAAAAGAAAAACTTTCTGTTACGAATTTTTTTTTTTTTTAAATCTTAAATAGAAATGGACGTGGAAGCATCCAAATGTAGGTATAGCAAGAGTCAAAGTGATTTTGACACCAAATTAAAGATTTCTTGTGTTGTGACAATTAAACATTTATATATTATTGAGTTATGTCCAAATAACTCTATAACAGGTTGGTCAGAAACTAATCCCATTATAAATAGCAATACATTTGGTTATATTATTTTATGAAGAATATTTAATTATAAATGTTACACTGGTTGTTGTTAAGAAAATAATAATGAGCTTCATTTTAATAATCTTCTTATATTATTTAATTATAATTCAGAAAGTTGCTTTTAAAATCACTTTACATCTGCTAAGTGCATGCATAGTGTTTTAACCGATCTTAACTTAATTTTAAATAATTTTAGGCCACAAACATTTGTTCAAATAACAGATATTACTTTAATTATTATTGCTTAATTATAATTTGCCATTACTTCTAGTTAACCATTCCATATCTGTTGTTTTATACTTACATATATATATATTTTGCAGATCATCATCTAACCATGAATAGTGCAAGAAATATCACTGAATCCCTAATGGAGATCAACTTTATGGTGCTGAATAAATTTATTCACGCAATGAACACTTTATTAATATTCATTTAATTAAATAAACTTTAAATAAATAATTACAACCTTATCAGTATTTTAATATATTTATTCAAATTTTAGCCATAAAATTCACATATATTTAACATTATCCTGTGAAGATGAAGTTGAAAGTTCAAGATTCCTGTATTAAAGACATTTCCGGTATTTAAATTAACCATGTGACCACTTAAGCAACGAACCATTTGAATGACATATTTATTTAACATTAATATTATTTTGATATTTATTGAACATTAATATTATTTTAACTTATCTATGTTATACAAATTTTAAAATTGAGTAAATCGTAAATAAAAATAATAAATATTTACTTCTCTATACTGTACTTTAAAACTTTAAAATAATAAAAAAGAAGAATAGCAGTAAAGAAAATTAATATAATGTTAATCGCATTCGAATTATTGCAATAAATTCATTATTTATATAATTATATAGATAAGAAGTCAGTCTATGTCTGTTTTTTGTTGTTATACTTCTTTTAAATTTATTTTTAAATTCACAAAGTGCATCTAACAGTAATAATCATTTACTTAGATGCTTGGGAGATCAATAGAAATCCAAGCATTAAAATGTCAAATTGATCACTATGGTTCTATTCTGGGTCAGACTGACTTTAAAATAGTATTGAACCTTAATTAATAAAAAATTAGTGCTATTTATTTAGAAATAAATATTTTTTTTATTAAATCATTTATTGAGTTGGTATTAAATTATAATTGCTAGGAACAGCTTTCGATATCTTAATCTTGATATCATACTTATGTTATAATGAAGCACAATAGTAGCAGATTAAACAATTAACATTTTCATTATTTAGACTGAACCAAGTTTGTTTATTTACGTTATTCAGCTGAAATTTAATTCTGGATTTTCAATCCCACATGCATCATTGCATTAAAATTGTCCAGACCACTAACAGTATTAACATGCATATAGATAGATAATAGATATATAGATAGGTGAGTAGGAATGTAGATAGATAGATAGATAGATAGATAGATAGATAGATAGATAGATAGATAGATAGATAGATAGATAGATAGATAGATAGATAGATAGATAGATAGATAGATAGATAGATAGATAGATAGATAGATAGGTAGGTAGGTAGGTAGGTAGGTAGGTAGGTAGGTAGGTAGGTAGGTAGGTAGGTAGGTAGGTAGGTAGGTAGGTAGGTAGGTAGGTAGGTAGGTAGGTAGGTAGGTAGGTAGGTAGGTAGGTAGGTAGGTAGGTAGGTAGGTAGGTAGGTAGGTAGGTAGGTAGGTAGGTAGGTAGGTAGGTAGGTAGGTAGGTAGGTAGGTAGGTAGGTAGGTAGGTAGGTAGGTAGGTAGGTAGGTAGGTAGGTAGGTAGGTAGGTAGGTAGGTAGATAGATAGATAGATAGATAGATAGATAGATAGATAGATAGATAGATAGATAGATAGATAGATAGATAGATAGATAGATATTGATGTTATGTTCCAGCAAGGTCAATGATAACTTCTTGTGATTCTGTTTATAATGTTTCTTTCTTCTTTTCTATTCCTTACAATCTGAAAGATGTTTTTATAGCTGCATCTCTAGAGCCTCCAATACACTACACATCCTACTTTATAAATAGATATCTTTTTTCTCAGCCTATATATATAATACTTAATACATGTATATTGTTCATACTGAACTTAATGTAACTAACATAACTTGAACTCAGAATTTCAAGTTTCCTACAACTATCAAATTCCTTATTATACAACCATACCCATGTCCACATACATGTGGAAAAGATAAATGATTTCCAATATACATATTTCAAGCTGAACCACTACTTATCAGTTGGTTCAGATCTCCATCTACAATCAGTGCTCAAATTATATTAAGATATCAAATCTTCAAACTTTAATGGACAAGCTTTAATCTTTACGAACCTCCAACTCTTCAGCTATCCATTTCATTGAAAATCCAATGATGGAACACTCAAAACACTTGCTGATGCCAATATTATTGTCATACCCATGTTGAATTTAAGTTACTCTGATCCCTGACATATAGGACCTTAATCTGTCCATTTAAATATAGAGAAGAAGGATGGGCAGAATACAGGCTGAATATGTAATATTTAAATAAATATATATTTCTATACTGAGCTTAATGTAATTATAATGGACTTGAACTCAGACTTTCATGCTCCCTACAGCTATTCATTCCATCTTGTACAAATGATATACATGACCACATGCATGTATATCAGTTGAATAAGGTGGAATGTATAGCTGTATGGAGCTTGACAGTCTGAGTTAAGTTCCTTCTAAATATATGCCATACATCACTAACATATACCCAAAGATAAAACCCATTTTGCACACTTTACTATTAGCTTCAGATGCCCTCTGTCACTAAATAGACTTATCAATAACTCTAAGGATAGGATTAATCATGAAGATAAAGCTCAATTGGTTTATGCCCTGAACTGCAATTTTTACCAATGGCTGACAGTATAGAAAAACCAGATCCAAGTCCAATAATGCTTAAAACTTTGTAGCTATTGATTAAGAAAATAACATTGGTCATTCCTTCACATCTGCCAATGCTAAAATTATTTGCCTTGAAAATAATAATAAAAAAACAAAAAAAAAAAAAGATTGGCATATTATCAACTTCCAAAATTTTATAAACGTTAGAGTCTATAGCATTCCCCCAAAACACTGGTCATTTAATACAATTACATAGCCTAAAGCCTTATGCGTGCAAATATGTAAATTTATAATAGTTAGTGGCTTTGATTTACATTTTACACACAGATTGATATTGCTAATATGTTGTTAATTTTATTTTTTGCTTGAGCTTTGACAAAATTACACAGTATCAAAAGGCTGGCTTAGCAAATAATAAAGTTTTAAACTTAAATCTATTACCGTATTTGAGTTTTAGTTTTCTTACATATCTACAGTTTACATTCACAATCTAGTTTATATATATATATAAACATTAAATTAACTCACAGTAATTGTTTAACCTTTTTCTAAGTATCCTAATCTGAAAAAATGTCCATTTATATCAACTCCCTTGGATTTTAGATGTTTGAACCATGTCTGTGATTGCTTTGCATCTGCTTGATAAATAAACATAAAATTATTTATTTATATGTATATAGTTAAGTGATTTAATTATATGCAATCTCCCCCTAATTTATATACTTGTTTTAATAGTATTAATATATATTTTATTTAGTTAATTATTCCATTTGTCATTGCAATTTTAGAAAATTCTGACAATAGTTAAGAGAATCTATCTGTAAATTAGGTTAAATTTAATTCAAAAAGAATCTGCTGTGACTAAGCTTTTTCAAAAAAAAAAATGAAAAACTAGTGCCATCTTTAATAAGAGTACCAACCTGTCCATATACTAGTGCCACCAAGTGTAAGCCTTTGTAATCCATGGATGCAGAAAGATTTGTGCATAAAATACCTATCTAGTGACTACTCATTCAACATCTCTAGATTAGTTTCTAACCTATGGTTTTCATCAGTGAGGAGTCTTTGATTTGTGAGCACTGCACCTAGATTTTAGGATCTAATGTAACCCTGCCACAGCCATCTTTTGCTGCAGCCATCTTTTATCTATTTGATTAATTATAAAGCTAGGAGCCCAAGATGAAAACATTATAATGTTTTCAACCTAATGTTTTCAACCCAAGCCCATTCACTTGTATAGTCATATAGATTTGAATTCAGTTTAGCATCTATAAATAGTGACTTTTTTAAAAACCACAGTCACCATTATTCTATGGGCAGGATAGGTATAAAACCATCAAAACATCACATGATCACAATTTCATATGATTACATATGCTGTTAATAAGAGTACCAAACTCTCCAGTGTAAGCCTTCATAATCAGTGGATGCAAGAAGATTTATGCATAAAATTCATATATAGTGCCTACTCATCCAATATTTCCAGACCAGTTTCTAGCTTTATAGATAACCAAATAGATAAGAGATGGCTTCTAGAGGTTTGCATTACATCTTAATATCTAGGTGCAGTGCTTTCAAATTCAAGGTTCCTCATTCATGCTTTGCTACAAGATAAAAACTAGTCTGAGAATGTTGGGTGAGTAGGCATCAAAATAGGGATTTTATGCACAAACTTCTTGCATCCATTAATTATGAAGGCTTATACTTGGTGGCACTAGTGTATAGAGAATTAGATTATGTTGAGAAATGGGATGGAGCGGAATACGGAAAAACTTAGAGTGGTGAGTGGAAGGTAAAGTGGATAACAGGTTTCTCTGGGCATAGTTTCTGAGAGATTCTTGGACTTCATTTAAGGAGAAGTCACAGTGCATCACATCACATACTCTTATTAACAGCATTGTAAGCATATGAAATGGTGATCATGTGATATAGTGCTATCTTTATTGATCAACTTATGATTCTGTTTAAAGTTTCTAGAATCTTTAATGCAGGAAAGTCATCAATTTATTTAACAAAATGTTTTCTTAATAGTGACTCTAAATAATATTCATAGTTGATACAAAATTTTACAGAATGGTCTACCTGAAGATTCAGTTTTCTCACCTACTTTATTTAATATATTCATCAATAACTTTTCTGAAATTGAATGCTGGAAATTCATTTATTCTGACAATGTTCCTTTGACTTTACAAATTAAATTCTTTCAAAAATAGAAAAATCTCTTAATATCGATTGAAAATTTCTAACAAATATAGTATGCTCAATTTTTTTATCAAAGTAAATATCCTGCAATATGAAAACAATATTTTATCCTGTGTTATTTAGAGAAAATAATTTTAGGAATAATCTCCTTGGAAATATAGCTGGTGCTACTTACAGTTATGATACAAGCAGCTTGTAGACAACTTCTTTAACGCTAGTATATTCTATTTCTGAATTTATTTTCCTGTTTTGAGAAAAAGTGCTTACATTAATTTCAGCATACTCAGGTCTAATCCTCAGCAGTGGCTTGATGCTCTTTTATCCATTTCTTTACCAGTTACTAAAAAAGATGTTAGCTCATAGTAAATATGTAAAAATATGTTAAGTAAATCAGATTTTACAGTAATTTCCAAGACATAAGTTCACCACTTAAGATTAATTTCAAATGAAGATTCTCTTCCTGAGTGTTCAATGAAGAATCTACAATTGAAATAGACTAATTATGAGGTCTAAACAAATGTATTTTTCAGATCCAACAATAAAAGCCGAATTTGATCTTCCTAGATGTTACTAGGTTTTCATTAATAGATTCAGGACAAACTATGATTATTGCATTCATCTACTTCATAAATGGAATTTATCAATCATTGATCTAATTAGATATGGATAAATGCAAATCATGAACCGTCAAGTCTATGGCTGTATAATATTTTATTAAGGTTAATATATAATTTTTTTCTATAGTACAGGCTTATTCATACCTGCAATCCAATATGTAATATATAGGGGGTTTGAACTCAGACTTTCACATGACCCTCAACTATCCACACTATCTCATACTGCTGACACACTTGATCACACACATGTTGAAAAGGTAAATAATCACCAATATATGTATTTCATGCTAAACCAGCACTCATCAGTTGGTCCAGATTATCATTACACACATATATACAATCAATACCCATTCACTCAATAAGCAAAAAGTTGTAATATTATTATTATCAAACCCATTTTCCAATAATCAAAAAAGAAAACCTATACATAGACTATGAAGGAAATCAGGATTGATACAAAATATTCTTATATTGATTAGAAAAAGATGTCAAACCTAGAACAAATTATATAAAAGTAACATATAGTCCTAATAAACTTTTTTTAATGTTTAACAATATATTGTGTGAGTATATTCTAGGGCAGTGGTGGTGAACCTTTTTACGTGTGCGCGCCAAAAATTTCCAAAAAATATTTATTGAATGATTGGCATGCCATGCAGTTATTAAATCAAAATATAAACAACTTAATTATTGCAGTTTTTTAAAAGTTTATAAAACAAAAATAATAATAATAACAATAATAATAACAATAATAATAACAAGCCTGTGTTTCAGTTAATAATAATTAAACAAAATTTCTAAATAAACTAAATACAAGTGAACGATATTTATTTAGAAAAGCACAAGTTGAATAAAATGCAATAGAAAACAATTAATAGTAATTAAAGCAAAATTTTGGAAATAAACATATAAAATCAACATAAATAGATATCTTTAATGAGATTTTTGATATTGTACATTGTTCATGGTTCATTGTTGATATTGTACATGGTTCGTATTTTGTCACTTTTAATAATGTACATGTTGAACTAGATTCATCTGTCATTCTATTTCTGTAATTGTCTTTAATTAAATTTATTTCTGAAAACAATGATTCACATGTGTATGTAGAGGAGAAAATTAATAATATAGCGGTTGCAAATTTTTTTAAACAATTAAATGTTTCAGGAATAGCATTCCAGGCAATCAATAGTTCCTCTTCAGCATTTTTTTTACATATGACCAATAATCAATCATTTTCCATTATTTCTAACTCATTGTGCAAATCAATAAATTTCTGTTTCCATATAAAACTGGACTGAAAATCGACTGATTGCATTTCTATATCTTCCAAATTAAGTCACTCAAAAATTTCTAACTTGAGACTATTCATTAACCTTTTTTTTTGCTGATTATTTTATTGCCCGAGTGAGGTAAAAGTCTAAACTTTTAATTGGTCAATTCACAAACTCAAGCGTCAAAATATATTCATCTTTTAATATTATATTCACTTTAGTTTCGTTTGTAAAAAGTATATTAATAATTTGTCAGGTTATAAAAGTGAACGAAAGTTTTTTCAAAAATAAATTTTTATTTATAATTATAAAAATATTCACTAGTGGAAAATCTAAAATGAATGTTACTCACCAACCAAAAAGTTGTGGTGATATCAGTGATTTGTTTCCCAATTTTATGTTGCGGATAAGTAAATAATTTTTGCTAAAGTCTTAACTATTTTTCTAAAATAATTTTATTTTTAGCATATTTTATCAAAATAATTTATAATTTGTCAAAAAATACTTTTAAAATGGTCTAAAACATTAATTTATCATTTTCGAAATGAAACAAAAGAAATCGTAACTCTTCAGTTATTGACAACCATTTTCTTTGTTGTTGAAATGTAACAGCCAATCAGATTCAAGAAAAGACCATCTACTTCTTTTTTTAGACTTTCGATATCAGTTTTATTGATTTTTTACTTGTAAAATAATTCAAGAGAGGGCAGCATCTTATGGAACTTTTTATAATTTTTCAAATGACGGTAAAATCTTAACCGTAGCATTAAAAATGATGGGATTTCAATGGCCGGAAATCGATGAAAAATCATCATATTTTTAGCAGTGACTAGCAAAAAGGCGGTTAATATTATGTCTGGGTATAAAATAAATTTTGATGTTTCTAAAAATTGTCTGAATTGTGTAAATCTTAAAGAAAATTCATCAATTATCGAAATAACAGCAAAAAACTCTTGTGACAATTTTACTTGATCTGGCTTCTCATGAGATTCTAAATCATTAAGCATCACATGATTCTAAATCAGTGAAGAACTTTTTTATATTTTGAAAATATTTGATGATGTAAGAAATAATATAATGGATGAAAATTTATACTTCAATTAACTTCAAATACTTTGATCAAATCAAACATGATAACAATTGTCTTCTTATAACCTTGCAGTTTCACATTTAATTCATTTAGATGTGAACACATATCAGTAAAAAACATTAATTGTAAGAGCCATTCAAAATCCATTAATTTATTATATTTTTAATGATTTCCTCATTATGTAAAAACAGTCTAATTTCATCTAAACATTCAACAAATCTTTGAAGGACTTAACCATCGGACATTGTTCAACATAAATAAATCATTGTATACTGAGTTCATGTCACTCAATAAATTTAATTTTTTTTATTTAATTAGAGCTTGTGTAGATATAAAATTGACTTCACAATGTTCGTAACATCTTTCACTGTCTTAAAGCTGGCCTTCGTGCACATAAAACCTGCTGATGTATAATGCAATGGAAACCCAAAACTGAATGTCCAATACAGTTGGTAAATAAACTGAGAAAACTATTTTCTTTTCCAGTCTTCTTCAAGCACCATCTGTAGTGTAATTACTGATACAGTTTTGGCAATATCTGGTTCTTTTTCAGTGAGTACATTTAAAACTTCATTGCAAATATCTATTGCTTTGTCATTGTTACTAATGAAGTTAAACTGATCAATTCTTCTTTATATTATTCCTAAAACAATAATAAATAAAAATAGCTAAACAAGCTGATTCATTTATGCCTGTACTTTCATCAAGGCAGATAGAAATTAAACTAGAAGATTTTATATCTCTTTTTTGTTTATTTGTTTTGTGTTAGCCATTTGCAGGATTCTTTAACTGTATTTCTATCCAATGGTAAATATTTTATTCTCTGAATAATTTTTGCTTTGTTTTCAAAATCTTCAAAAAGAACTGGTGCACATTTCATCCAAACTTTTTTTATATATTCTCCATCATTAAAAGGTTTCCCATGTTTGGCAATTACATTTGTAATTAAAAACTAGCATGGGCAATATATTTTTTTTGTCCATCTTTACTTTTTTTACAGAGCGATTTATGATTAATCTCATAATGCTGTTTTACCAATGATGTTCTCAATACAACTGTCCCAGAACATAAAACACATATTTGCTTTGGTGCCTTTGTTAATTATCCCATACTCATCAGTCCATCAATTTTGAAATTCTATACTGCTTAACAATTTTTATTTTTTATTTTCACTAGTCATATTAATATATAATGGTAACAAATTTATTTAAAAGTAAATTTAAATGAGCTTTAATAATTTTATAAATCAAAGATGTATTATATGTTAAAATATATTATTATTCTTACATTTCAATTTTATAGCAAAACTTCGAGCCAAAAAAAAACCATTGTTTGATGGAGTTTATTATTCATTTCGTTACTTTGTTTACAATTTTGATTGTGTTAAAAAAATCGATGGTGTCAACACATTTAGATCAAAAAAGATTAGGACAGAAAATCATTTTATTACTTTTACTTTAAATTTGAAAAAAAATTACTTCAAAGAGCTATAAAATATTTTACTGAATTTACTTTTATTGGAATCATTTGACAGGTTTATAGAATATGACACTACAATATATCAGTACCACTTTATTTGATTTAAAATATTATTCCCACCTACATATGTATAATTTTTTTCTATTTTTGTAATTTATTGCTTCTAATCAGAATTCAATTGTAAATTGAATTCTAATGTAATATTATATGTATTTATTTTATCTTTAGTTTACAGTAAATTTTTATTAGTACAGATTTTAGCAACAAAAAAATATTGAATAATTTAAAGCATAGAAAATTATGATATATAAATAGTTCACTGCCAGTAAAAAATTCAAACATGCCATAGGTTCACCATCACTGTTTTAGGGCAACTATTAATTCCCATTAAAATATAAAAGCAATTATTAAGCCTTATAAAATGTAAAACCTAATCAAAATTAAATATAACATTGAAGCACAAAATGAGTTTCAAAAGAATTTCAGAAATACAATCAAAAACTCTTAGAAATAAAAGAGATTTAAAATAAGATGACAAATAATTAAAAAAAATACTTTAAGCACAATAAAAAAAAAAAATATTCATATCATGAGATTTTAAATACAATGAAAGAAAATGCAATATCAAAAATTAAAATAAATTTACAGAAATAACTTCAATAGGAAGTCAAAAAAAGATCAGTGAAGATTTGAATAAAAGAGAGCTATAAAAATAAAGAGAAAAAATATGGCAAGAGAAAACAATCAAATAACAAATAGGATATCTAAACATAATTCAACACAAGTAAAATTGAATAAATTCTATAATAGTTTAAATAAGAAACATATTAATTTAAATAAGAAAGATATTAGTTTAAATAAGAAAGATATTAATTGATAATTTTAAGATGTCACAAATTGGAAAGAATATGTAAAGGAATTTCATATATAACCCCACAATCCAAATCTTCATTGCTGATTATTGAAAAAATATGTCTGAGAAATAATTGTAATTTTTTTGATTACCATGTTCTGGTCTAATCCAGAAGAAAGTAAAGCATAAGTAGAAAAGATTAAACGAACTTATTTAAGATTATTAATGATTCCAAGAAATTTTTAAAACATTATATTGAAAACTGAACTTAAAAAGGAAAGAACAAGAAAATCTTGATAATATTTCTAATATTCATATTAAAACTTCTAGCAAAAAATCATTTACCTCTGAATAAGAAAAAAAATGTATTTTTTGATGATTAATTAAGAGTTATAAAAGAAATATCTATTTAATAAAATCCATTGAAATGTTTTACTTAAAGGCCTAAAATTCAACAAATTCATTGCAGAAGTGAAATAATTTTTTATCATTTTTACAAAAATTAAATAAATTTATATCAAGTAATAATGAAGAAGAAATAAATGCAAAATTTATTTCATTTTCTAAGTAAATATTTTTTCCGCAAAGCATTTCTTCAATTTTTAAATGTCAGATCTCATTTATCTAATTTCTTCAGCAACAAATAAATATAGCTATTATAACTCCAAGAGAGGGGGGAGGGACATAATAATAGAATTTTGAAAATGAGTTTGCAATGACTATATAAACAATCTGTGATTTACAAATTTATTCACATGTAAAAGAGGCTAGTTCATTCTGCTATTTATTTGATATTTCTCTTGTAGCAAACTTTTTTTAAAAGATGTTACCAGTTTGCCTAATTATAATTCATCTTTATATTTTATTTTCAATCATATCTTCACTATGAAAACAATTAAAATTGCACTCTTTAGAGAATCTTTGAAATAATCTTTCTAATGTAACTGGGGTCTCCCTTTGTTCACAAAAACCATTCTCAACATCACTCTCTTTTTATCATTTATTCATTTGACATGTTCAATCCAATAAAAATATGATTTTATAATAATAGGCTCTAAAGCATCACATCTAGTATATTTAAACCATATTGATTCATCTTATGGTCTTACTATGTATTTTTAGAATTTTACAAGAGCATTTTTAAAAAAAAAATTCTACTGCCTTTATCTTATGTCTATATGGTTCAAGTCTCACTTCCATAAGTTGTCACTGTGATGCAATATTCAGTCTCTTACCTTATTAAAAGCATCAACATATTAGAGTCTGTGCTGCATTTCAGCTTCCAAGTCCATCTTTTCACTTAAAAACTACCATGACTTTTTATTTGGTTTAGATTCTAAAGTTTACAACCATCCAAATTAAAAGTTGTTGAAGATTTTTCTTTCATCCTTGACTGATTCAACAACTGGGAGTTTTAAATATTAATTAATAAATCAAAGTCTTTATAGGTTACATTCAAAACATAATGAACATTTTGTAGATCATCTTTTAAATCAGCAAGAATCACATAATTGCTAACATGTTGCATATCAAAAAACCAAAAATGTGGGTTTTGTTTTTGCTTTTAATCATTTCTAATTAAAAACCACTTCATCAGATCTGTGTCCCATCTTTATAAAGTTGCTAAAATAATATAAAAATCAAAAACAGTTTATTTTTTTATCTATCAGCACTAACTAAAAGTACAATTAGAAAAATAAATTATAGATTTTTTTAAAATTCAACTTATGATTCACAATTCTTAGCAACTTGTTTGCGATATTTTTAATTCTTTAAAGATACTAGCCTACCTTATAATTTTCAGCCAATGACCATCTTGATTTTTAATTCTCTGTTTATTTTTTTAATATTACTTTTATTAGTATTTATCTTCACTCAAATTCATTTTACATTACTTCAATCCTTATTATCTGAAAGTGCGGTCATTCCAGGAACAGATTTACTTTCTCTAACCAATACAGAAGTTTTACTTTCATCAAAACAACATTCAACAACTCATCCAAATAAATGTAAAACAAAGTTAAAGATAAAAAAAGTTCCTTATATCTCAACCTATACTAAACCCTGTCAGAAGATCACTTATTGTTGCAAATATTTTCTGCCTCGTGCAAATTTCTAAATAAACTTTTCTTCTAATCTGTATCTTTTCAAGACAAAATAAACTAAGTAATTTAGACCAAGGGTGGCCTACCTTTGTGTTCATAGGATCTACTTTTTATTTTTAAAATGTGTTGTGATCGACTTGTTGTCATAGGCGTAGACTAAGTGGAGGGAGGTGTGAAATACATACTATTTTTATATATCTACCTAGTAAAAAATAACAATTATTTAACAGGCCAAAAAACTCATGTGGGGGAATTAAGGCAACATGAGTAATTATTAACAATATTTATTAATTCAAATTAGCTACATTAAATCAAGATTTAAAATATTATTTTCAATTATCATACTGTTTAGTGTACTTCACCTATCTAGAATTGGAAAAAAAATTTAGAACAAAAATAACAAAAAAACTTTAAAATCCTGATTTAATTTGTTTCACACGTTACCTGACGGCTTTTCCCAAATTGGCCTCGCAATCGACCAAAAATGGCTTTGCGATCAACGGGTGGATCACGATTGACTTGTTGGACACCTCTGATTTTAGACTATTATTTTAACTCATCAACAAATAAATACTAATCTATAGGCTTCTTTTTAAATATTATTTGACATTGCTTTTTCTTTAACTCCAATCTTTTCTTTTATTCCGTATTTTCTAAATTTGAGATATTTTTCACATAAAAAGTATATCTAATTTTTTAGAAATCTATCTATTCAACCATTAAAACTTTAACAATAAATAAAAAATAATCGAGTGCTTTTATTGCTCAGAGTTCATAGGAGGGGCTAAATGCCAGAAATGCTAAAGTCGGAATTGATTTGAGGACTTATACTTCAGGGTCTATGGGCCTACCATTGCACTAAACTATCCATAGTAAAAACTTGTAATTCTAAAGTCTTATCATTTTATTGGATAAAATTCTTTTCTCCAATTAAGTCAATAGCAGTTAAAATAAACACTTCTGATTACTTCCTTGTGATATATATCTAATTATTAATTAATCCTTTCAAATCTTTTTAACTCATAATTTTTAAAAATTTTACTCAATTCTCACTCAATTGCCGTGATTTTTTTATTTTAACTATAGATTTAAAAATTTATTTTGTTAGTGAATATACATAGGTAACATTTTTTTCTTTTTATCATGTATATATTGTAACTTAATTTAAAATGTGTCTCCAAATAAACTCCAAAATGGCTTGCAGAGGAAACGATGGCAAAATAATAAACTAGTCATTTTAGGTATATGGCATATTTCGAACCCTACTTGGGCAGCCATTGTAACCTAAATAAAAAGTATCAAGTAGTGGGTGAGAGCCATTGGTAATCTAATAAAATATTTCAAAATAACTCCAACAGTATTTTACCCACTTTTTATCTCTGGTTTATTCTATTAAGTGAATACTATGTGAACATGGTCTATCAGGGCACCACTAGGTTAGCTAAACCTAGACAAAGTTATATTCTATACCTACTTACAAATGTACTGAGTTTGAACCCCTTTTGGTACCTTATTTATAACTGGATGTAGGATTTAGTATTTTAGGACCATATCACATTTGTACTAACATTAAGAAAAACAAAAACATACCTACACTTTAGTTGTGCATATAAAATTTATCAGACAATATTACTACTTAGATTTTAATATCATAAATGTATTTCAACATTCTCATAAGTCTTGCTAGCTCACATCAAACCCTATAGATTTATGGTGGCAATTCACTCATCCTTGAATGATGTTTGATGATCTTGATGGTGGTTATTATCTTATAATGACTCACAAATGATAACCAAATACAGTGAAAATCATTATGTATCTATGGCCATTAAACACATTTATCTAGATCATTGATTGAAAACATGATGATAGTGATGATGATGATGACAATAGTACATAGAGCCACAGCTTTAGAACTAATGCCTAACCTAAAATTTAACTTCTATAAATTCATAATTATTTGCCTAACTTTATTATATTTGAACTAAAACTTAACCATTAATATTCAACAGTGATGATGAATGATTATAATTAATAAAGCAACAAATACTCTTAATAACAATTAATGCCTCTTTTTAGTAAAACAAATTAACATTTATTACTGGATTACTAAAATATACATACTATTTAAAGATATATATAAAAATTTATATGAATAACAATGATGAGTTGGTTTTTTTCCATGTGTCATAGCACAACTATCATAATATTAATATTATTAAACTTCCCTGTTTCTCTTTAATGACAGTATCCAATGTTTCTATCATAGTATAACGTTGTGCATCAATTTGGATAATGAATAACTAAAAATTTATATCCAAATGAAAAATATTTCATTAAAAACAAGTAAACACTCTTTGCATGCACATACTTTTATAACCTTATAAATTTAAACTTAACATATAAAGTAAAATGAATAATTAGAAAAAGGTTAGTCATATTCTAGAGAGAGATAAAAGCATTTACCGAAACAAACTTTACATTACTTATCTCCCCCTCTAAGCGATTGAGGGCACTAAGCCTTATTTTTTAAAAAAATTAACTCCCCAATGCTACCTTTCTATCACTTTCAACATTCAGGCAACAGCTATACATGTGGCAAGTATAATTACATTACTATGTGTGTATGGGTGTATCCGCATTATGAATAAAATATTATTATTAAACAAAAAAAAAAAAACTTTTAACATATAAACATATTACATAATTTTGAATTGACCCACAATAATACATTTCACAAAATAAAATACATCAATAAGTGGATACATATAATTTTAGAATACATAAAATCATTAATAAAGCTTATAGCTATTATTACTGAAACTCTGCTTTTTATTCAATTTTGGTTTTAAAATTCAGAGATAATAAAAGATAAAGAATTTGTCTTTTAAAAATTTTGTTAATAGTCCCTGATATCATAAAAAGGAAAATATATAATTAAAATTCATATTACCAGTCCTTTTTTTACTTTCTTGAGACACACACTTGCCAAGAGTTCAAATTCAGCTTGTTGAATGTTTATAAATTTTGCAGCAACCACATACACCAATCTTTAACACATGTATATTACCAATTTTAGCAGTTTACTGGAACAGTTCCATTCTTTCATGGCTTGGGCTTGCAATTCGTTTACTGTGATGATGATGATGGTAAAGTTACTTGCTTTTATAGGAACCATTTGGCACTAGAATTGTTTCTTCATTTTATTTCAGCATACTTATTTTAATAGATTAAGGATATCTGTTGTTTATATTTTTATCATTTTGGTGGGATTTAAACTTAGTCACTGACATAAATGAACTAGCATGAGTTAACACTTTTTAGTAGTTCACTTATTTTTATTTTTGATTTAAAATGCAGGTGAGCAATCAGTGTCTTCTATCTCAATTTTCACAATCAGTCACAATATGTGTAATACTTCTGGCTCAGACTCTTCAGATACACATTGGATTATGGCTGGATCAGCACAGATGAAACATATATGTATATTTAGCCTGCCATTACTATATGAAACTTTCTATATATATATATAAATGACAGTGCTTCAGTGTTTTTTTTTCACAATTTAAGATGCTCTCTCAACAATTTTAATATTTCTTTTCTTTTAAGTGATAGAGGGCTTTTATATCATTGAGCCTTTTACAGACCACCCAGATAGAAAACCTGATTTTTAGTAGTTAAACCATATAATTTAAAACTAATCATCTGTTTCAAATTTACTGTTGGTAAAAAAAATCAGACTAATAGATTTCTTGATAATTAACTAGTCTGGTCATCACACACCTTTGTCTCAAATCTAGACTCATAAAATTTAATTATTTTTTTCTCTAATTATCTCTGATTTAAAGAAGTTCAGCTGTACTGCCAACTGAAATTCTGACTTTGTGAGTTAATTAACACAATATAGCTTTTCAAAAAAAATTGATTTTAACAAAGCCCTTTTTTTAATAGATGTGTAACTGTAAGTTTATTTATGCAAAATACAAGCACACACTCAGATATTCAGACATTCAGAAAAAACTGCCTATCAAAAATAATCTGAATGATTTTTGCAAACTATAACTTAATATTCAAAACTAAAATTATTAAAACTATTAGATTTAAATTATAGTTATAGAAAAAATAAAAATAGCAGAATTTAATAAGTATAGATCAATTTTGAAGAAAGTTAATAATCAAAATCAGAAAATGATTAATGAAATAGTTTGTGTCCACAAACAACTGTTTATATGTGTTTTAATCCTAACTTTTAAAAATAACAAATAATTCAAGATAGGTACTATTCTTTTGTGGGTTTTATCAATACAAACAGACAAACAGCATGTTTCCCCCACTTTCTTTCTGTCCTAAGTTTTAGGGAGTTGATCCTGTAGGGTTTAAACTTGGGTGGACTACAGCTTTTCTTCCTATATAAGAAAATGTGATGATCATTTTTTTCTGTTTTCATTTTATGACATTACTACAATTTATCAACAGGCTAAATTAAAATGGGCACAATATATATATATATAAAATATGTATTTTATATATTTAACCTGTGCAAATCTTCGTTTTAACATTATTAACCTCTACAGGGAGGAAATTTTTAAACAGACTTTTATAACTCTGTGGATGGCTTGTGTGACCAAGTCGAAATGTCAGTATATTAATATTAAAAGTTTTTAACATGGATGAACCTGCAAAATATGTATTTTATATATTTAACCCATGCAAATCTTCGTTTTAACATATATATATAAACTTATAAATAAATTACTATAAGTATTATTAATATATATATATTAAAAATCATTCAACACTTAGACAATCCCAATATCAATAATAATCAACAATTTCAAACTGTTGATAAGGCAAAACTCCTTTTAACAATAATATATACACATACTGTACCAGTACATGGTTTGAACCCTGTAAATTCTACCTCATTACAATAAAAAAACATTTTCTTTAATAAAAAAGAAGAAAGCAAAAAGACAATTTTAAGTTATATAATTAAAATATATGTCATGAATTTCGATGTTGTTATATTATTAATGCAATGAAAATAATTTCAGTTTCCTGGGTTTATTAAATTTTATATATATATATAAAAAAGTTAAACAACTTTTAATTTTTTTTTTAATTTTATATTAAATCTCTCTTTTGTTAATTTGAATAAACTGATTTTTTTAATTTCAAATTGCTAAGCAGATTGAGTTGTTTATTTATACATTGGTTGTTTGTTTTTTTAGCTAAAAATAATATTAAATAAAATGAAAGAGATAAGAAAAAAATTTAATAGTTTTTTTTTTTGGTTTGTTGTCTTATCATTTTGAATCTGATCACAGAATGGAGTGAATAGATATAAATTGGGTTTTTTTATTTATTTATTTATTTATTTATTTCATGTGTCAAAGCATCGGCTGGGAAGCAAACCTGCAAACTGAGACAACTGCTTGTAAGGCAGCTGTGCTGACCACTCGTCTACTTTTGCTGATTAGAAGTGCATGACTAAACTGTGTGCCAGGTCACAATAAGAAACCAAAATCATGGCTATAGCAAGTTATTTTTCAAATGCTAAGAATAATCCTGAATGAAAGAAGAGCTAACTATGAAATATCAGAAATGAAAAATATTAAATTTGGTCAAGTTACTTTTAAGATGAAATAGAAGAGTAAATTGTAAATTCCAATTACTGCAATCCTAGCTGGAAAATGTGACTATTTTAATTAAAGAGATTGTTTCATCCTGTCTAAGAGGAGGTTTTGTTTTAATAACTTGTCAGAATGGATGAGAGGGAGAAAGAATAAAAAATTAGCTCTCATATTCAATGTTCCTCAAGATGATCAGGTCTATAGATGTCTTTGCTGTGTGTGGTATAAAAATATATGTGCACACAAATTTATAGCAACTTGCCTGGAACTGATTCAAATCAGATTGAGCATGTATCACTACAGACCAATAAGCAGGGGGATAGATGACAACTGTCCAATGAAATAAATGACCAATAGGGGAAGATGTCCACTCGATCCTAATACTCACTAAGGTGAACTGCATATAAAAAGGCCCATCATGTAAACTCAAGGCATAGAAGAAGGACCTAGACTGGCCTTCATACCCAGTTAATCCCCATTGAAGGTGTAAAAGATCGATCTAGGCAAACATAAAGGCCAACCCAGTCGATATTATTATTTGTCAGTATGTCTTAGAGCATAATTTGATGTATGGTAAAACTACTTATGTATTTATTTATAATAATCTATGTAAAATAATTACTTGTAGATAATTGCTTACTGTAGCTTGTTTAAACCTTTTATTAAAATAATTTAACTTTACTGCACTTTTGAGAGTTTTATTTTACCAATTCACATATGCTATTTTGGGTATATAATAAGTAAGTAGATTGTTCTGATCAAATCCAAGCTCAAACATAGCATATAATTTGGCGTAGTTGACAGTTAAAGAGAGAATGAAGCATGGTAAAAACTCTCATTATACTACTAGAGTATACAAAACAACAGTATAGTAAAATCTAGAAAGAAAGGTTTAACTGATTAAAAGTGTTACTTAGTGAGTCATCAAAAAAGATGGCTACAACACTGCTAGGTATTGGCAAATTTGATGTTAATAGTCCCTCCAAGTGGTCGCAATATACTGGACTGGGTGCATTCATAAGACAATCTAGCGTACACTCTATTTGCTAGGTTAACTGGGTTCAAACCTTATTTATCATAAATTTATAATTTTATATTATAAATATTACATGAATGAACCAGCCCTTCATGCAGAGGGGAGAATACCATTGATAAATGATACCCACAGTCAGACCAAGCTATGCAATGCATAACACGATCACATTTCCAGACCATGGCCCACCTTGACTGCTAGATTCAACCCCCCACTATCCAAGCACTTTATTTGTTTTGAGGTAAACCTCAGGTACCATCTAGTTACGAGAACTAACATGTTTGGACAGTAAGCCCATAATCCAGTGCTTGAAATATCCCATGATTAGCTCAATCAATTGTAATACAATAACACATTATTGCTTTAATTAGTGGTAAAAGAATTGACCAACAAAATTGAGCTTAAAGATAATTTATTTGACTAAATATTTACTATTGCAAAGTTTAAACTATTTTTATAAAACTTAATTAAATTAGACAATGATAATTGCACATCATGACCACACATATTATAGTAAGATATACAATATAATATAACAAAGGATATTAAATAATACCAGGCACTTAAAATACATGAAATGAATATAAAATATACTAAAACATTCACATACATGACATTTCAAAACACACACATCAATAGTTCTTTATGCATGCTATAGAGTTCATTATTATTTGACTCTGGGAGGCTTCAAGCTATTGTAATGGCTACTTTACTTAGAAATGAAATAAGAAAATGTTATTTATTACCTAGGATTTAAACATGGACTTCTTGCTGGTTGTTACTTCACGTGAAAATATTTCTAACTGGTTAGATTTGAGGTTTTTCTTGTGGAGATTTAATGCTTAGTATTCTGCGGCATTATTCTTTAAGACAGTTAGATATTGAAAACAAACTTTCAAGTTGTTAGGCAGGCATTACTTTTCTTGGGCAGGTTGGCTGTTTCATCGGACTCAGCCTGGAGCAAAGTCGTATGTTTCCTATGACGATTAACAATGCATAATTGACTCTGGGTACATAATAGACTGACTGGTTGATTGACTGAACTGCACTGATCTGATTGTGATCTCAACTGTAATCTCAACTCAACTGTGACTCAACTAACTGTCTGATGAAAAAACTGGACTTGGTGTTTATGTCTAACTGTCTGATGAAAAAACTGGACTTGGTGTTTATGTCCACCGTCTATCTCTGTTGTTGAAATTCCTCCACTGTTTTCAAACACATTCCTTAGATAAGCTTTCAATTATTTGTTTTTATTTGGTAGCCATTGCAAACTTGTTGTTTTGTGGGTTTTGTTTAACTTAGTAGCCATTGCTGAGTGTTTTTTACTTTTTTAACTTTTTTATTTCATTTTATCAACATGCACACATTTTGCTATGTTTACAATCGCTGTTAACACACATATATATTTTATTCTAATAAATAATTTAAATGAAATATTTGTAATTATTTGAAAATCAACTACTTTTAATTTTCTCCGTAAAACTATGAATTAATTGCTTTTTAGCAAACTACTTTTTTTTTAAACACAAAAAACTCTTCAAACTTCTTTTATTAAACTTTTAATGAATAACTCTTTAAACTTTTATAGATGTCTATGCTGACTTACATATTATTTATTTATTTATTAAAACCTTTGCATTGTTTATGAGAACTTTATTTTAATAATTTTTAGACAAAATTTTAATGAACGCTCAGTAGCGTTACAATACAAAGTGTTCAGAATATTTTATCATTAATAAAATCAAAGATGATGTGACAAAAAATGCCAGACTACTACTTTTTGGAGGACCAGGAGTTGATGATTTTTCAAACCAGTTATGCAGACCTGAAGATCCAGAAAGAATATTGTATCCTAATCTAGTTAGGTGGTTAAACAACCATTTTAACCTGGAACCATCAAATCACATTGCTCACCTTCATTTATATAAAAGATGTCAGGTGAAAGGGGAAAGTTGTAGAGACTTTGATACTGCCATACAGGATTTAGCATTCATATACAGCTACATTTTTAAAAATATATATATTTAAATTTTACTTTTCAGTTTAAAAATAAGTTTCTGTTGATACTTTTTTTTATCAAATTGTAAAAACATTCTAATTCAAAAAATTAATCCTTTTTGAGAAAGCTTTTAATTTTGGAAAGTTTCAATGGCATTCATGTTTTTTTTAATTTAAATATAACCTATTTTAATTTATCTTAAAAACAGCAGAGATTTAATTTTGTCCTAATTTATGGATAAGTTAAGAACCCTGGTTAAATATTTTAATTAAGATTGAGCACGAGATAGGAATTGGGGGCAAATGTTTCTAATTAATTAAAAAGACATGTCACAGGCAATAAAGCGGTATATAAATAGCCCAGTAATTTAGGACTTATTATTCTTTGGATGCTTATTATTCTGGTTAACTTGACCTAGATTAACTTGCTTAAAAAAAGTAACTATGCAGCTCATTTTATTCAGCTAATTTGGAAATATCCATTTTATATTAGATTTTAATATGTTTCTGTTCACTTCCTGAATCTGCCATCAGGAGATTATATTCATTTAACTGTCGATGAGACATTCAACTAAACTCTCAGAATAACCTACATTGAATTAACTGTGTTTGCCTTTCAGATGATTGAGTTCCATGCCATGTGTATTCAAACCCCTAGAATGCCATGCTAAACCATCCCAAGGACAGATCCTGATGCTGAGCTGTTAGTTCCAATTATGTCTTAAAAGCCTAAACTAAAACTGATTCCTAAGTATGCCTCCACACTCACTTCCATTACAAAAGAAAGGCATTTAAAGACTTCACTTATTAATATCCACACACAACTGTGACTACTCACTGAACTTACCTGATCCATAAGGTAACTTATTTCATATTATTGCCAGGGCATAAATCTTTCATTAGATTCTCCATTTAATCTAAAATAAATCTGTGAAATAAAGTCTCATATCTTATAATTGTTGAATGTATTCTTTTTTTTTATGTGTGCAGTATTTTAGTTTTAATGCTATATATTTGTCATTTTGAATTGTGTTTTATTATGAGTAGAAGCATGTATCAAGAGTTTCTTTCTTTAAGCTATTTACATTTATTTGTATATTTTATGTTCTGAATAAATGCTTGGTCATGTGTAAATAATTTTCTTATTACTTGCCCATCTCCTTTTGAGATACCTTTAATTAATTTATAGCAGCTTAATTTATGTCCGATTGTCTGGTTGGTGATTCACTGATTGAATATTTCTGTTTTCCTTAAATCTGAGATTTTGTTTTCTCAAAGTTTAAATTACCTACACCAGAGTATTTCCAAATATTTCTCTTTTCCTTAGACCAGTGATTTTATTTTCTCCAACATTAAAGTACATACTTTGTCATATTCTCTTATCATATTTTCCCTTCTTGCATTGAAATCAACCTTGATAATCTGTGAGCTGTTTTTCAAACAAATGACATCTCTAGTTTCAAGGTACTAGAGAATGCTCACCTGTGTTGTTTTATTGCATTTCTTGCAAGACTATTTTATTGTTTAAAATTTTTATGGTGAAACCGGAATTGATTTGATGAATCTTCAGCTGAAGGAAATTGATTCCCTCCCTTTAAGAAACTCAGTGATAAAATTAGCTTTGCTGCTGGAGTGTTTAATGTTTTCTTTTCTCGTACGTGCTTTGATAAAATTTGCTAAAATCTACAGCCATCTTGTATATATCTCTGTATTTGAAATTTTTATATGTAATATTAATAAACAGTCAATTTTCTTGAATTATATTTGCTAACGTTTCTCTAGTTTTATTTCTTGGTTGTCTGAACAATATTAATGAGTTCTGGCTTGCCCTGGCTTTAGTTGGTGTTAATAATCATCATCATTAACTTCTGATCACCATAAATTAAATTTTCCATGTACACAGTGACATGGTGGTGCCCTTGGTGATCAAAAGGAATATATCATCATCATCATCATCATCAAGCATTATCAATCCACTGCAGGATAAAGGTCTCTCCAAGTTTAATCCATCTTCTCCGATCTTTAGCTTCTCTTCTCCACAACACCCCTGCACATTTTCTTATTTCACCCATCCATCTCACATGTGGTCTCTTTCTGGGTCTTTTACAATCTCTTGGAATCCAGTTTAAAATTTCAATTGTCCATCTATTATCATCTCTTCTAGCAATATGTCCAGCCCAAACTCCATTTCAATCTTTTAATTTTTTCAATAAGGTCAGTAACACCTGTTTGTTGTCTTACCCATACATTGCGTTTTCAATCTCTTCTTGTTACTCCCAACATACATCTCTCCATACTCCTTTGGGTGGTCTGAAGTCTCTGTATTGCTCTTCTATTAAGTGTCCAAGTCTCAGATCCATAAGTAAGAACTGGTAAAACACATTTGTTAAAAACCATCCTTTTCAAACACATAGGCATATTTCCTTTTAGTATCAAGTTATTTCTACCAAAAGCACTCCAACCAAGTTTAGTTCTATGATTAATTTCCTCCATTATGTTTCCATCTGTATTAATAATCTGACCAAGGTATTTGTAACTGTTAACTTCTTCTAATTCTTCATAATCAATCTTTATTTTCATATTTTGAGCAAATCGATTAAACATTACTTTAGTCTTTTTAACATTTATCTTTAGTCCTACTTTTCTACTTTCATCTGCTAACTCCTGCAACATTTCCTGCAGCTCTGAAGCATTATTTGCAAAAACAACTACATCATCTGCGAAATCTAAATGACTTAAATACTCTCCATTTACTTTCACTCCTTTAGTTTCCCATTTTAATCCACAAAATACTTCTTGCAGCACTGCTGTAAAGAGTTTTGGAGATATGGAGTCACCTTGTCTTACACCTTTCTCAATGTTGATTTTTCCAGTATCATTATGTAATCTAATTGTTGCTGTTGCATTTTTATAAATATTCTTTAAAATATGACAATATCCTGGATCTATACCTTGATGATCCAATGCTTTAATCACTGTAAGAAATGTGTACAGAATCGAATGCCTTTTCATAATATACAAATCCAAAACATAATGACAACTCATATTCGTTTGTCCTTTCTATGACTTCTCTCAATACCTGGATATGATCTATTGTACTAAAACCACTTTTAAATCCAGCTTGCTCTCTTGGTTGGTGGAAATCCAAAGTTCTCTGTAGACGTATACATGATTATAGGAAGTATTGATTGATAAATATAGAATAAAAAAAAAGTAAAATGTATAACATGTAGAAAGATAATAATTATATAGAGTGGTATAATATAATATTGAATCATTCTATGCTCTTTATTACTGTTTTACAATGCTTTAATTACAACCCTCATAGTTTCGATTGCCCCAGCAATCTTCTTTAGAACTTTGACTTATATCTTCTGAAGAAGATTGCTGGGGCAATGGAAACTGTCAGAGTTGTAATTAAAGCATTGTAAAACAGTAATAAAGAACATAGATGATTTAATATTATATTATATGAATTTGGCAATGCAGTAAGAAAGATATAGTTATTATACTTCTTAAAGAAGATAAAGGAATATATAGAGCGGTAAATAAAAATATGTGTGGATATATAAATAATGATTATAAGATAGAATATATATATATAATGTAAGATTATATGCCATGTATATTTGTATTCATGTATTTGTATTGTATTTGTTATAGTTCTGAAGAAGATCGCTGGGACAATCGAAACCATCAATAGTGGGTTGTAAAAAAGCATTATAAAATGTAATAAAGAATATAAATGATATTAATATTGTTTAGTTTGCTTGTCTTTTTTCTTAAATATCATATTTATCTCTTTTTTTTTTACTATTTTTATATTTTTAAAAGATTTTAAAAATAAATTTAAAATTTTTCTATTTTGTGTGCATGTTTCATATTAAGTTTCTTATTTAAAAAAACAGTTATTTTTCTCTCCTGTTTTACTAATTTTTTATTATTTATCATATCTTTTGTTAATTCATAATCATATTCAAAAGCTCTTGCTAATTTCAGTCTCTTATGTGTGTGTGTTCATAATTCTGCTTATATAGTGCTGCACCCTACAATTATTAGAATAAAAATTATTTAAAAAATAAAAAGGAATATAAAATAAAATCAGCATATAAAATATATTCTATTGAAATGAAGAAATAGAATAACATATGAAGAAAGAATGAGTTTAGAATATGTAACAAAAGCTATAAATACAAAGAATTCTTTGATGCTAAAAAAAGGTAATTAACAATCAAAATTAAAATGACTATAAAAATATAACTACGATTTCATTTCTCCTAAAGGAATATATTTTTTTAGGGGTTTTTTTTTTTTTTGCATTAAAAAAAAAATCTGAATTGATTTCGTTTGTATTATGTTCAGTTTTCTTTCAAATTCTCCTTACTTTCATCGTTTATAAATCTAAAGATATGAAGAACGTTGTCTCAGTCACAATATGTACTTTAAACCATTAAGCATCACATGATCACTATCTTATTTTTTCTAACTCATGTCCTGGTATTCTTACATTGATTGGTATCTGATATTTTAACACCAATCCTGCCTAATATGTTAGTGGTGGCTATGGTTGTTAAAGAGCCAAAGACACCAAAATGTATGGGTGCTGAACTGAGTTCAGACCCATATGACTATATAAGCTATTGAGCTTAGATTAAAAATATTTTTGTGTTTTCAATTTCATTCTCATAGTTTTGTAGTTAAATAGAGATAAAAGGTGGGTGCTGGAGGGTTGCATTAGATCCTAAGATCTAGGTGCAGTGCTCTCATATCCAAAGCTCCTCACTGAAGATGGCCACAAGCCAGAAACTAGTCTGGGGATATTGGATGAGTAGGCATTAGATAGGGATTTTATGCACAAGCCTTCTGGCATTCATTGATTACTCTGGTTGGCGCTGGGTGGCAATACTGTATGGAGAGTTTTGCTTTGTTTAATATGTGCTTTATGTGTGTGTGCTATGATATTAAAATAATCAAGTTAAGAAATTAGCCGAAGTCACTTTTGTATGACAATTCCATACGTTTATGCTGTATTTATACAGTAATAACAATTGAATGAGTCAACTGTTTTTATATGCATAGATAGCATTTACTTTTAAGTCGTGGATAAATTTGGCAGAGGACTATATAATTCTTTAGCGATTATTTTAGTGCAGTTATATAGTAGTAAATTCTACATCTCAATGTTTACTGATCATAGCTGATCTTTGTCATTCTTAGTTTCAAATTTTATATGTTATTCAAACAACAACTTTTTTGATTATCTTTACCCTATGTAGTTTAAAGATAGAGAAATGAACCCTAGAGCTCAAATTTGTTAATCACGGCAGAATTCAGTCATTTCTAGTTCACGAACTTCATTTGAATTTTCACATGAATTCCCAAGCAACAAAATATATGAGAATTTTCATTATGCATGTAAAAATTCAGTAATGAAAAATCAGACTAGGGAAAGTGTTAATACCTTTGAACTGTAATGCTACCAAGAACTCATGAAGAAAGTAAGGTTTAAGAAAACTAAATAAAAGAAGTTAGCAGAGTTAAGTCATTAATCTCTACATATAGATTAATTAGTTTTTCTAACTCATGTCCTGATATTCTTACATTGATTGGTATCTGATATTTTCTCTTTTTATATTGCCAATTCAAGGTCATTCCAGTTTGCATATACCTCTTGAGAATGCTATAATATGTCATGCTACATATAATGTTTATTTAGAGTGGGAATTAGATTTTGTAATAATTGATTATAAAAAGTTTTAAGTTGAGAATGGGAGTAATTTGAGTAGGGATTTAAAATATGGATTGAATTCCTTCATTATATTGTATTAAAAGTTGCAATTAATAAAAGTTTTTTCTAAAAAAAAACTAATACTTACATTTTATTTAAAGTTAATTATTATTTCAAATTATTGAGTTCATCAACATAGCATTATCCCTCTACAATTAGTAGTTTATTCCATTTAAAATGGATTAATAAGAATTATTGTGTTGGGTGTTCATGTACATAAACGATTAATTTATTGTAATGTATATGATTGCCAGTAAAAATAAATTTAGACCAGCTCATTTAAAATGGTTAAAGATATTGTTCATTGAGTCTGGTTACAGGCTTCAGTCTGCTGGTTCCTACTAGTGATCATATGAGTTACATACACATCAACTTGTCCCAGTAATTATGAGGATAAAAGTTAGAAAATAGTGCCCCCAACATAAAGGCTTTAGAATGTAAAATGTCCTAAGAGAAAGCTGGGGAGAGTAATTCTCAGATATTTGTAGATTAGTTGTGGAGGTTAGATAGGATCCAGGGGTAAATTCATGATAGTTTAGAAAAGTTCAATATCAAACAAAAAAAAACATGAATAAAGAGAAAGATTTAGAAGAAAGCCCAGATATATCACTGAAAATTTGGAGCTATTAAAAATGGATTATGTACTAAAAGCTATCTCAGTGTTGAAGGAAATAGTTGAAAGGGATAGTAGAGAAATAAAAGAATTGATGACTATGATTGAAGACATTAGAAGAGACATTAAGGAAATAAAGAAAAGGGAAAAATAGCTGACTGCAGAAAGAATGCAAATAGTAGTTGAACTTAATGCAAGTTTTGAAGAAGAAAAAAAGATGATTTAATAGAACAACAACTAGTAAAAAGTGAAAAAGAAGATCACAAATCAGGAGGATTTGGAGCTCATGGAGATAACTAAAATAGAAGTTGAATTGAAGCTACAATGGGAAAAATGTATTCATAATGTAGATAAGAAGGCAATAGCAAGGTGTATTAATATTAAAACATTTGAAGGAAATAGGGACAAATACTCTTTCAAGTACCTTGATAGACTGAAAGCTTTCATCTATTTTCATAGGTTAGATAAGAAAGAGAAAACTATTATCACTACTAATTTACTGATAGCAGTGCAACCCAATCTTGATGAAAATCATATGCTGTCTATTGAAGAAGTCATTGAATTTCTAGTGGATATAAATTCAAATGATCTGTTTAAGGAGGAAAATGAGCGGTACTCATCATAGGGGAATTGCAACAAACCCATAGATCAATCTGAAAATTTGCTTAGAAAAGAAGAAAAGGGAAAAGAATAGTGTAGAGTGGGAAAAACTAAGAGGGTTTTTTTATCCCCCCCCCCCAAGTGAGGAATGATGAGATGGTATTTTTTATCTCATAGTAGAATGGTAGATATTTATATTTATATCTAGTTTTATTATGTTTCTAGGTAAAATTAATTAAATAAAATGTCAAAAATAGATGGGGAACACTAATTACACATAAATGGTTAACAAGATCTATTTGAAATTTTTGATTATACTTTTGATATGTTAATGGTAATGGGAAATGAAAAAATAAGATATGCTCCATTGCCAAAAAAAAATAATTTAAGTAAAGAATGTAAGAACAGTAATAAATTGTAGTCATTTGCTACCTATAAGAATGTAAACAATTTTATAAACTGAATGAGTTAATTACCCCTAAAAAATTTATCTATAATTTGATAAAAACCCAGGCAGAAAAATTGGACCTGGAGCCAAAATATTTTCTCGCTGGATGACTTCCTGAAATTAGAACTAATGTGTAAAAATTTTAATAAGAAAATGCTAAGTGAAAGAAGGAGGGGGATATTTGAAATGCCATAAAAGGAAATGGTGTTTTCAAAAGTTATTATTCTTATTCTTCTCTTTTATCTTGTTTCAAGAAGCTTAACCATGTTTGTTGGCTACATCAACTATGATTTCCTCAGGGAATGCTTTTCCCACAACTGTATCTACATCTGCAGGAGCATAACACCACATCCAGTGTCTTAAAGGATGAAAAACCATTAGTGAACTATTCAGAGAATTGTGTCGATGTGCAATGCAGGCTTTTAAAGTTAAGAACCCAAACTTAATAACAGATTACCATTAAGAGCATAACCAGTTCCAATGAATGATTTGAAAGTTGACCAAAAAAATGCATGATCTCAAGACATACAGTGCTCTTCATGTGCATCAAACTTCACCAAAGGAACAAGAACTCAATTTTAGTACTGAGTAATTTCTTTAAAATAAGACTGTCAGTGTAATAGTTTAGTAACAATGAAGAGTATCTCATAAATAAATTATACGTTGTATGTATTACGTAATTTGCTCCATTGTATATATATAATTTGTTTATTCTTTTTATATTTATCATGTACTTTGTTTTATTATTATTTAATCATTATATAGTTCAGTGGAGTAAGATTTAATCTACACCTCAAGGCAGATTAAAAAATAGTTATTTTATAGTATTGCAAGTATTAAAGATCTCTTACTGATTCATTAGTTTTCTAAATAAGCTCTGTTGGAGAAAAATTTATTATTATTAGTTAATACCATTTGTTATGTGTGCTCAGACCATGTTCTTTTGCAGTAGGAATGGTTCTTGTTAGCAGGGTTAAGTCATTTAATTTCTACATATAGATTGATTAGTTTGCTAAGTTGTGCCCTGGTGTTATTTTACATTGATCGGTATCTGATATTTTCACTTTTTATATTGCCAATTCAATGTCATTTCAGACAGTTTGAATATACCACTCAGTAATTTTATAATATATTGGACTTTGTGAAGTTAGAAGAAAAGGAGAAGAAACAATTGATTTAAAAAGTGGACATACACTCTATTATAAAGACACACATATTGGAAATACAAGTGGAGTAGGATTCATTATAAATAAAAAGTGGAAGAACAATATTGTGGAGATTGATGGTGTATCGGACAGAGTGGCAAGATTAGTTATACAACTTAATAGCAGATACCAAATGCAGATAATTCAGGTTTATGCCCCAACAAGTTCTCATAGTGATGAAGTAGTAGAAGATTTTTATATGGATGTACAAAAGGCTTTTGATCAGAGTAAACAACATTTTAAAATTGTTATGGGAGACTTTAATGCTAGAATTGGTAGACAAATGAAAGATGAAATTGCTGTAGGTAATTTTGGTTATGGTAATAGAAATGAGAGAGGACATAGACTTGTGGAGTTTGCAGAAAAAGAAAAACTTTATATTATGAATTCATTTTTTGAGAAAAATGTTAAAAGGAAATGGACATGGAAGCATCCAAATGAAGGTACAGCAGAATTGTATTATATTTTGACTAACAGAAAATACATATTTCAAGATTGTAATGTTCTTAATAAATTTAACACAGGAAGTGATCATCGATTAGTAAGGTGTAAGTTACGTGTTAATGTAAAACTAGAGAGACAAAAATTATTAAGAAAAACAATATTTACAGTTGATATTCCTAATCTTCAGAAACATTCTAATGAATTTAAATTAGAACTTAAAAATAGGTTTCAAGTGTTAGGAGATTTTGAACATGATTCAGATTTGAATGAAATTAATATGAAAATAACTGATACACTTTTAAAAACTGCAACAAACATAGCTGGTACAAAAAAGCAGCAATTGACTAATAAAATTTCTACTGAGACTAGAGAATTTATGAAAAAAAGAAGGAATATGAAGATATACAAAAATGATGTATTAAAAAGAATTGAATATCTCGAATTTTGTAAAATGGTACGGAAAAGAGTTGAAAATGATATAAGAAAGTATAACTGTGAAATAGCAAGGAAAGCTGTAGAAGAAAATAAAAGTCTCAAAAATGTTAAACAAAATTTTGGTATTGGTAGGAAATTTCTATCTGCAATAAGAAAAAAAGATGGAATTATTACTAAAAAGAGAGATGACATCAAGAAATTGGTAGAAGATTTTTATCAAGAATTTTATAGTAATAAAGAACAAGTACCTCCTATATCTATTACATCTTCCGAATTGCCCAGAATTTTAAATGAAGAAGTGAGACATGCAATTAAGTGTATGAAGAAAGGAAAGGCTCCAGGAAATGATGGAATTATAATTGATATATTAAAAGAAGCAGGTGAAGAATTAGAAACAATTTTAGCAAAGTTATATACCAAATGTCTAAATGATAAAGATGTACCGGAAGATTGGAAGAATGCAGTAATAATATTAATATTTAAAAAAGGCGATAAAGAAGATATTAGAAATTACAGACCTATCAGCCTTTTATCAGTTTTATATAAAATTTTTACCAAGATAATTACAACTCGTCTGCAGAGAACTTTGGATTTCCACCAACCAAGAGAATAAGCTGGATTTAAAAGTGGTTTTAGTACAATAGATCATATCCAGGTATTGAGAGAAGTCATAGAAAGGACAAATGAATATGAGTTGTCATTATGTTTTGGATTTGTAGATTATGAAAAGGCATTCGATTCCATACACATTTCTTCAGTGATTAAAGCATTGTATCATCAAGGTATAAATCCAGGATATTGTCATATTTTAAAGAATATTTATAAAAATGCAACAGCAACAATTAGATTACATAATGATACTGGAAAAATCAACATTGAGAAAGGTGTAAGACAAGGTGACTCCATATCTCCAAAACTCTTTACAGCAGTGCTGTAAGAAGTATTTTGTGGATTAAAATGGAAAACTAAAGGAGTGAAAGTAAATGGAGAGTATTTAAGTCATTTAGATTTCACAGATGATGTAGTTGTTTTTGCAAATAATGCTTCAGAGCTGCAGGAAATGTTGCAGGAGTTAGCAGATGAAAGTAGAAAAGTAGGACTAAAGATAAATGTTAAAAAGACTAAAGTAATGTTTAATCGATTTGCTCAAAATATGAAAATAAAGATTGATTATGAAGAATTAGAAGAAGTTAACAGTTACAAATACCTTGGTCAGATTATTAATACAGATGGAAACATAATGGAGGAAATTAATCATAGAATTAAACTTGGTTGGAGTGCTTTTGGTAGAAATAACTTGATACTAAAAGGAAATATGCCTATGTGTTTGAAAAGGATGGTTTTTAACAAATGTGTTTTACCAGTTCTTTCTTATGGATATGAGACTTGGACACTTAATAGAAGAGCAATACAGAGACTTCAGACCACTCAAAGGAGTATGGAGAGATGTATGTTGGGAGTAACAAGAAGAGATCGAAAACGCAATGTATGGGTAAAACAACAAACAGGTGTTACTGACCTTATTGAAAAAATTAAAAGATTGAAATAGAGTTGGGCTGGACATATTTCTAGAAGAGATGATAATAGATGGACAATTGAAATTTTAAACTGGATTCCAAGAGATTGTAAAAGACCCAGAAAGAGACCACATGTGAGATGGATGGATGAAATAAGAAAATGTGCAGGGGTGTTGTGGAGAAGAGAAGCTAAAGATCGGAGAAGATGGATTAAACTTGGAGAGACCTTCATCCTGCAGTGGATTGATAATGGTTGATGATGATGATGATGATGAATCTTATAATACGTCATGCTACATATGTTTATTTATAATTGGAGTTAGATTTTGTAATAATTGATCATTAGAGGCTTTAAGTGGATAAAGGGAATAATTTGAGTAGAGATTTAAAATATGGATCGAATACCTCCATTGGATTATATTAAAAGTTAGAATTAATAAAAAAAATTTACAAAACTAATACTTACATATTATTTAAAGTTAATTATTGTTTCAAACTATTAAGTTTATAAACATAGCATTATCCATCTATGATTAATAATTTATTCGATTTAAAAGTGGATTAATAAGGATTATTGTGTGATGAGTGTTCATGTACATAAACGATTAGTTTATTGTAACATATATGACTGCCAATAAAAATAAATTTAGACCAGCTCTTTTAAAATAGTTAACAAGACTATTCCTTAAGTCTGGTTGCAGGCTTTGGTCTGATGGTGCTTCCTGCTGATCATATCAGTTATGTGCATGTCAACTTGTACCATCACAATACACAACAATATAGAGATTAATAATAATACATAAAATGTATTTATTTAGATAAAAATACAAGCAATATTTTTTTAGATTAAATAATAATTCGGGTAAAGTTTTAAAGACATCATGTTTACACATGTTATTGTTTTATAATGTTTTCCCTCTTTTTATAGTTATTCTTTTGTTTTGTTTAAATAATTGAAAGCAAAAAAATTTAAAAATATATATATATTTAAATATATAAGTGAAGTTTTTTCATTTACACATATGCTAAACTAAAACTAAAAAAATCTTGTAGAAACAATTAACAAAATGATTTTTATTAACTGTTAATAACTCACTTTGTCTATGTGAGCATATGTTAAATGCGTGCACATAAATGATTATAAAGATTAAGTAATAAAAAATATTAAAATGTTAATGTAATTACTAGAAGTTTAATCTTTTATTTAAATTATTATGATAATATATTTAAATGAATTTATATTACAGTTACAAACATAGTGATTCTCATTTATCTGAATAACTTAGAAAATGTCCTGTTTACAAAGTCTATAGAGGTATTTATTATTTTTTCTCTAAAGAGTAAGCTTGTGGTTAAGACCTGTAGAGGTCCCTACCTTCATATTTTCAAATGCACATGCTTAAAGGTTTATTGCCTTAGTAAATATTATTTTTAATACTGTAGACTTGTTAGCACTTATTTTAATTTGACCTATTCTTTTCCCACTATGAATTCAATAAGTTTTTCTGTAAAAATAATTAATAATCAAGTTAGCTAATAAAGTTTTAAAGTTCCGGTTTAGACAGGTTATTATTTGGCAAAAATATGATGATTAGATTGATATCCTTTCTGCATGAATAACTAGTTTAAATCTTTTATTTTTTCTAGCTTTTTGTAACTTACTTAACATCAAATTCTGAGAATAGGATGGGTTTATTTAATTATTCTTTTATTCTATCTTGTTCTGAATTGAAAACACTAATATTGACTGAAAATAACTCTCTCTTGATTGAAGTAATCAATTTGTTCTGCCTTTCATAACTTTCCCTGAAGTAGGTTGGTTCTGACAAACAATTATTTTCCCAGTTATTTTGTTTTCCCAACTTTTAATGAGTTCATAAACTTATATGGTAATATAAAACTGTTCATATATTTTAATTAAAATTAGAATTTATCAAAAAAAAAAATATTTAATAAAAATGATTCATGTTTTAAGTTACAATTATTTAAATGCATTATATTAAAAAAATATCTGAGACAAAATTTAACATCAGTAATATATATTTTTTATTTCTTGATGTTTCTAAAACGCCAATAAAAAAATTGTTTTAGAGTATACGGCTGAAAAGCAATGCTATAATAGTCATCTGAATCAGATAGAGTTAATTCATTTTCAAACTGCAAACTTTCAGCAACACTTTTCAATACTTCTAAAGGAGCCTGTATTTGAATTACTGATATTAACTGATTCCGAGGACAATATAATGCTGATTTTGATGAATGTGAAGTTGTTTATTTAGAAGTTTGAGGAACAATTTGGTCTAATTTTTTGAAGATACTTCTATTAGTAAAAGTGCATCATTTAATTTCAATAAATTCAAAGGAATAGATGTTTTAGTATGTAAATATTCTATTTCCATGGAAGTTGTTGATTGTTGAGATTTTTTAGTATATTTAATGCCTTTTCAATGGTATTTGTATTTGATCTGATATCTCTACCAATGATGATATTGTGGAAGACAATTGCTGGAGGACAAATGTTTCTGATGATGCTTGCAGTTTATGATTCAATGTTTCCAAGAATGTCTGAGACAGTTTTATAGGATTGGAAATAATTTTCTGCATTGAGTCTAATGTGTTTGAGGAATGCGACTCTTTTGATATTGTACAATTATATAAATAAAGAGAAACTGGTTCATTTAAATTGACCTTATATAATGTTTGTTTTTTAAAGAATTTGATAATGCATTAACTGTCATAGTTGGAACTTGAAACTGGTATGTTTTATTACCATGTTAATATGATGTATTTAACATTTTAATTAATATGTTCAGTGTAGTTTTAATTTGACCTAAGATCTGTGATGCTACATTTAGTTTGTGGTCCAATGTTTTCAACAGAGTCTTTTGTTGACCAGATATAGTAGAGAACTCTTGCTGCACTGATACTGTTGCTACTTCATTTGGTTCCTTATTTGGCTGTTGGGACAAAATCTGTTAATAACTGAACTGACTTTGAAGATTGGTGTCTGTGAGATGAATGAATCAAATAGTGTTTATTTTTGACTTTCTCTCTCTGCTGATGTTTCAAGTTGTTTTGATATTGTAAAACCATTTAGATTAATTAGAATTGGAGTTAGTACACCATTATTATGCCTATCTAAGACTTGCTTATCTAAAGCAACTAGTGAAGTATTTTCTACATTAATCTTCAATTGACTATGGTGGCAGACAAATTTTCACATTCTGAATCTACTTATAATCAATAATTAACTTTTAGGTTTTGAGTTTAATTAATTGGAATCACTGAGCTTCTTTTGATGATTACTGGCAAGTGATAATTCACAAGGTGAATCTGTTTGTTGTTCTTGATATCTGTGATTTTAGACTATAATATTCAAATTATGTGAAGTTTCATGCTTTTTATTTTTACTGGGTGTTCTACTACTAAAGGTGGCAGTTTATCAGACATTTGGGGAAATAATAACAAAATCTGCTTTTATAGACCCACAAGTACCCAACAAAATATTGATATGTTTGAATGTCCATTTTCCTCTGATTTTGTTAAAAATCTCAGTGGTGTCATTTCAGCATGTTCTATCAAATTGCTGGATTGCATACACAATCCAGATAATCCAGAAACTCATAATAGCTGGGGGACTGAAGTCAGGATAGAAATATGGTCTCATGCTCAGACCATGGGGTGTAATTCAATATTAGGGTATTCAGAAACCACAAGCATTTATGGTCAAATTTGCACATATTTGATGACAATTTTACCAAACTTACTCCTGTTACTAACACAAAAAAGACACTTGTTCATGTAATTAAAATAGATATACCTATCAGTTCTAATCAATTTCATCATCATAATCCAAAACTTCAGCAAAAATCAAATTCTAAAGGAGTAAAAGAAAACCATTTATCACATAGTCCTCATGGTTAGTGTTGTCATGCTAGTCATATTGCATACAGTGCCACCTATATGCCTTTTCCTGATAAGGTCATTGCTAGACAATGTTGACTAATTCAAGCAAGGTTAAATAAAGAAAGAAGCTAAAGGTGAAAATAGTATCAAGGAAATTGGTGATAATCTTCCATTTTTAGAATAGAAACTTTATAGACAGTTATCGAATAACTTAAAGGTTAAAAGCATAAATGCACCATTTGGATTATGTGTTAGTCTTTCAATTGGAAAAAAATGTTAATAGGTGCAGCTACTGATATTGCAATATATTTGTCTTCCCTTCATTCACCAACTCTTCCCAAAATTTTGGGCAAGTTATCAGAAAATATATTAAAAAAATATTAGATACTGTGAAGAGAAATTAAGAACTGTGTGGATTCTTGTATATTTGTGATATTCCTGATAAATTTCTAAAGCACCATAATGAGGAAAATTAGTTGGCTTGATGATGCAAAAAATGCAGATATTATTTCACTTCTGATTAATCCTCTACTGCCTTCTGGTGTTGAAGTTTGTAACATAAAGCTCGTTATAGGTTTATACGATATTCCTTGCAATTTGCAGCTCTTTACTCGTGTTTATCAGGGAAATTAGTCTCCAAACCAGCAGAATAACACACCTTACTGCTATTCGATATTCTTATCTATAGCATTATTTTTAAGTTGTACAAAATGAATCTTTTTTGTTTGTGTAATATATCATCTGATGTGGAAATCCGCTATGAAGATCATTTGTTGGTATCAGTAATTGTATGTCAGGAGTCTGGAAGAAAACAAGCTTAAATTTATATACTGTATATATATATAAATGACCTAATAATGCTAATACAGATAACTATTCGAATATTAGTTTATAGTTAAATATCTAGCTATTTTTACCTAAAGAGCAAAACAACAAACAAAATTGTAATAACTTGATTAGTGATTATCTTCTCTTTCAGTATTTGTCTGTAATAAAATTCGGGGGGAACCTTGCAGTAGTCTACTTTAAAATTTTATCTAATAAAAATAATATAATCTTAATTGCAACAAAAATTTTAATTACACGTTATTTATAAAAAGAAAGAAATACATTATACAGGCTTACACCTGCATTTATACATGTAATAGATGCGGCATTCGAACTCAGAGTTTCATATGACCTACAAATCTCAGTGCCATCTTATATTGCTGACCCACCTGATCACACACATGTTGAAAAGATAAATAATCACCAATACATGTATTTCATGCTAAACCAGCACTCATCAGTTGGTCCAGATTATCATCTCCACACATATAGACAATCAGTACTCAGCTTTATATTAAGATAGCCAATCTTAACACTTTAATGGACAGGCTTCAAACTACTCCAACCCACAACTCTTCAGACTTCCATTTCATTGAAAATCTGATGATGGAATGTTCAAATAAAGTATTTTATATGTAAAAATTAGAAAATATTAATCAAGAAACAAAAACTAAATTTTTAAAATAAATAAAAATGTAAACAAAATGGCAGGTAACCATTTTGTTTTAACACTAAATTAGATAAATAACCCAAATGTATATATTTTCAACGTCTAAGCCAATATAACTAAAAAAGTAAAAAATTAATAGGCAAAACTAATAATTTCTTTTTGACAAAATTCTGATAAAGTAAATCTGATAATATTAATAAATATTTTACTGCCTTAAGCCAGGAAAAGGCTCCAGGGAATAGATGACATATTTCCAAAGTTTCTAAAAAATTTAGAAACTAAGCCCAAATCATGATTCCAAAAAAGTATTCACCAACATTATTCATATAGAAACTCTTTGCAAAAGTTTTCTTAGAAACAAACTTACAACAGATTTTAAATTTTATAAACCTAACAGGTTCTATTTTTAACTACTCACTTTGACAAGGTCATTCAGAATAAACTAAAGACAGTATTTCATTTAATATTCTTACTTTAAATTACACTTCTAAAAAAGTATATCCTGATAAAAATCTTAAAATTCTTAAATGCATTAAAATCATTAGTTTACTTAACAAAATATTCTTGAATAACTACATGATTGTCTAAGCAAATAAAAATGTACAGAATAGCCTCTCATAAATTTAGCTCTCTTATCGATTTTTTTAAATATTTTCATCAATTATCTTTAAAAAAAATTAATAAAATATCCCAAAAAATAGAAGTCTTTTATTAATAATTGGAAAAGGTCAAGACTGGATTCTTATTGTTAACATCATACAAAGATAGATAAACACCTCTTAATTTTCTGCACAGAATATGGCCTAGATCTAAATTAGTTATAAATGATCTTAAACTTTAGAATACTCTTTTGATGAAAATTGTACTTTTATTTTCAGAAATACACAAACGTTTTAAGGTGCTCTTATATTAGAATCATAGTATGACATGCAATGTGGCATTATGTTTCATAATCTAACCTACACTAAATAAATGCATTAATATTAAATTTTGTTTTAAACTGACAAAAATGTTACTCAAATATTTAAAATGATTTGAACTGTGTATGCAATGAAGATGTGGGTCACTAAAATGTTTTCAAGATTTTAAGATGGTAGGGAAAACATGAAAGACAATTTATGGAGATATGAAACAAACTGCTATATTTCATGACATAATTCATAATCCAGATATGGTAACACTTTAATTATTTTTCTGGTGAATAGTTAAACTATATTACTATGTTACTTATGTACACCTGGGTCTCTTTTTATGCAGTAGATAGATTCCACAGAAAACCCGCATTAAAAAAAATTGCACAAAAATAGACTTAACTTACCTTGAAATATGTGGGATATGTTCCGTAATTTTTGAAAATCGCATAAAACCAAAGCAACAAGGTAAAATTATTTAAAATTCACATAAAAAGAATAAGGAAATAGAGTATGACTAATAAAAAATTTTAAATATTTGAAAAAAATTGATACAAGACAAAAAAAATTATTTTTTGTATTAACTATTTAATTTTATTCAAAACAATATGTTTTTATGCATAATTTATTTTACATTTTTTCATATATATTTTAATTATTATCGTTATTTGACAATATGTGGTTCGTTTCTAAACCACTAAGACATCAGATTTGTCACAAGAGGAAATACAATTAACGCCAATTTCAGTCTCATGCTGTGTTAATGGTTTTCTCTTGACAATGTAATCGATAATAAAACTTTGAGACAATGATTTTATTAATTGTTTGTGAAGTTTGCGATATCAAGACTATTATGTCTAGCTGTTAGAGAATGCACTTCCACAAGTGCATGGAGAAATTTTTAACAGAAAAAAGTTACAAGTAAAAATATTTAAAAACTTTTAAAGATACATTCTTTTAAGTAGAAATATTTTTACTTGTAACTTTTCTCTATCTAAAAGTTTCTCCATGTATATATATGTATAAAAGAAAATATAAACATACGCATACATAACACAGACATATAACTATTTAGCTCTCATTGGAATTTAGTTTGTAATTCATGTCATTAACAATTAAAATGATTTTCCAACTGATTACAAAGATGAAGACTTTCTCAAATCATTTTTGCTGTGAAACAAACAGGTTCCACTTCTGTTTCATTATCTTTTTCTAAATCTTCTACTGTATTTAAATTTATTGCCAAACATTTTTCCAGCAGGCATTTAAACTATGTAAAATTTAATGTGTGCATATAAAGCAGGGAAATCCCAGCTTTAAGTAGAATATGAACTTCTTTATCGCATTAAAGAAAACCACATAAAAAAATATTAAGAAGAAACATGAATGCATAACTTCAAAATCACATTTAAAAATATGCACAAAAAGAGACCCAGGTGTATTTATTTGGAGATGTCACTGCAAGTGGATTGAAGAGAGAACCAATTACTTTTCCATTGAAACATATTATAGAGATTATCATTAAACTTTCAAATAAGCAATTAAATACCATTAACACATGCCCACCCCTTGCAATTACTTTCCATTTTTTAAATACAATTTTTGCCAAATATCCAAATGCAAATTGTCTTATAGAAATTTTAAAAATAATATTATTTAAATTACATTCAAAACATAATTTTTCCAGTTAAAATATCTCAAATTAAAATCTTCTTTCAAAAAGTGGGTAATAATGCCATAAGAATTAAACTTTCTATAAATTCCAAACAAATTTATTTTATCAAATCTAATAAAAAAGCCAACTAGATTTAGTCTTCTTCTGTGGTACTGAAATCTTAACAATGGATTAGAAAAATAATTTTAATAACATCTTTATGTGATTGTAATTCAACATTAATTAATCTATGCATACAATAGGAAACCAAATGACATTATTTCATAATCTGGTTTAAATTTCTACGATTTCTTTTATATTGTTTCTGAGTAGTTTCTAAATAAATAAACAAAATAATTATAATAGCCCTGAAACAAAAAAAATCATTAATTCTCATCATTATAATATTTTAATATATAAAGAGCCTGCTAATCCACTCTAAACAAGCTTTTTTTAATGATAAATGCTACAAGAGAAAGTACCTGAAGCCTTTATCTATAATGGTCCCCATTCCCAAACCGGTTTCAAGCTATGGCTCTCTTCAGTGAGGAGCTAGGACATTAGATTCAAAATACTAACTCAAGCCAAGCATTTGTCTAATTCTTAAATATTAAGAAAAAGATCTAAATCTTCACTTTTTTTTTAGATTTCCATGAGCATTTTAATGATATAATGACATCTTGCAATTTGTAGTGTAGATCTATAATTGAGATAATAAAATAAATTAGGTTAATAAAATGATAAACCATCTCTTGACTAAATTACTCTACACTCAACTTGTCTTTAGATATAAAACTTAACCTACTATCAGAAATCTAACAATTACCAGGACTAGTTTATTTTAAATTGACATAGTTAATGACTGGGATCATTTACCAAAAAGATTAAAAAATATTAAATGCATTATCAATTAATGAGTAATATATATATATATATATATATATATATATATATATATAACTATATATATATATATATATATATATATATATTATTTTATCAGTTTTATACAAAATTTTTACCAAGATAATTACAATTCGTCTACAGAGAACATTGGATTTCTACCAACCAAAAGAAGAAGCTGGATTTAAAAGTGATTTTAGTACAGTATATCATATCCAGGTATTAAGAGAAGTTATAGAAAGGTCAAATGAATATTAGTTGCCATTATACTTTGGATTTGTAGATTTATGAAAAGGCATTTGAGTCTATAAACATTTCTTCAGTGATTAAAGCATTGGATCATCAATGTATAGATCCAGGATATTGTCATATTTTTGAAGAATATTTATAAAAATGCAACAGCAACAATTAGATTACATAATGATATTAGGAAAGTCAACATTGAGAAGGGTATAAGACAGTTTGACTCCATATCTCCAAAACTTTTTATAGCAGTGCTGCAAGAAGTATTTTATGGATTAAAATAGGAAGCTAAAGAAGTAAAAGTAAATGGAGATTATTTAAGTCATTTAGATTTTGCAGATGATGTAGTTGTTTTTGCAAATAATGCTTTAGAGCTACAGGAAATGTTGCAGGAGTTATCAGATGAAAGTAGGACTAAAGATAAATGTTAAAAAGCCTTAAGTAATATTTAATGGATTTTTTTCAAAATATGAAAATAAAGATTGATTATAATGAGTTAAAAGTTAACAGCTACACATACCTTGGTCAGATTATTAATACAGATGGAAACATAATGGATAAAATTAATCATAGAATTAAACTTGGTTGGAGTGCTTTTGGTAGAAATAACTTGATACTAAAAGGAAATATGCCTATGTGTTTGAAAAGGAATGTTTTTATAAATGTTTTTTACCAGTTGTTACTTATGGATCTGAGACTTGGACACTTAATAGAAGAGTAAATAGAGACTTCAGAACACTCAAAGAAGTGTGAAGAGATGCATGTTAGAAGTAACAAGAAGAAATCGAAAATGCAATATATGGATAAGAGAACAAACAGGTGTGACTGACCTCATTGAAAAAATTAAAGACTGAAGTGGAATTCGGCTGGACATATTGCTAGAAGAGATAATAATAGATAAACAATTGAAATATTAAACTGGATTCCAAGAGATTGTAAAAGACCCAGAGACCACATGTGAGATGGATGGATGAAATAAGAAAGTGTGCAAGGGTGATGTGGAGAAGAGAAGCTAAAGATCGGAGAAGATGGATTGAACTTGGAGAGACTTTCATCCTGCAATGGATTGATAATGGTTGTTGATGATGATGATGATATATTATTTTTTCAGTTTTGCTCAAGTTGTTAAACCATCAGCGAAAAAAAAATTAGCATAAGAAACACGAGGGGGAAAAAAGAAGAGAAAAATAAGGTTTGATTAATAATACCATGTGATTGTATTTAATAAGATTAGATATAGTTATATTAATTTTTAATTAATGAAATTTAAGTCTAGGCTAAAATGCTAATTTCTACTTAAATAAATGATTACTATTAATCATTAATGTATTTATCTAAAGTGAAAGGTGTCAAATATATGAATGCAAAAAATTTGGACATGCGGATTAAATTGTAATAATTATATAAATACAGTGAGGTGTTATATCATTTAAGAATTTAATTATGTCTATCTTCTAACGGAATATGTGATTTTGTATTTATATAATTTGTATAGAAGAGCGTATACTTCGCTTCTGAATGACTATTGGCCACCAATACTAGATTATAATGAATATATCTATTATTTATCAAAGTAGCTTTAGACAATACATGTATATACTTTTTAAAAAAATCAATTAATGAAAGTGAGAACAATTCTGGATTAAAATTGTTGTCGTCCGCCAGATCCACCAACAACTTAATCCACTCTGTGTTTATATTTAATAATATGTGTCTATATACACTTATTCAGTATTTTTAAAAAGTGTTAAATAAAATGTTGAGGAATAAAAAATTTACGCCATGAAAACACAACAAAAGAAATAAAAAGAACAAATGGAAATAGGCATAGTAAAATATATAAATTAACAATATATTAAATAATATGTTGAAAAATATTTTCACAATACAATAAGATGTTTTACGACAGCAATTGTAACTTTGAAGTCATTGTGAGAGTTTATATACATTATTTTCGAGATTTTATTTTTTTTTACTGTTACTATTTCTTTTTTTAATTTCTTTTCATTGAACCTTTTGTCACAATATAGAATTTTATAGTCTTGGTATTTCACTCATCAGTATATATATATATGTTATTGAATAATACCATAGTTTAATCAAGCTATTTTACTTTGGAAATCAATTAATATGAAAATGAACAGCTTCTTACGTGTAATGTGATTGTTTTACGTTTTATTGGCACATTGTTCCACGTACATTGTTAGAAGGTTTCGCCGCCACGTTCTTGACAGGTTTCTCATAACAGAGAAAACTTGCCCACAAAAATCTTCAAATTAGGTTTTAGAAACAAATTTCATCGAATATTGCGGTCGGCTGCCTTTATTGAAAACTTGAGAAAGGGGGATAGGGAGGCTATAGAAGCTAGCTGGATTCGTCAAAGTTTCTAATGAATAACCTTTACGGTATGAGAAATCAATATTAGAAAAATCATAACAAAATGTTAACTTTTCGACATGCACGCCTGGATGAGTAAAGTGATGTCTGAATTGACATCAACTGGGCAATCAATCAACCAGCTTTTTTCTTTTCTCTAGGGCTTGTTAAGATTTGCAGGTTTGACTCCATAGACGGCTACCACAATATGAACCACCGATGAATTGAAGTTTCAACACTTAATAGAAACTTAACACTTCCCCTACCAGAGCATTCATATGGAAATAATAAAAAACAATACTCCTTTGAAAATTTAAAGTATTTTTTAATGAAATAATGAATGAGTTTCAATGTTAAAACTGACAAAAAGAAAGTATAAAATGTTTTCCAATAACAGAAAGAAATGTTAGACAAACAGCAAGGTGGAGAAATTGCTTTACATCTTTTTTTTTTAAAACAGAAAAATGTCTTTAAAAACGTATCGTATATATATTCCCTTTTTTTTTTTTTTGCAAATGTATTGCTGTATTTTAAAAACTGCATAAGCATCTGTGGCGAATGCTTCGATTCACTCAATGATGTGTTTTCCATTTAATACAATTTTAAAATAAATATTTGTTTAGCAGACGTATAAGCATATTACATGTTGTCACGTGAGTCGCATAATTGTAAGTCAAGGATATCCTGTTTCCGATTCTTCGCTACAAATATCTAATAACAACTAAACCAAATGCAAAATTTCATCTTGGAAGAGGAATATCAGATAGCTTATTTTTAATACATTGTGCACACCCGCGCGCGGAGGAGCGCATCTAGGGGTTGTTAGAAAAAATGCTGATAAATATGGAAGAATGGGGATTTTTTTGGTATAACTACAGAATTGTGAGTAGAATGGAGCTAAAGGAAAAATAAGTAAATTAGTAAAAAAAAATGTCTTTAGGTATGAAACATAATCGTAACAAAAAAATAATAGATAAATATTGTAAGAAAGAAATGCATACTGCAATTCAAAAAGATATAGGAGAGAATGTTGGTACAAATGGTGGAATAAAATGGGAAAAAATAATTGTAGAACTATCTTGATAAGAGATTCACACTAATTAGAGGAGATAGTAATATTATTTCTGGAAAAAAAAAGCAGAATATGTATATGGGTACGTCTGCCTGGGAAAAGGATAGTAAAACATAGTAGTGGAAAAAATTGTGTTATGATGGGTACAAATAATTTTCATAATTCATCAATAAAAAATAATGGAAGAATACTTTGATTAATGATTTCGAAACTATTAAAGAAAAAGTAATTGTAGTCGGATTATGATCTTCATTTAATTACAAATATATGTTAAATACGGGTGTTAATCAAATGATAGGTTTTAAAAAATATGTAGTAAAAATAAGATTATGTTCTTAAATGGGTTAGATTCTTTTATCAGAAACAGAATGCTCGTTAATAAACATGATATACATTTTATTAAAATAGAAAGATGAAGCCTTAGAAAAACTGATTTATAAAATTGTTTATGTTTAAGGAAAAGTATAGGAGGATAAATATGATTTTAAAAAAGCAATTTAAAAAAAAAAGTTTAATGATAGAGATTTTGCAAAAAAAAAAAAGTAAAATAAAAAAGGTGTTTCTTCATAAAATATATAGGAAAATAAGATGGAAATAGATGATGAAAACAAAATTATGGATTGTGAAAGTGAAGATGAAACAACCAAATATAATATAAAGTGTCAAAGTATCTATAAAAGATAATGAGAAAGAATGAAAGTGTTAAAATAGAGTACACATATATGCAATGTGGTGTAAGATCAGAGAAGAGGTCTGGATTAAAAGAGATGGTAGCTGCAATAGAGACACATTTAAAAGAAGAATAAACAACTATATTTGGAACTTATTTTGGCAAAGTATATATAAGAAAGAACAGGAAAAGAAAAATAGTGATAGAGAATATTTATCAAAAAAAAAGTATTGTCAAGTGTGAGGAACATATTTGACTTGAGATAAAATTAGACACCTGGAATTGATCGTGGTTATGATGTATAGGAGTATTATAGATGATTAAACTGTAATGAATGGAACCAAAAACTTATGAATGCTTAATTATGGATATACAGATTTTCAAGAGAAAAAAAGAAAGAAAATTATGACTACAGGGAATTTAAATAATTATACTGATAAAATTAATGATCATAATAAAAAGAATGATCAATTATTAATACCTTTCTTCATAGATTAAATCTGAATATTGAAAATCTATCAAATATGTATGAGCGGCAATATATATGCTCTATAAAAAAAACTGTTATATAATAAATTCTAATAATAATCAGATAATAATAAATTCTTACAACAGCTATATAAATATCAAATTTTTATATACATAAAAAGCCTTTTTCAGCACCTGATTTGGTGCCCTTTTCAAATGATAATTTATTACATTAACGAACTATTACAGACATAAAACCATTCTGTGTTCAGTAATAAAATTAAAACAACCAATACAAATATAAATCATTAAAATAAATCAAAACTACATATAAATCCAGTAATTACAAAATAATTGACTATATCATAATATAATAAATAAATAAATTACATGCATTTTTTTTTACAATTATATATATATGTCAATTTATATAATTTTTCATTCATTTTTAATTAACCAGTTATTAACCAAATTTATAGAAGTCTTGCAAATATTTATACAATTATTTAAATTATTTTTAATATAATATGTTTCATATATTTGTCTTCTTTTTGGATCTCTGATGAAATTTAAACATTTAATACTTTTTGTAGCATCTATTCTATGCCCATATTTTAAATAATGAATATATATAATGCAGATTTATCATCTTTTCTATTAATTGCATTATTATGTTCTTTGGCTCTTACGTCTAATTGTTTGCCAGTATGCCCAAAGTAAATCATTTTACAAATTTTGCATGTAATTCTATATACAATTCCTTTTTTATATTGTATATCATCTCTTAATCTATAATTATCTATTAATAGATTGAGATTTTTACTGTTTGACCAGTCAATATTTATATCCTTTTCAATATAATTGTATTGATAATGGTATTAATGAATCAAATAAGAAATGGATTAGACTTTTATATTGTCCTAAGATATATAATACATCGAGGTATAACAAAAATTATATTGAGAAGGATATAAATATTGGCTGGTCAAACAGCAAAAATCTCAATCTATTAATAGGTAATTATAGGTTAAGAGATGATATACAATATAAAAAAGGAATTGTATATAAAATTACATGCAAAATTGTAAAATGGTTTACTTTGGGCATACAGGCAAACAATTAGAGGTAAGAGCCAAAGAACATAATAATGCAATTAATAGAAAAGATTATAAATCTGCATTATATATTCATTATTTAAAATATGGGCATAGAATAGATGCTACAAAAAGTATTAAATGTTTAAATTTCATCAAAGATCCATATTTTCAATCGCACATGCTTTAGGTTTATTGCCTTAGTAAATATTACTTACGTAATAAATGTGTGTTAAATAAGTTTATAAAACATATTATATTAAAAATAATTTAAATAATTGTATGAAAATTTACAAGACTTCTATAAATTTGATTAATAACTGGTTAATTAAAAATGAATGGAAAATTATATAAATTGACATATATATTTATTTATTTATTATATTGTTATGATACAGTCAATTATTTTGTAATTACTGGATTTATATGTAGGTTTTGATTTATTTTAATGATTTATATTTGTATTGGTTGTTTTAATTTTATTATTGAACCCTAGATGGTTTTATGTCTGTAATAGTTCATTAACGTGATAGATTATTAACATTTGAAAAGGGCACCAAATCAGATGCTGAAAAAGGCTTTTTATGTATATAAAAAATTTAATATGTATATAGCTGTTGTAATAATTTATTATTTTCTGATTATTATTTTATGGCAGAACAGCATAAAAATATTTATTCTTTTCCAATTTGATAATAAATTATGTATTAATAGATTTAAAAAAGGCATTTATAAAAAAATCCTGATCATATTTTTTAATAAAAGAAATGTTTAATAATATGGTGGCGACACAAAGGATAAATGAAACATCAGTGATTAAAAATAATTGGACAAATATAAAACAGTTTTGGAAAAAAATATCAAATATTTTTCTAGATAAGATTAATGAAGTAAAAACAATAGCAGGGGTATTTTTAGATAAGTCTGTTCAAAAGATGAAATGCAATCGAAATGTGAGAATTATCAAGTGTAAGAAAGATTATGTAGGCATGTAGAGAATATAAATGTATCTAAAACCTAGAAAAATGAAAGAATGATAATTATAGATAGAGAATAAAATTAAGTAATAAGTTACTGGATGCATTAATAAAAATAGAGGAGTTGAAAATATAAAAAAATGTTGAAAATATATAAGAAAGAGAAATTGTCTTATTGGATGATGAAGAAAAAAAATTTGGCTGTAGGGAAACATACAAATGATTTTAAATAATTATTTAATAAATATGAAAAAAAATAATATGATGAAGAATGAATTAATAATGATGAAATCATATGATAACAAAAATATTATCTTTATAGTGAATAAATTGACTGGAGCTATTAAAAATTTGAAAGATTCAAATAGATGGACAGCAGAGATGTTGATGAATTTGGAAGTTTAAATGAAATCAAATTTATTACCACATTTTAATATAGAAGACAGAAATTATATCTACTTAGAATAATATGAATAAGGTTGTCATTTAAAGGAAAAAGTAGGACCATAGAAGACTATAAAATTATATACCCATTATTGTAATATAGATAGTCTATAAAATATTTGCCTATGTGGTCATTGAAAAAATGATTATATGGAGGAATGGAAGAGATACAGGTGGAGTTTAGACTTAATAGAGACATAGGGGTTCACACTAAATAGCAAATAGAAAATATTTAAAAACATATATGGAAAAGGCATATAATAGATTGCATAGAAGTGAATCATTAGTCTGATTAATTTAGAATGGAGCATTAAAGAGATTTTATTTAAATATATTTTATACTTATAAGTTAGGAAGTATTGAACCAATTAGAATTTAATGGATTAAGACAAGAATGTCCTAAATCATCACTTTTGCTTTTGTTATATTGAAGAAAAGTTAATCCAGCAATATAAAGAATAGGAAGGGGTGAGAAAGGTGTTAGTGGATGGCAGGAGTATACATATTAACAAGTCTTTTCTCTCTTTTGCTGATATTTTTGTATGTATAAAAAATAGGGATGTCATAAAATACTTTTGAATAATTGTGCTATATTTGATGAAAAAAATATGAACTAAATTCAGTGAAGAAAAATAAAGAAAAAATAATGTTAAACGCTGAAGAGAGATCTTATGGAAGAGGAGGAGAGATAACATACATGTGATAAATAAATATAATTACTAGGAAATCGTTTTAAATAATCAAAAAAAAATGTTTGAGTGATTAGAAAGTATAATTGAGAAATGATGCAAAGCAAAAAAAAAGATTATAAAAAAATATATATATTAGGCATGATGTAGCAAAAATTTTATCAAAGTTGTGGAACTACAATTAAAATGCTGCATTATGTATTAATAAAAGGATCTTTGATATTCTAAAAAGGATTCAAAGAGAAATAGAAAGATATGATTTGAGTGCAGATATATGGTCAGCAAATGAAATAATTAAAAATGATACAGGCTGATCAAATTTTTATATCAGGGCTGCAAAAAAGCTGAAAATTTTTGGTAGATTGCTTTTTATGGATAATAATAGAATAGCCAAAATTGTTTTTAATTAAGCTTTAAATGAAGGTCTAACAATTAGATGGATAAGAAAAGTAATAGGATAATCTAAAGAATACAATAAAAAAATTATATCAGTTTATCTGTATCCAAATGTGGGGTATTTGTGTGAAGGTTTGTAATGATTGTATATTATAAGATGTGATATGTTGGACTATTTCCATCATTTATGAGTGAATATTGAATGTATAGAAAATTTTAAACTTTATTTAAACTTTTCAAATACAAACAACTTGTTAGTAATAACACACAAATAGACAATACAGGTTAGTAATTACACAACGTTTCGAGTAGTATTATTCTCCACTCTTCTTCAGGTGTTGTTGACCTATAAGCACAGTGACAATATTTGCTTAGAAGTTGAACTCGCACCTTTAGATTCTTGTATATTGAATTTAAGGCAAACGCTCTACCAACTGAGCTATTCTGTCAAAGGCAACATATAGTAGAAATTTGATATATTTATATATGAGGGTTGGTTCAAATCCTCCTGAGTCCTTCAATTTTTTTTTTTATAACAAGTCTAATTATTTTTACTTTTTCAATAAAAGCAAGATTAATTAGAGGCTTCCATACATTGTGTATTGCCACACTGGGTTGACTTATAGGATTATTTACCATTGCGATATGAGAAGCTTCCTTGAATTTTCTTCTATGCATTTTTTCCTCTTTATCCAATATCTTTGTATTTTCCCACTTAAGCATGTGGTCATTAGTACATACATGATCTGATATGGTAGACACATGTTTTTTCTTTTAACCATTAATTTGTGTTCCTTCAATCGTTGTTCAACCGGGTGACAGGTCTCACCAATGTATTTCCTTCCACATTCACATGGTATTTCATAGATGCAGTTTTTGTTCTTCAACATTTCCAGTTTAGGCTTAGTAGAAGTAAGCATTCCTCGAAGTGTGGTAAGGCTTTGGAAAGCAGTCCTAATATTATATTGACTGCAGATTTTCTTTAGTTTGTCTGCCACATCTGGTATGTATGGATACACCACCATACCAATAACTGTTTTCTCTTTTGGTGTCTCTTTGTGTTGTCTATTGAAGGTTTTTCTGATGACTGCTGATGGATAACCATTCTTCATAAGCATTTGTTCTATGTGAATCTTTTCTTTTTCCAAGTCACTGGATTCTGAACAAACCTCCTTTGCTCTGTTCCATAATGATAGTACAATTCCTTGTTTAGTGCTTCTTGTATGATTGGATGTATATGCCAAGTATTTGCCAGTGTGTGTTGGTTTCCTATACACTGTTGTTTTTACTTTGCCCTGAGGGAGTCTTGTCACAAGAACATCCAAGAATGCCAATTTTTGTTCTTTTTCTGATTCCATCGTGAATTTAATTGTAGGAGATATGTTGTTAATGTGCATCCAGAAAGACTGTAATTTTTCCTTGCCATGTGGCCATACCACAAATGTATCATCAACATATCGAAGCCACACTCTAGGTGAACATGGAGTAGTATTTATGGCTGTTGTTTTGCTGAGCAAGGGTGACAGTGACGATCCCATGGCCATCCCTTGATTTTGTTGGAAGAATTCTGAGTTATATTGAAAGTATGTTGTTGTTACACAGAATGTTAATAATTCCATTATACTATCAATAGGTAGAGCTGTTCTAGTTTGTAGACTATTATTGTCATTTAACCTTTTCCTTACAATAGACAATGCTTCATCATCACATGGTACATTTGTAAACAGACTTTCCACATCAAAGCTTACCAATATGTCAGTTCTATCCATTTTCATGTTCCTGACTAATTCCACAAAGTGCTTAGAATCCCTGATGAAAGACGATGTCCTATATGCCAATGGACTAAGAACTTCCGGAAGAAATCTTGACAAATTTTGACAGGGTGAATTTCTAGAACTAACAATAGGTCTTAATGGAACATTGTCTTTATGAATTTTTGGCAGTCCATACATGTGAGGAATCTTGCTGAAATACGAATTTAATTTTCTTTTTTCTGAATCACTGAAATACCTGCGGTGCTTCCGGGGTAATGCTTGTAGTTTTACCTCTGTATTTGGAATTGGATTTTTTGCTATCTTTTTGTATTGGCCTGCTGTGAGAAGGCCTTGTATTTTGTTATCATATTCAGTTTTATCCATTACAACTGTAGGGTTACCTTTATCAGCAGGAAGAATGATTATAGATGTATCCTGTTTGAGAGATTTAATAGCTTTCCTCTCATCACATGAAATGTTTGACTTCTGCTTGATGTCTTTCCAGTGTTCTTTTTACTCTCCAATGTAACTCTGCCGCTTCCTCTAGATTCAAATTTTGGGTCACCTCATCAGTGGCGGCCATTATTTCCAATAGTGGTATAGTAGATGGTGTAATAGTGAAATTCAAACCTTTTCAAGAACTGCTAATTCACAATCGGTAAGTTGTTTAGAACTAAGATTTTTCACTGATGACGAGGATAGACTAATTTCAGTATTACATTTGACTTGCCCATGTAGATTGACAAGCTTCTTCTTCTGAAGGTCTTTTATCCTCCCATGTAACTTACAATATGATTTCTTGAAAAATCTTCATCTGTAACTTTGTTTTGTAGTAACGATTCCACACTTCTAATAGATCGATTCCACACTTCTAATAGATCGCAATGTTTGATACTTGGTAAACCACTGAACCTTTATACTTTCTCTCAATAAGGCCTCATTTGCTCTCTGAATAATTTTCTCAGCTCTCTTGGAGGAAATAGGAGGTTTTAACTGCAAACCCTTAGGGATAATCCCTTCTGATTTACATTTACATAAGAAAGTTAAATGATTTTCTACTTTAGCCAGTTTTAGACATAATTTTTCATAATGTCTAAATTTCAACATAGCATTGTGTCCATACTGAGTACTTAGTATATGTCTGAAGGTTTGTAATGATGGTATATTATAAGATGTGATATGTTGGACTATTTCCATCATTTATGAGTGAATGTTGAATGTATAGAAAATTTTAAACTTTATTTAAACTTTTCAAATACAAACAACTTGTTAGTAATAACACACAAATAGACAATACAGGTTAGTAATTACACAATGTTTTGAGTAGTATTATTCTCCACTCTTCTTCAGGTGTTGCTGGCCTATATGCACAGTGACAATATTCGCTTAGAAGTTGAACTCGCACCTTTAGATTCTTGTATATTGAATTTAAGGCAAATGCTCTACCAACTGAGCTATTCTGTCAAAGGCAACATATAGTAGAAATTTGATATATTTATATATGAGGGTTGGTTCAAATCCTCCTGAGTCCTTCAATTTTTTTTTTTTTATAACAAGTCTAATTATTTTTATTTTTACTTTTTCCTAAGAGCAAGATTAATTATAGGCTTCCATACATTGTGTATTGCCACACTGGGTTGACTTATAGGATTATTTACCATTGTCATATGAGCAGCTTTCTTGAATTTTCTTCTATGCATTTTTTTCTCAAAGAGACACCAAAAGAGAAAACAGTTATTGGTACGGTGGTGTATCCATACATACCAGGTGTGGCAGACAAACTAAAGAAAATCTGCAGTCAATATAATATTAGGACTGCTTTCCAAAGCCTTACCACACTTCGAGGAATGCTTACTTCTACTAAGCCTAAACTGGAAATGTTGAAGAACAAAAACTGCATCTATGAAATACCATGTGAATGTGGAAGGAAATACATTGGTGAGACCTGTCACCCGGTTGAACAACGATTGAAGGAACACAAATTAATGGTTAAAAGAGAAAAATAGATGTGTCTACCATAGCAGATCATGTATGTACTAATGACCACATGCTTAAGTGGGAAAATACAAAGATATTGGATAAAGAGGAAAAAATGCATAGAAGAAAATTCAAGGAAGCTGCTCATATGACAATGGTAAATAATCCTATAAGTCAACCCAGTGTGGCAATACACAATGTATGGAAGCCTCTAATTAATCTTGCTCTTAGGAAAAAGTAAAAATAAAAATAATTAGACTTGTTATAAAAAAAAAAAATTGAAGGACTCAGGAGGATTTGAACCAACCCTCATATATAAATATATCAAATTTCTACTATATGTTGCCTTTGACAGAATAGCTCAGTTGGTAGAGCGTTTGCCTTAAATTCAATATACAAGAATCTAAAGGTGCGAGTTCAACTTCTAAGCAAATATTGTCACTGTGCATATAGGCCAGCAACACCTGAAGAAGAGTGGAGAATAATACTACTCGAAATGTTGTGTAATTACTAACCTGTATTGTCTATTTGTGTGTTATTACTAACAAGTTGTTTGTATTTGAAAAGTTTAAATAAAGTTTAAAATTTTTTATGCATTCAATATTCACTCATAAATGATGGAAATAGTCCAACATATCACATCTTCAAATGTGGGGTAATATGTTATGAAGATTATTAAGTATTATAATATAAAAATTGGAACAGGAGAATAGTTTTACTAATAAAACCCAAAGAAATAGAGAGATGGAGAATAAATATGGGGAATAAAAAGTCTTAATACATACAAAATAAGAAGGCTATGCCATTTTATAATAATAGTAAGGAAGGTAGTTCAATTTTTAAATTTGAATCGGATCTTTAACATATATTATCTTATTATTATATATAGAGGGTTTGAATTCAGACTTTCACATGACCCTCAACTATCCACACTATCTCATACTGCTGATACACTTAACACATGTCAAAAAGATAAATAATCACCAATATACATATTTTGTGCTAAACCAGCGCTCATCAGTTGATCCAGATTATCATCTCCACACATAGTACAATCAATGCTCAGCTTATATTAAGATAGCCAATCCACTCCATCCCACAACTCTTTAGCCATCCATTTCATTGAAAATCTGATGATGGAATGATCAAAGCCCACATTGGTGCCAACCTTCTCATCCTACCATGTTGACCGTAAGTCACTCTGACCCCTCATGTACAGGAAAATAAAGAAGTTTTATTTTAAAAAAAGTATTGCATTAAAGTGTATATGAGAGAAGTTATTAGAAGCAATATATATGAATATATGAAGAAATGCAAAGACAGTAAAGGAGAAGACTAAAAGTATATACTTCTAATAAATTGATAAATATTTATCATTATTCTGATATTAGTCAATTTTAAAGAAAAGAATCATTCATAGATTTTCTGATTATAATGGGAATGTATTAATCAATAATGTTATAGTATTAGAATTGTTTTCGTTTTATAATATTAATTATTTATTAAATTACGAGTTTAAAAATATATAACAATATATTGTTACTATTGTATATCCGGGGAGTACAAAAGGTTGATATAGCTGCACAAATATCTGTACTGTTTGGAATTTAAGTAATTGTAAGTATTAGCATTACTAAGGTGAAATGTTGTTTGGTGATTGTTGAATCATATTCTGACAGATGTATTATTGTGTGGATAACTTATTTATATGCTAATTATTGGAAGACTATTTTAAAGAAGTTTTGTGTAAAATTTTGATATTACTTTGTTAAAAAATGGAGGAAATAGAGGAGATTCGAGAATTAAATGAGGCCAAAGTCTGGCTTCTCCTACTATTCAAGATCCGTTGTTATTTTTAAAAGAAATGAGTACGAAAATTAATAGTCAATCATCCAAAGTGAAAATAGAAGTAAAAGAAATGAGTGAGAAAATTAATAATTAGCCAAAATAAAGAAAATAAAAGAGAAAATAGATAATCAGTCTAAAATTTTAGAAAATAAATTAGATATTCAAGCAGCAAAATTAGAATGTAAAATTGATAAGCAATCAATAGAAATTAGAGAAATGAATGAGAAAATAGATAATCAATCTAAGATTTTAGAGGATAAATTAGTTTGAAATAGAAGATAAGATTAGACTAGATATGAATGAATTGAGAGATCACAGGAGTGTAGATTCAAAGATATAGAAATTAAAATAGAAAGCTCTCAAGAAGAAAGGATTCAGGGTTTTAATCTTAAATTTAATTCACTGGAATCTAATTGTAAAACAGAAAAAGAGGATTCTGACAGAAAATTGGAGGAAATCAAAAATCAACTGAGTAATTACAAAATAGAATCAGAATATATTGGAAAAATTAGATAAGTGAGATAGCCATCTACATTAGTAAACTTACAGAACATATTAGTTGTATAGAGAAGAAATTCCAGAATGTTGAGTTACAATCTAACCAGTATATAAATAAATTGGAGACATAGTTAAAAATTAGATTTAAAAATAAAAGTGAAAGGGAGGCAGATGATCATTGAAAAAGAGTTAATGCAGACCCAGCAGATCCAAAGTCAGAATAAGGTAGAAATCAAAAACAGTAGAATAGAGCTAATAGGAGCACTTAATGAGACTAAATTATAGGTCAAGGATTCTAAAAAGGTTAATATAAATTAGGAAGAGACATTAGAAAGTTTCAAAAGGAAATGAAAGAATTGTCAATCAAATGTCAAGAATTGAAAAACATGTCGATCAGAAGAGATTAAGTTTAAGTTTAATGGAGGAACTGAATGATTTTAGGGTAGAACAGAAAAATATAATAGAAGAGATAATTGAACAGATGGAAGATTGAGGATAACATCAAAGTTGCCAGGGTACTTCTGTATAATTCAACCGATTATGTATTACCCTGAAGGCATATCAGTCTAATCTTGTGATTTTTAAGATAACGTCTCCAAGTGATCTGCGGACACATGTAATCGCTAAAATGTGTCTGCAGATCACGTGAACACGGTACATTAAAAATCACAAGATTAGACTGATATGCCTTCAGGGTAATACGTCATTGGTTGAATTATCCAGGTCACATGCTAAAAAATATTCAAAAATGAAAAATATCTGACGCAGGTCAGGCAAATACTAAAAAAAAAAAATGTACATGCATGCGTCAAAATATTATTCTCAATTTTAAAATACAGCAGTGCATAGCGCTGGAATTGGTGGGGGGGGCCTCCGGATGTTTTTGTTGGGCCGCAGGCTCGGCGTACACATATATCAGACATTGTATTACTCTCATAGCTGTATGATATAATTCAGAAATTAAAAATAAAATTAAAACGTAATTCAATGTAAGTTTGAGAATTTTAGAAATATTAACAAAAACTTTTTGTAAATTTTAAATAAACACCTAAATAAAAAAGATGCGATCTAATGCAAATCTGGTATTAATGGCGTCCAGAAAATGCCGCACTTTTACATGCATTTGGTAATTTTAAAAACGTACTGCATATTGCAAAATTGATTTAAAAAATTATTTCAAATTATTTACACATTAAAAACGTAATGTAGAAATATTAACAAAAAGTTTTTGTAAATTTAAAATAAACAAATAAAACACTTTACCTGAATTAATGCGAATCTGGAATTAATGGCGTCCTTGTTATCACATGCATTTGGTAATGTATATTCCAAATTTGTTTTAAAAAATTATTGAAAATTATTTACACATTAAATGTAATTCAATGTAAGTTTGAGAATTGTAGAAATATTAACAAATATTTTTTGTAAATAAGTTTGAGAATTGTAGAAATATTAACAAAAACTTTTTGTAAATTTTAAATAAACACCTAAATAAAAAAGACGCGATCTAATGCAAATCTGGTATTAATGGCATCCAGAAAATGCAGCACTTTTACATGCATTTGGTAATTTTTAAAACGTACTGCATATTGCAAAATTGATTTAAAAAATTATTTCAAATTATTTACACATTAAAAACGTAATGTAGAAATATTAACAAAAAGTTTTTGTAAATTTAAAATAAATAAAACACTTTACCCGAATTAATGCGAATCTGGCATTAATGGCGTCCTTGTTATCACATGCATTTGGTAATGTATATTCCAAATTTGTTTTAAAAAATTATTAAAAATTATTTACATATTAAACGTAATTCAATGTAAGTTTCAGAATTGTAGAAATATTAACTAAAAATTTTTGTAAATTTAAAATAAACAGATAAATAAAAAACACTTTACCGGAGAATAAATTATTTACACATTAAACGTAATTCAATGTAAGTTTCAGAATTGTAGAAATATTAACAAAAAATTTTTGTAAATTTAAAATAAACAGATAAATAAAACACTTTACCCGAATTAACAGCTCAAAAAAGTAACTGTGGTGCCGTGGATAGCAAAATTGCAATAGACAGAAAAATCAAAAAATTTTCCAAACCTCTCTATGAATTTTAAATCTCACGGGTGAAAAAAAAAAATTGACTCTCTGATGGATTAATCACGCCAGTCACTTGGTTACCATGACAACATTGTCATGCAAAAAACGTCGATGTCTACCGGAAGGGAAATCGGTAAGTCAAAAATGTCATCGGTTGAATTATACACAAGTACCGTTGCCAGGTAAAAGAGCTACAGAATTGTAGGTAGTAGGACTATTCAATTATGAGCTACAATAATACTAATCAAGATATGATTGATAAAACTAAAAATTAGAGACAATTTAAAAATTTGAATATCATGGAAGAAATGTTCACCATGATTATGCTAAATAATAGTTTTAAATTAAGTTGTTTGAAAAATGAGGATGGTGCTTAAATTTATAAAAATAATATCATTTAGAGAAGGGTATTTAGAGAGCCCCTTTGAGTTTTTGCAAAGCCTTGCTGAGTTATTTGCCTTACTTTCTTTTAATGAATCTTGATAAATTAGCAATATCAAGTAACAATCTTCAAGTCACCATTAGAGATGAAGATTGAGGATAAAATCAAAGTTGCCAGGTACAAGAGCTACAGAATTGTAGGTAGTATGACTATTCAATTATGAGCTACAATAATACTAATCAAGATATGATTGATAAAACTAAAAATTAGAGACAATTCAAAATTTGAATATCATGGAAGAAATGTTCACCATGATTATGCTAAATAATAGTTTTAAATTAAGTTGTTTGAAAAATGAGGATGGTGCTTAAATTTATAAAAATAATATCATTTAGAAAAGGGTATTTAGAGAGCCCCTTTGAGTTTTTGCAAAGCCTTGCTGAGTTATTTGCCTTACTTTCTTTTAATGAATCTTGATAAATTAGCAATATCAAGCAACAATCTTCAAGTCACCATTAGAGATGAAGATTGAGGATAAAATCAAAGTTGCCAGGTACAAGAGCTACAGAATTGTAGGTAGTATGACTATTCAATTATGAGCTACAATAATACTAATCAAGATATGATTGATAAAACTAAAAATTAGAGACAATTCAAAATTTGAATATCATGGAAGAAATGTTCACCATGATTATGCTAAATAATAGTTTTAAATTAAGTTGTTTGAAAAATGAGGATGGTGCTTAAATTTATAAAAATAATATCATTTAGAGAAGGGTATTTAGAGAGCCCCTTTGAGTTTTTGCAAAGCCTTGCTGAGTTATTTGCCTTACTTTCTTTTAATGAATCTTGATGAATTAGCAATATCAAGCAACAATCTTCATGTCACCACTAGAGATTGGTGGCAGTTTATGGGACACTTAATTCATCAAGTTCATCCTGGGATAGTGCGGGTCAAAGCTCTGGCTCATAGTTACATATGGTGGCCCGCCATTAATATTGACATAGAGAAATATGTGAAATCATGTGAAAGTTTCCAAATAAATGCAAATATGCACGAGAAAAAATATGCTGCTTGGCTGGCAGCTGAAAGAGCTTGGAGCCGTATTCACGTTGACCATGCTGGACCATTTCACGGCTTTATATTTTTGTTAGTGATCAACGCTTATTCAAAGTGGATGAAATATAGAGTAGTGAAAAACACCAGTACCGAAGAAACAATCGCAAAACTGAAGGAGATTTTTGCTTTTCATGGGATTCCTGAAACAATTGTGTCTGACAATGGTACCAGTTTCACATCTACTAAATTTGAAGAATTTCTCACAGAATGGGGAATTAAACACTTAGCCACGCCCCCATAACACCCAGAGTCCAACGGTATTGCAGAAAAGGCAGTACAAACTTTGAAGCAAACGTTGCGGAAGGAAGGCACTGCAAATATACAAGACACCTTACATTCTGCCTTATTATATCAACATAGTACTCCGTGTGCTACAGGCAAATCTCCTGCAGAATTAATTTTCGGATGGAAACTCCATCGTTAATCCACCCAGAACAAAACTCTACACACTACGAAAGCAACACTGGAGATACTATTTACTCCAAGGGAGAAAAAGTCTGGGTTAGAGACATTATCAGGAAATACTGGGTGAAGGCCTTCATAAAAGAAATTCTGTCAAAACAAATAATACTTGTAGAGACAGAAACTGAAAAAACAACACGCAAGCACATAAATCATGTGAGACGTCGAGAAGAATTCGGGCAAACCGGAAGTACTGCAGCACTGCGCATTCCCAAAAGCGAAGAGAAATCTGACAATCAAGAAACTGAAGGAGCCAACAAAACACCAGTAGAAGAGAAGTACGATGATCAAGAGACCAATAAAATGCCAGTAGAAGACAAAACATCTCCACGAAGATCTTCAAGAGCAAGAAAAAACCCTGCGTACTTAAAAGATTATGTAAGACTTCAGAAACAATAATTTCTGAAGTGGTGGAGGTCCTATATACGTGTATAATAATTAATAAGTTTTGTTAAAATAAGTTATACATATATAATAATTAATGTTTTATTAAAATAAGTTTTATTAATTGAAACAGACAGGAATTTTGCAATTAAATTTGGCATGCTTTTAAAGATAAGCGCTTGAGATCAAAAACTAATTAAGCAGCTAGATTAAAAGTGCTGATTACTAAAAGTAGACAATAGCTGAGAATTAATTGGTTTCTGAAACATTCCTTAACAAGAAAAAAGGAAGGAACAAAAGATAACTAAGCAGCACTTGTAGCGGGGAACTCATTGAATGCACACGAAAGTCAAGAGTTTTAACTTAGCAACAGAACAAACCCAGTGAGCTCCACCACTGAAGGTTAAAAAGTGGACCTAGGAACTTTGCAGGCCACACCGGTCTAAATTATGTTTTTCTTATGCCTTCATGGCCAGCGTTCATAAGTTAAACCTAATTGTCTTATAACTACATAAGTAATATTATTTATCTGACTGATAATTCTATTAAACTATTTGTCTAATCATTTGGTTTCTGCTGTCTATTTACCTGATTGTTAAGCCGAGTGAGTGGTTGTACACAGCAGAACATTGGTGCAGTCGCATTTGAAACCTGGGAGTAGCGAATACATTGAACTACAAGTTTAGCCGTAGACGGAGAAACCGGGTGCAAATGTCAATCCCCAATTAGTAACGTTAGCAACAAGGGTTTTTCTGGAGTGGAGGGAGGTGTGTAGTGTTTTGTAAAATGGCAGACATGTTTGTGCACTCCAGAAAAAACTAGAATTTATTCGTAAGGCTGTTTTTAGATCACACTCTGATAGCTGAGGAATTTAATTAGTGCATTGACGTAATGGCAATTGACAATTCCTAGAAATATTTGCTAATTATAAATGTTTCTAGATAAGAGAAGTTACCTTATTGGTCAGTGCATTGATTTATCATTGCAGTTGTCAGAGAGTGATAAGAAGACTGGGTAACATCGAGCAGTGTAACATAGAGAGCAGTAGAGAGCAGTCGTGCAGTAGTGAGTAGCAGACAGTATGGAGTGCATCTATAGTAGAGTTACTGTTCAATTCCAGTAGGAAATAGCTGATGGCAGTCGCAGTGCTTACTAAGAAGAGTTCGTGTACAGCTACACTGGACTGGGGCTAAAGTAGGCCCATTGTGAACCATTTTGTAGCAGCCAGCCTGAAAGAACATCGTGGAAATTGAACTTTAGTGAACTGTAGAAATAGATCGTTGCAGACCATTCGTTTGGAGAGATTTGCTTGCAGACCATTCATTGGAGAGCAGTCAGTGCAGACCATTCGTTGGAGAGCATCCATGGCAGAGCATTCAGTGCAGACCATTCATTTGGAGAGCATCCATTGCAGAGAATACAGAGAATATTCAGAGCATTCGTTGCAGACCATTTATTGGAGAGCATACGCAGTTGAACAGTAGCGAACGTTATTTGCTGACCGCACAGTATGACTTGCAGTTATAACATTGGCACAGTCATAAGTGTGGATATAACAATTAAGTTGTTTGAAAAATGAGGATGGTGCTTAAATTTATAAAAATAATATCATTTAGAGAACGGTATTTAGAGAGCCCCTCTGAGTTTTTGCAAAGCCTTGCTGAGTTATTTGCCTTACTTTCTTTTAATGAATCTTGATAAATTAGCAACATCAAGCAACAATCTTTAAGTCACCACTAGAGATTGGTGGCAGTCTCTATTTCATTGGCCACAGATGTATGGAGACTTTAAATATTTCATTATGTCTAGCTTTTGGGGAGTAGATAAGATAGCATCAGCTATTAAGTCTCCCAGGTAAAGTATAATATGGGCAGTATATAAGTAAATTAAGTTAAGCATATATAAATATATATACAAGAGTTTTTTTAATTGCTTGAACCCTATGGCAAGCTTAATGTTAGGCATAAAGCAATACCAATGAAGAACATAATGTGGATGGCAGATGAATGACTATAGTATGGAATCAGTTGAAATAGTCAAAAGCTATTATTGAAAGCAGAAGTTTAAGTTTAGTTGATGTTGTTGTGTTCTTTTCTGTTTTAAGTATGGAGACTGACAGCTCACAAAGGTGCAAATGCTCATAAATATAGTATTAGAAACGAAACAAAGTTAGCAAGCAATGATACAAGAGATTAAGCAAGAAATTAAAAAAATGAAACAGGAATTAATAAAAAATGGCATATTTCTCCACATCAAATTGAGGTAGGAACCACACTAGTACTACAATAAAACTGCCTTTTGTGGTGAACAATATTATCTTTGAGGATGCAAAAACTACATCAATGCTGAACTACCCAACATGTTTATTGATTGATGTGGCAGCTGAAGAACTGCATACCAGAGCACTACTGGATATGGTCACCCAAATTTCCTTTATCTCTAAAGACTTGTTAATACAAATTAAAGTTCAAGGCCACCATATATCAACATTGCCTATGCCACTCAAACAAACACATATCATTTTATCCAACAAAAAAGAACCAGAATTGAGAAGTGTGGATGAATGTATAAATAGTGTCTTCAATCTTCAGTTATGCTTTCTTGATAATTTCTGGACTGATACATAGGATAGTTCTTGATCTGATATTATATGCCAATATAAGTTTATAGTTAATTACCAGAAGAACTTGCTGGCCATAAACAAGAAACAATTTGATTTTCTGAGTATGGGGAAAGAACTGCTGCAAGTTAATAGTATACATCAAATAGCAAACAATGAGATCCAACTTAAAGTGAAAGAGGCAACCCTTACTAAGTTACAGGATCAAAAGAAGTTAATAAAAATCCTGATGGAATACTTCTCTGTGTTTTCTAATAAACCAGGAGAAAAACAAGAATATGTGCATCACATGTAAGTCAATGATGAGACACATTTTCAGAAATGTATCTACCCAATTCAATTTCAATATTGAAAGAAAGTGGAATAACAATTACAACAAATGATTGATTGGAGTGTAATTGAAAATTCCTCATCATCATATAACTACATATTCATAATTGTGAAGAAGAAATATGGAGCAGTCAGACTGTGTTTGGTTGCTAGAGGTTTAAACTTCATTATTGTATCACAGAGAAAGAGTTCACCCCCATTCAGGAGGTATTGTTAAAATACAAGGATGTCAATCTTTCTGTAGTTGATCTTATGTGCAGCTTCTGGCAGATTACCTTATGCTTTCAGATATATATATATATATATATATGTGTGTGTGTGTGTGTGTGTGTATTTCAGCAGGTGCCTTTTAAGCTAATTAGTGGTGGATTCAGGTCTATTAAGGTATCAGATGCTATCAAAAGAGCTAAAGGAGATTATCATCTTGTACATGGATGGTATTGTTATTGCATCCCAAACGATGGAGAAACATATGCAACATTTAACCATGTTTTTCCAAGAATGTCAATCAAAAAATATTACAGTTTGTGAAGAGGCGAATTCATTTCTTAGGGCATCTTGTCAAGGGATTAAGCCATCCCTAGACATGATTTTAGCATTACTGCAATTTCCCAAGCAAACAAATAGGAAGGAATTAAGATCCTTGTTAGAGCTGTGCAACTTTTATTATCACTTTTATTTAAACATTGCAAAAGACAGCCTCATTACTCCTCTTGCTATGCAAGGAACACCAGTTTAATTGATCATCTACACATAATGCAGATTTTCAGACCAATAGCATCAGGAATGGGTTGGGGGCTATCTTGTACCAAGTCAATGAAAACTACCAACTGCACATTCTGTACTTCATCAGAGCCATGATGGGGGTGGAACTCAATTAGGGTACAATTGAGACAGAGGCATTGGCAATAGTTCGGATATGTGGAAAATTTAAACAATTTTTGTTAGGTTCAGAATTGATTATCATCATTGACCACAAGTGCCTGGAGTTTCAGAATAGTAGTTACTTGATCAATGACATATTAATATGGTGGACCTTGTTCTTACAGAAGTTCAATTATAAGGTAATCTATTGTACTGAAACTGATAATGTGATATCAGATATTTTGAGTCAGTGCCATGTAAAAACTAAGCACAAAATCCCTCACTGGAAAATGTCATAGTGAACACAATATCACTAGATATTGATGTCACAGTGGAGAATGACCTCTAAAATGTAGATAACATTCAAAAAGCGAGCCTTAGTATGCCCACATTTTTGATGTTTTGGAACAAAAAAGTACTGGTAATTAATGAAGCCCACAGATTCCGAGTATGTCACACAAGTGCAAAATAACAGAAGGTTATTGTGGTATAAAAAACTATCTCAATAATCCTTTGAAGATACTGAAACAGTAGATCTATCAACTCGTCTGTGTCACCTGTTATATTCTATAATAGTGTACTTATTTAGTGCTATGCTTTACTCAGTTGTGTGTATTTCTTTAATTTAAAACTTCAAGTTTGTGTGCCGAGTATGTGTGTGTATAATCGCTTTGTACATTATAATATGCAGATGCAGTCATGGGTAGAATATACACACATACCACCCTGGAATTTTTTAAAACTGAAGTAAATATAGCAGTGTGTAATTAGAATTTATGTATATAACAAAATTATAAGTTTAAATTTGTAAAATTATTCATTTAAGAAGTTATGTTTTAATATTTCAGTTAAAATAATTTTTGAGTTCTATTGTTTGTTTAAAATTACATAGGCTGTAAGTTGTTTACAAGTTTTAACATTTCATCCAAAAATAATCTTTTAGCCGAAAATTGACCTCATTTAAAAGTATAGTCAAAAACAAATTAGAAAATCTAGTCAGGCATAAATTCATTCTAAGTGCAATTGTGAAACCCAAGATAAAAGAGCTTTTAACTCCAGATTTAGCTATGGATAATATTTTAAAAAGTATAAAATTTAGTTAAAGGCAAAAATGTGAAGTAAGTAAACAAGTGACATTGAGAAATGAAAAGGGGGGAGGAATACTGGCAAAAATATGATATAAAAAGCCTATAATGGTCATTTAAGATGTTAGACTTGTATTTTTTTCCAAATGAATGTTGAAAAATAATAATTAAAGAGCTATTCCTGCATTACTTTTGACCAAACTGAATTTGGACCAAGCAATTATTAAAAGCTGTTAAGATGAGAACTGTGGGCTAGTGGGACGATAGACCTGCTGTCTGTCTCCCACAGAAAACTGTTCTACCAATAGAAGAGAACATCAAACTCTGCCCTAGCCCAGTGATGGAGAAGCCATAACCTGAAGTAATAGAGAAAAGCTGGATCCTGATTTAATGGAGAAAAGTCACATCTTGACTTAATGGAGAAAAGTCGCATCCTGATTTAATGGCCTGAAAGACTTACTACCCAGTATTCCAGTAAACCATTCCAGAATACACTAATTTATTACTAAACAAATTCTAAATTAAAATTAGCTAACTAATCAAGCCTCATATATTATATTATTTAAATGTTACATTAAACCATTTATATTAAATTTACTTTAAAACTTAAAACACTCTTAAATTTTTTGCTTGATCATTAAAAGTTCTATACAATCAGTTAAACATAAATTCTTATTCATTTTTCTAAATTATCACTATCAACTTCTGCAATTTGTTCTTATGCCATCTATATTTATTTTAAATTCATGTTCATTAATTTATGCTATGTTCATCAGAATGGAGTTTTGGGAGTTTGATAATTATCAGAGAGGTGATTAGGCACCTTTCCATTAGTGGAATATTATAATATAAAAAAATATAGGCAAACTCCTTTCTGAAATCAAACTATTATTTCTCTAGAGTGAGCCATCTATTTGTAACATATTGAATAAGTTATTTTAAAATCCAATATTTTGCTTAGTGTTAGGCATATACATAATATTTTAACTCTTGATAAATCCCTAAATTTTCTGTAACTATCCTTGGTTATAGATTTAGCTATACAGATATCCTTAAATCAGAATCCTATTATTGCCTTTGTAGTGTGACTGATATGCTATTTATGAACTGACCAGTGGTAGTGGCACTGATAGAAGCTATGGGTTTGGCATAATTAATTTAGGAAAATATTAATTTAGCATGGTGAATGTGTTGCTAGTTAGCATTAAAATACATAGCTTCTTGCTGTTCCTATAGTGGCCTACATCTGAATTGATTCCATGATAAATTATGCACCTTAAGTTTAGGCAACTGAGATATTTATCTTCTATTGGAAGGTTCACTTGAATAAAATGGCCTCTTTGTATTATAGCAAGTAGTGTGGTCTGAGGAACTGATTACTAGGTAATGAACCTCAATTAAGAACACATTTAAGACGCACATATTCTGATAGTATAGTTTGTAACATCCTAGAATCTGACATTAAACTACCAGGCATCAGTTCAGCGTCCAATAGGAATTAACATTGGCTTTGATCTGATTCAGAATCTGAATTAATACTATTTATCTGTGTAGTAAATTATGTTTAAACTTAATAATAGAATTCAAAGCTGTTCCCAATTGATTGATCACTCTAGCCATTGCTAATTTTCCAGATGTAGTCTGTAGGATAGATTATGACATAAAGGAATGGAAATATTTATCTCTCAATCTACTTAACCTTAAAATCAATTTAGTTAGAGGTCAAATCACTGTCTTTGAAACCTTAGATACCTATAATATAAATCCAGAATCTATTCAAACACTTTGTAAACTTGGGTTTTCACTCACCTGCAAGTAAGCAAATACATAATTGGTTTTGTTTTATTATTTATTGATTATTACATTTAACATTTTGTAGACCCAAGTATACCCTTACTTGCACATGAGTAACATATAAATTGCATTGTTGTATCATTTCTGATTACCTTAAATATTCCTGTAAACCTAAATATTCACTCACCTGCGTGTGAGCAAATATATAATTTACCTTGTATTCATTTATTATTACATTAAATTTTATAAAATATAAATTCATCTCAGTCTCCATTCTTGCTCATTACCTTATGAATCACTATTTAAGTTATATAATACCATGTGTGTGTGGGGGGGTATCTCATGTTTTACCACTTTGCTACTGCTGGAACATGAAGGAGATATTGAGTATAGCCTCAGGCATGTCATTAGCCATGGGTTGACTTGGAAGCATGGGTAAGAGAGTTGAGGCATCATCAGATGCAGGATATTAAATCCTGACTTGGTCAGTTTTTGGTTCTCTGGCTTGGACTCTCAGTCTATTGAGCAAATGTACAAACCTGACCATTACAATACTAATTTCTAAAAATTTGTGAGGCCATTTAATTTCACATGTCCATTGTTTGTATGGGCATTGCAAACCTTGAAGGTGGAGCATGCCTTACAGAAGTCATTTCATTGTCCAGGCATGTAATCCATTATATTATCTGTATTGTAAAAATGCCCTACATGCTCCAAACAAAGCCACCCAATTAGTGATTTAAAGGAGTGAATCAATCAATCATTCCACAAGCTCCTAAGGAGATACTGGAAATCAATTATTATGAACCCCTGATCCTTTCAGCAACTTAGATATTTGGTGATCACATATAAATTACTTTCTAAATATATTAAGGCGTGTCCATTACAATGGGAAGTTGCAAAAAGCACCATTAAGATTCTACAAAACCATGAATTTCTAAGCTTATGAAAATTTCAAGCAATCTTGACAGATTATGGCTCTCCACTTGTAACCAAAGAGTGGAAAGCATGGATGGGTAAAAATGGGATTCAACACATGATGGAGTCAATCAGAAATCCTCAATCTAAACCTTGCAAAAGAGAGAGAGATAAAGAGGGAGAGAGTCATGAAAAAGCTTAATTGTCTTTTCTGATTATATGCAAATAAAAATCATTAGGTCTGGGTTAACCAAACAAAACAGTGAGTGACTACATTAAAATGATCTATAATGAATCTATGGCCTTCACTCCAATTCATCTGAATTTAGTGACCATGCCTCCCTAATGATGAAAATTGTAGTACCAGTAGTTTCTGAAAGATAAGCACCTCAAATGATCAAGATAATACTAATTTCTGATTGAAAGAGCTGGCAGGAATGTATCAATGATAAGAAGCACAAAAACCCTGTCACTTTAACATAGGTGACTGAGTTTTGGTCAGGACACCACATGCTAGTAACCAAATGCAGAATCAATACAAAAAAATTACATTGTATGAAGAGCCATTTATAATTAAGAGAAAAATCAGGGTCAAAGCTTTTCTACTGGGAAGTAAATATGGTATAAAAGGAATGTTTAATGCCTGAAATCTATGCCCAGTTAGAGAGTAAAGGCAGAAAAAACCACCAAACAAGGCAAGTAATCATTTAGATGTCTTGTGCAAATGGTTAAGATCAAAAGAATTGAATTTTGATGATGTGATTGAAAATTTTCATGTATTATAAATTATTTTAGTTTTAGTACATAACTAATTTTGTATGTGTTTTTAATTTTTTTTACTAACCAAGTAAATTAGACCTTAGTTTTATTTTATTTTTTTGGCAGACAGTATTGATATGAAGTGATATTTCTATATGTTTTACATATATAAATTGAAAAATTTAAAGAAATTTTTAAATTAAAGATTTTCATCAATTTTTAATAAGTAGAAATTATATATATATAAGTATGTGCACAGAAAAATGTATATGGCAATGTTAAATTTAAGTTTATTTTAAAAGTAATTTAAAGCAAAATATTTCTTTTTATTAACATTTGTAAAATTATTTTATAATTACGTGTGTGGAAATGACATTATTGCATAAAATATAAATAAATTCTTATAAACAGACCAATTAATTAAGGAGATAAATATATTCTGTAATTTAGACAAAAACATTGATAATCCGTTTTTAAAGTTAAAATGTTACAAATGCTGTAATTGGACAAATAAGCCAAACACTGTAACAAAGTTTAGGAATAATTTTAGATCGATGTATAGAAATGATCCATAATGGAAACTGATTTAGCTGATAAGGCAACTCAATAAACTATGAATAGGATTTTTTTTTAAGATCATTTATGATGCTAAGTATGCATTAATTGTTTTAGACTTCTTGTGCTTTGTATCAAAATGTCATAGAAGAGTAAAGAAACCATCATCTGTTCTACCTTGGCTAAAAAAGCACGGCTTAGTTAAAAACATATCATGTGTAAGAATGAAGTATTTTTACATACAAACTTGATATTAATTCCTATCTCAAGTTAATGAATGACAATTACTATTTTTAGTATTGTTTTATTTATTATTTATGTTATTATTGTTGTTAACTTTCTTCAACATTAATAATAAACTTGCTGAGTTTTAAAAGTATGATCTTGGGTAAATGATTTCTAATTTTGATACTGACATAGCTGGTAATCAGGAGAAAACCCCTGTGTATACAACACCCAGATACCCATGATGAAGATGACAGCTGTTATAAAAAGAATATAATAAGTGGCAACAGAAAATGAATGAAAAGTTTAAGAAGAACCAACAGATGTTTAATGAAAACCATTGTATGATAAAAGAGATGCAACAAAATAATGTTAAAAATATTTAATGAGTTGCAATGAAAATTGGATTAATTGTTTAATGAAACCAGCATATGTTAAAAGAGGTGCAACAAAAAAAAAATATTGAAAAGTTTAACAACATGCAACGTGAATATGAGATTTTAGGAAATATAGAATACTATAAAAAAAATATGAAGAGATGAGAACAGAATCTATAAATAGAATTGATAACATTTTAAAGGATTGATAAAAGGTGCTTAGTCAAATGAAAAAGAAGCAAGAAAAGCATGGAAAAAGATTAGAAAAATTAATTTTACAAGTGGTATAAAATAAAAATGAAATTGACCAATCAATAATGAGGATGCAAGAAAATATGGAAGAATTAACCACAACGATTAATGACCTGAATATTATAAGTAAAAAAACTGTTTCTGAGAATAATCAAAGTCATAAAGAAACATTTAACGAACTTAAAGCATTGATCATTCATAGGACTGAGGAGATAAAGACAGGATCTTCAAGCCCTGTGAACTGCAATGACAAGGAAAAATACAATTCAACATATAAGAATGCTTATAGTATAGGTAAAGAAAAAATGGAAACATTAAAATTTAGGATTAGTGATCATAGAGAAATGCATGCTGGTATTCTTCAATATCTCAAATTAGAGTGTTCAGAGATTTAGTCAGGAATCTAAATAGCTTGGATATACTTTAATCTTAATATAATGTCAAAGAAAAGCATGCTGCCCATTGCATGCAGCCAGTTACAAGATGATGCTCATGCATAGTGGGACTCATTGTTTCACCAGTCTAGGAATGGTTACAAAAAAGTGCCAGTGAACAATTTCTAGACAGACAAACATTGATAGGTCATCAGATATCAAACTTTGCAAGAGAAATTCTGTTCAGGCAATGGGAAAGCCTATTCTCAGTACTTCATCAGGCATGTGACTAAAATAAAAACATTGAATGCATGAAAACCATCAATCAGGTGGCAGATTTTCTAAATATTGATAAACATAGGTTTCCAAAATCAATCAAACAAGCAATGTAAAAAGATTCTTGACCACAGACACATAAAACTGCTGGAAGTGCAGTGAAAGAAAAATAACAGTTATTTTGGACCATGCAAGAAAAGGGCTCAGTTGAAGAACCAAAATCAGACAAATAGATTCACAGAATAAATAGTGACCCTCAAAATAAAACAGCTATGGAAATGAGTGCCAAAGTACATTACCTAAAAGCAAATTGTAGCTATTTTTCTATTGCTAAGTTGAAAAAGAAGAGTGATAGATTTTTCAGGTCATGCCAAATAGGATTACCAGCACAAATAAAGGAATAGTAGATGAGAGATAAAGATTATAAAGATATATGATTTCTTTTTTTGGAAGAATATTATATTGAACTTCCAGTGTTAGTACTCCTGAGAGGTTCACATATAAATCCTTAAACTCATATGAATGACCTTTTATAATTGTTGGACACCAGGGCAATAATGCTTTATGGGTTCAAACAGGGTGCAAAAGGTACCTATAATGTCAAGATATTAAAACCATTTAATGCTGATTCTCAGTAGTTTAAATGAAAGTATTTGTGTCAGACTATGATAGTCATGTTGGTGATCATGTAGGTAAAATTTTGATGGGTGGATATCTATTTATCATTGTAGTGGTAGGTGTAGCAATGTGATGTGGATTTGAGTGATCAAGGGTACGAATCACCTTCACTAATTTGGAAGGATGGGGAATAATTGTGTGTGTGCATGTGTTAGTAGATCGTTTTTCAGTAGAGTAATCCTGAAATTATTTATGATACCAGTTGCTGGCTACTGATATAACAATGTTTTTTGTTTACATATAAGGATCTTAGGATCATACTTGTGGCCATGTTCCAGTGTGAGAGGTTAAGTTTTAAAGTAATTGTTGACCTTTAAGATATAACTCTGACAAGCATAAGTGTACTGTCTCAGCTCTTGGGCATAATAGGCTGCTCAATGGAAAGTGCTATAGCATGATTATACATACATTCCATCAGTGATTTTAGAAAATGATAGCACTGCTACAGATTAATAGTATAGTATTTAGGTTTTTTTATTCGCATATATATAAACTTTGGTGAGAACAACAATAAATAACTTTAATTGAATTACAAAATAACAAATGAAAATGTGACACATTTTATTGTTTCCTTTTTTTGAGAGAGAGTATTGCAATGGTTGAATTATTCTGAAGATAGAGTCATTCTGTGTTATAAATTGTTCTGCCTTCAGGGAAAAGAGGAAAAAACAAACAATATTTTGATATGAAGACCCCCAATTCAAAAATCCAGATATTATAATCCAAATATTTAATTATCCACAAATGAGTTGTGTGTATGTATTAAAAATAGATTCAATGCTCAGTTTAGAAATATATAATAAAAATTGATATTTGGTCACATATTAACAATGATTGGTATGTACATATTAGTCCTGCAATGTAGGAGAAATGATATGCCTTTTCACATTCATAACAAATGTCTAACATTGCAATTCCATCAAATAAACCTTGCAATCTTATCTGATCTCGTCCAACAACATGATATATTTACACTTTCATTTATTGTCCAGATTTCATTCAGACAAGTTCTTCTCAAAGAGTTTTTTACTTCAATGTTGATTTATTTTTTCCAATTTTCTGATTAATATTACAATTTTTTTTTTTTAAACAGTACAAAATATTTGATGCAGTTGAGTACATAGCACACTTCGGACAAGCAATAGCATTGTAACATTTGAGAATGTAATAATAAAATAGGCCTTCATAAGGGAACATGGTGGAGGATTTGGAAATTTTATTTTTGATGATGATCTGGTTTATTTACAGCTGGGCTCACAAATTAACATCTATAGAATGGAAAAAAACAGAGCTTGGTTTAGCAGAAAAAAATATAAAATTAGAGACCCTAACAAAATCATTGAAATCGATGAGAGCCTTTTGCATAAAAAAAAATCAAGCTGAACCGATTCTTCTGGAACAGGAGACCACTGAGTGTTTTCATCATGAGAATTCATGGTAGAACAGTTACAACTCTGATGAAAGTCATCAAACAAAATATAGAAGAGGAATTGACAAATTATTCGAACTGTTGGAAAGTCTATAAAACTGTTGAATTAAGGACTGTCAGTTACTGACCATTTTTATGTGAATCATACTGGACAACATCAAAAAAATTAGTCCTCCACATTGAAGAAATAATAGAAATGTAGTAATTTAAATTTTTTTTGGTTCTGAAAAAAATACATTTACTATTTATTAACATTTCTGGTGAAGATTTTGTTCAGGCAGTACACATGGGTCTCTTTTTACGCGGACTTATTTAACACGATTTTGAAGTTACATGATTCACATTTCACCGGAAGTCGAACTCCGATAATGCGCTATTACTTTAAATAATAAATTTTGTGTATATTGAAAGTAATAGCACATTATGGGAATTCGACTTTCATCTTAGTAATTTCAATATTTTCAGTGCTTTATAATAGTAAGATTTTATGCAATAATGAAATTAAAATCATGATTTCCACATTTTATGTATACACCCATTAAATTTTACAAGATTATAATTAAGCATTTATTTTTATATGATGCTATGCATACAATTGTATACATTCAAAGATCAGCCTTTCAAGCTAATTGTGCATGCGTCTTCTGCGAGTCGTAGGAATAAGAGGATTCCTTTTATTCCTGCATAAATACTATATCTTGTATTGTAGAGTGAAGTATTCATTTATTATTTAACACTCGCAGAAGATGCATGCACAATTAGCTTGAAAGGCTGATCTTTGAATGTATACAAGATTATAATGTAAATTTGTTCAAACATTGTGCATGTTAATTTTGCATTTTAAATCACATTCTGTTTTTGCTTTTTAAAAAAGAACATAATCAATTATTAATCATTTAGTGTCCACAAGTTTATTTTTAAAAGGTGAGTAATAGCAGTGGGCACAATTAAAATTGAAAATTAAAGACAAAAATAAGAATTTAATTTTTAATTGTTAGATTAATTACTAATTACGTTGTCACCAGAAAATCATTAACTCAACTTGAGAGTGACATTGCTAGTTGTATTGCCTCTTGAGAAGAATCTGATTTTTTATCAGTTTGCAAATCGGAAAATAGTGATAATAATTAAAACGTGTATAAAAAAATGTAAATTACTGTAAATTATGCATAAAAATATATTGTTTTGAATAAAATTAAATATTATAGTTAAAAAAAGTTTGTCTTGTATCAATTTTTTTCAAATTTGAAATATTTTATTAGTCATATTTTATTTCCTTATTTTTTTTTTTTTTGCGCGAATTTTAAAGTAATTTTATGTTGGTGCTTTGCTTTTACACGATTTTTGAAAAATCACAGTCTGTATCCCCCCTTTTTCAAGGTAAGTTACGTCTATTTTTGCGTGATTTCGTTTGCGCGTGTTTTCTAAGGAACCTATCTATCGCATAAAATGAGACCCAGGTGTATATTTAACAATTACGTGTTAAGTAAGTCTCCATTTTGCAAAAAATAAAAAATTTTACTTTTAGTCTCCATTTTGAAACCAAATTTTATCCACTTAAAATAAGATATAACAGACAAATTTATTGTTTCATCATGACAATTCCTGTTATATATTGCATGGTAAATACTGCATTTGGATATTTTAAGTGTTTGATAATTTAGTAATTATTTTGTTCATATTTAAAGTAACATTTGGGAATTGCATAAAACTTTTTCAGATTTATTTTTGTGTGAAGTTCATATTATTAGTATTGTTAGAAATTACTATTTTTAGTATTGTTAGATTTAGTCTGGTAAAATTACTATCATGTGCTAAGAAAGTTAGTTGCTAAATTATACTGCTAGTTGTATACATGATGTGCATTATAGATATTAAATGCATGACCATCTAAATTTCTAAAAGTATATTCAACTTTAACATGTAGCAATAATAAAGCCTTTCAATATCTATAAATTGCTGCCTGAGAAATGTCGCGCATAGAAATTTGAATGGTTGTGCCAAACTTTAAAGTCACTCCCAAACTGTGCAAAATATATTTTAACACCTGCAAATCTGATGGAGTTGTAATTTTTTTGTTTAATTAAGAATGATGTAAAGTTATATATAAATAATCAAGAAAATAGTAAAATTCTCAGCCCAGGCAAACTATAATCAAGAATAAGAATTCTTAAAAATTAAAATTACACTTAAGTTTAAAGATAATTATTTTAAAGAAACTGCTAAAAAAAAAGAAAGAGGTAATATGATCTTATTATTATAATCTAATATACATAGAAATAGAACCTAAAAGATATATATTGTAATTATTAGATGGCTCAGTTCTCACAATTGATTTTGATATCTACATATATGGGGGCGGGGGTAAAAGAAAGCTGAGATTTTTTCTTTTAATATTCGTAAAGTTCAGAGTTATTTGACAGTAAAGGATAATAAACATCCTAATTGGTTGGATATATAGATTCATTTATATAGTTAATTATTTAATGTTTTTTTTTGCAATATCTTTTAATATGTAGTGGTAGAAAACATTTCAATTTTTTTATTCATCTTTTTATTTTATTATTATTATTTGGTTGTTTTTTTCACACTTCCAAGGTTAATATTTATTTATGGTTAAAAGGGCAATGGTAATAAAAAATACAAAGTAGATAAAGAAATTACATTAAAATTACATTGGGAATAGTGTTAATAATATGAAAGGTTCAAATTTATTATTTGTTTTTATATTTTAAACTGTATATATATATTTTTAGTTATCTGTTTTTATTACTATTATTATTATTATTATTGTTATTATTTTTATTATTGTTGTTGTTGCTGCTGCTGTTATTATTACTATTCTTGTTATTGTAATTATTGTTGTTGTTGTTGTTATTGTCAATAATACAGTATAAAATGTTCAAAGAAAAAGTTAACAGTATTGTGTTATCAATATACATGTGAAATAACAATAAAAATTAAACTGAATCTTCCTCAAGAGATTACAAATCTAAAATACCATGGAGATCAATGATATAATAAAAGAAGGAGGCAAACAAAGATCATGTTGACTATGTTTACTTTTTTAGCATATGAAAGACTAGCAATATATTGCTCTTACTAATTTTACCTTTTCACCTAAAATTAAAAGAATTTCTACTTGAACTGAACATGAATCAAAAAATGCTTGAGTAGATACAACCAACTAGCTGATGTCTTAATTTCTCTTGGCCTATATCTATGAATTTTCACAGAATGAAAGACCATTAACAAGTATGCATCTGTAAAAAAAAATGTATTAAGCAACTAGCTATTCTCATTTAGAGAAAGGAAACAACACTACAACAGGAGAAGCATCCCAATAAATCTGATTACTCATCAGTTCATCTCAGCATCATGTGCAGAAGTAATATTTCAAAATCAACTCAAACAATTCAAAAAAATCCACATGTTCATCAATAAAAGACTCAAGCAGCCATATTCATAGAGACAAGTCAAGGTCAAAACAGAGATTCTTCAAAATAGCAGTTTACCTTATTAATAAAAATATAAAATATGGAGAGGAAAGATGATTGAATATAATTAATGTTTAAAACTGATGTGTATTCGTATTTGTTTTTTGTTTTTATCATTCTTTTTTTTTTATTCTTTAATATTTCATGAAAAGATTGGAGCTCTTTAACAGGTATTATTTATATTATTATTTTTATTTATAATGCACACATGTACACTTAACATATAGCACATGTGTATAATACAAATGTGTTAAATAAACTTTTATCAGCATTTATGTTAACATGAAGATTACTGTAAATGTTAAAAAAAATTGATATGAGAATTATTTTTGAAATATATAGGTATTTTTACTTGCGTATAACTTGCGGAATCATGTGATACATTTAAAGGGTAGGTTTTTTATTATAATATGAGTATATATTTGTGTAATTATAGAAACCCATGTAGTCTTTATAAATGCTTATTAACAAAGCTTAATGGTTTAAATGCTTATTGTGAAAATTATGAAAAGTTACTTATCAGAGTTATTATAAATTTATTTAAATGCACATTATTATATAAGTAATATTTACTAAGGCTGTAACCTCAAGAATATGTGCTTGAAAATGCAAAAGTAGGGACCTCTACATGTCTTAATCACAAGCTTATGCTTTGGAAGAAAAGAGGGGAACCCTTCTTTACTTCAACCTACTTTTATATATGAATAGGTGAAGCTGAAGCGGTTAGATCTTAGAGCGTGAAGCTATTCAACACTTCACTGATTAAGTCCACAATTCCTATTATATATTATTACTCGCGAAATCTTTCAATTTACAATGAGTCAATGGAAAGATCTTATAGTAAGAAATCTATTATGATAATTTAAAGTTGTAATTATAAATTTACTTAAATGCACATTATTATATTAAGTAATATTTACTTAGGCTGTAACCTCAAGAATATGTGCTTGAAAATGCGAAAGTAAGGAACTCTACAGATCTTAATGTGATGATCAAATCCCTACTAGACTTTACAAAGGCAAGTATGATCTAGATAAATGTAATAGTGATTTTGAAGCTGTTCATTAAATAAAAATGATTATTTTAACAGATTTTTAATATTTGAGTATCCCAGAAAAAGAAAATGTAGTTTAGAGGAACACAAATATATCTAATACAGTCTGAAAAGAATTTTGTTGTTTTTTTTTATTTAAAAGTTTGTGTAATTCTACCCAAAACATGAATCCTGATCTTGAACTATTTAGATGTTAGCAAGGAGTGGTGGTGGCAGAGACAGGGTTGGTGGTAGTGGCAGTGGTAGTGGTAGTAGTTATTGGTGGCAATTGTGGTGGCAGCAGCAGTGGTGATGGTAGAAGTGGTGGCAGTGATGATGACAGTGATAGTAGCAATAGTGATAGCAGTGGAAGTTGCAGCAGCAGTGATAGCAGTAGCAGAGGTGGAATAGAAGTAGTAGTAGGGTGGTGATAGTAGTGGTAACAGCAGTGGTGGTGGCAGCAGTGGCAGTGGCAGTAGTATTACGTTATTATTATTATGCCTTATTTAGTCTTACAATATAAATGGGCTTTATTTAAACATAAATGTGATTTGAACTAATATATCAGTATCAAATGTCACTCAGCATGAGTTTCCTAGAAATCAGTTGAGAAACATAGAAAATGGAATATATGTTTTTGCTTTGTTATTTTATGTTATTGTTGCCACTCTAAGAGAAAGATAGAAATACATATCATAAATAAAAAATGACCCAATTGTTTCATTTAAAGTGACTTCATGTATTTTTTTTATTTTGAAATGACATCACTTATCTGCTGTTTGGGTCATAGTGCATTGATTTTGATAATATAATTATTTTATTCTGAGAATATTGAAATGCTACTGATTACTTGCACAAACCTTAATAAATATCTACATTATTTAACAGTAATGAATTATAATGCTAATATATTGGTTTGTAAATATATTCCCTTTGTTCTATTTTATATTTAGCAAGCGATCAAATTTCATTAGTGAATTTTAATGCTAAACCTGAAAGTAAGCAATTAAAATATAGAGAGAGAATACAAATTGGACATCTTTTTTTCATTATTATTAGAAGTTTGATTTGTTTACGTTATGGGATATCATTTCAAAGGCTAGAAATTTTCCATATTAATTACCATTAGAGTTTGCCATATAACTGATAAAATTGTTTTTTCCATTTATATATTATTTAATTTAAAAGCTGTTATGATCTGGGTGTAGAGAACCTACAGGGCATTTGAATAAGGGAAATTTTATACCTATTATCATTCAAATAATCAATTTACTCATTTCCTATCATTCCCATATCATGTATAGTTACAATCTGGCTCCCAAATCTATAGAGCATTTAAAAAGAATCTTTTATATATCCTACCAGTTGCAATTCAACATATATATATATAATGGCAATTAACTAATTATATTTTATATATCCTACCAGTTGCAATTCAACATATATATATATAATGGCAATTAACTAATTATATACAGTCTTTCAATCTGCAGAAGTACTTTCGGTTAATTTCTTAAACCTCTTCAACTGTCAGTAAATTCAAAAAACAAAATAGAAGCAAACGTCATCAACTCAAATCCCATGAATCATGAATTTAATGTTAGCAGCTTGTCTATTAATTATATTTATTTTATTTATATTTATTAAAATTGCCTCCTTAATTTTTCTTTTATTATGGTTTCTATTTTCAGGAAGAATCTTAACACTTTCAAGATCAAACTTAAATTTATATTTACATATCCTTTCATGATCCAAGAAAACCAAAGCAGTCATTAAATCATTATTATTTTTACTTTTCACATTCGATTCACCTATATATGATAACACACATCAACAAAAAATTTGATACACAACATGATATTTTTAGAATTATTAACGAATTTATTAACATTATTTGTAACACAAAATGAAACACTAAACACATCCTTATATATATTTAAAGGTAAAAGGACTTATTAATTGTATATGTCATTGATTTTTATTAATATAATATTTAAAATATGTTGAATAGCTAATAACTATATGAGTTGATTAACTTATTATATGATCAATTATTATTTGATATTACTGAGATAGATATATTAGATTCTCATTTGACTAACTATTAATCACATTTAAAACTATTTTGTTTATATTCACATTCATTCTTGATTGACATAATAATATTTAATATATATATATATATATATATTTGTAAATAATGTATTAGAACTATACATATTTATATGTTTATGTGTGAATACGTGTATATGTTCTTTTTTAAAAAAAGATAAGTTATTAAATTTATTTCTACCGTGTCTTTTTGATCTCATTCATATTATATAGAATAATTTAATCTATTCTTCAGAGAAGCAAGCTCACAAGCTGAGTCTTTAGCTGGCTTGTCAATCTGGAAGTGATTAGTGCTTCATTCAGAATATTCTTTTTATAGGAAAGTGGAGGCACATATCTATTAACTAACCTCTATACATATGGATGTAAAATACAATTGATAATCAATAAAATAGATAGAAATAAAATTATATTTTGGGTTCAGAAAGTATTAAATAGTTTGTCTGAAATAACCACTGGTGCACCACCCCAACTTTATGAACCCATTGTATTATATATATATATATTATATATATATATATAGAGAGAGAGAGAGGGGGGGGGATTCCATCTTTATTTCTAAAAGGAGGTTGCCTTGACAACAGTTTGAAATTCTTGATTGTTATCTATATTGGGATTGTCTACTGGTTTCTAATGGTATATATATATATATATATATATATATAGAACCGGGTCTACTGAAAGAGATATTATTTAATTGGATTTAAAACCTTTTATCATAATTTTAAAAAACATGAAAACAGACCATCCCTTCATGCAGAGGGGACAATACCATATATAGCACAGCCATCAAGACATCCAAGATCAGATTGAGCTATGCAAAGCATAACACTGATTACATTTCCAGACCATAGCCCAATCTCGACTGCTGGATTCAAATCCCTGACATCCAAAGCATTTTACTTGTTTTGAGGATCAACTTCAGGCACTAGCCAACCATAGGCTAAATAGTCAGCATACTTTGGATGACATGCACACAATCCAGCACTTGAAATATCTCATGATTAGCTCATATTCTCTCTCAGGGTTCAGCACATTTATTTAACACATAAAAAATAACTCTATGCTAATTTACTGGTGATACAGTAACAAGAGAGAAAGAAAAAATATACAAAATAACAAAGCAAACATTAATATTTATTTACGCATACATATATTTAACACACTATAACAATAATAAATTTGACATAAGAAAAATATAAATGACTTTAGGTTATAGTTATAATAGTCCATTAATTAAAGTTCATTTAAAATAACAAATCTAGACTGTGATCAGAGTATATTTAAAGGTATCTTTACCTAGGTTTTCATGAATGTCATTTTCCAACCAGATGGCTTCTTGGTCTCCATCAATGGTTTCAGGGCTTGTTTTCCATTCTTGGTCATGACAATGAGGGAGATAGAGAGAGTTTGCAGCAGCATCTACTTCACCATTTTGGTGTTAGTTTCCAGCAAGGGTTCAGGCAGAGATAGTTGATTCGCAGAGGACTTTTGGGTCTGAAGTCCAGTCAACCACTTCTAAAGATGATTTAGCAATGCATTTTGTTAAATCTGCAGCTTCTGCAATGATATTTTCTGCAGCATTACTGAATGGCTATATCTGTTCTTAAATTTCTGGATCTCTGGAGCAATGAATAATGTAATGCCCAAGATGAAGACCAGACTGAATTTGATCACAAAATGAAGGCTGGAATGACAGTGATGACTTTATATACCCTTTTCTCTCATTGTTTTAATTTCTTATCATTATTTTCAATTTTGATTGTAAATTGAATGTTTTGTTTTTAATTAATTTTTACCTTTTGTTAATCTAATTGATTTTTACATTTCATGTTAATCTAATCTTTTGCTTAGACTAATGTATTTTATCAATAAAATAGTTTATAGTTTGCAGTTATTACAATTATTGATTTCAACTTTATTATCAGCTAGAAATCTTTTAAAGTTATTACATTTGCGAAAGTTTTCTTTTACAAACAAAATTTCATTTTAATTTTTCTATATTTATTTATTTATTCTTTAAAAAGAGAGGGATAAACAAGTTTTACATGTTTTCTAATTCTATTTTAGATTTCTTCCCCACCCCGTTCTCTTTTTAAAAAAATATAAATGCAACTTTATTTTACAAAACTGCATTTTAAAAATCTGAAAACAAAAGAAAACTACTCTAAAATATATTATACATTCCTTTCTTAATAAATCTAATCATTTATTTTTAAATGAAAAACATTTAAGGCTACATATGTGTGTTTGTAACATATATATTCACTAGCAGTACGATATATATATATATATATATATGTGGGGGGGGGCAAAAATTTAGAATTGTGAATTAATAGAAGCTAAATTTTTTATTATATTAGTATAAAAGATAACCAACTGCAATATAGATTTTTAAAAAACTGTAATTTTATATTATTGCTTTAATTTGAACATTACTAATATGTGAAGAAATCATTTTACTTGTTGTTTTTTTAATTATTACTTTGGAATCTTGTATCATGTGACATATGACCAAGATGATGCATTATATTATCATAGATAAAGATATATTCTGGAATATTTGACTACGTATAAATTCAGACTAGGCAATATTTTATAAGGCAAAATTTGCCAATTATGTTAAATGATGACTTTCAATTTTTATTAATGATAATATACCTTTTGGCTAGAAATTTTGTTTAACTACCTACAGGCACATTATAGCATACAAAATACATATAATTCTATCATTTTAATCCCAAGACTGGTTTCATACAAATGTACTATTTTTCACTGAAGTTGATATTCCTTTTCAAACATCTTGCAGCTATTTATCACTTAATAAATTTTTTCATCTTATATATTTCTACTTCTTATCAAATTCTCTTTTCATTAATTTATTTGCCAGTCTATTTTATTAATGTCAGCCATTTTCTTAAATCTTCAGATTATTAAAATTTGATCTACTGCCATCAAACTTTCTGCATTCACCTCTTTGTTGCTATCCATGTCAGATTAATATGTTAATAATTATTAGTAATCATTTATTAAGCCCAAGATTATCATTTCATTCCTAGTCTAGATACAAACATTAAACTCAGTTAAAGATTAATATATGTTTTTTTTTAATTACATGAACACATGAAATCATTATTTCAATTTTATCTCTCCTTTACTATGTTTATTATCTTTTTTAGATTTATTTAAAACTTCTATTCTTCCACACATTCTTGAAAATAATGAAAAGATAAATAATCCCAAGAAGCATTTCATGCTGAATCAGCATTCATCAGTTGGCCCAAGTCACAATCTATTATATATGTCATCATTTGTTCAGTATTTATCAACATCAAATTATTATACTTTCATTTACAGGTATCAAACTCTCTATACTCGCATCTTTGAGCACACACGATATACATTGTAAACCAAGTTTACGATAGATGGCCCTGTTATAGAAAGTAATTATTGTTTATTTTATTATTCCGCCTTTATTCTTGCATTTTATTTTCTCTATTTTTATGTATTTAAATATACTTCTATTAATTTTTATTTAGTAAATAAATAAAGAAAAAAAACTTTCGAAAATAAATAAATAAAAGATGATTATGAAAGTAAAAATCACATTTAAAAAAACTGAAAATAGGTAAAAATATGGTATACTTGTTTTTTTATTTACGCTAGTAATCAGAGATTTTAATACTGAGTTTAAAAATTTGATATTTCAATGATTTGATTTTAAGATACTAATAACTTTTAATTTGATTTATTCACAAACTTTTTTTAAGTAAGTTTCTTTCTGATTGATTGACTCGTTGATATTCAAAACATTTTTGCGAATATTAAATATCATTACAGCGGGGTTGGTTGAATTCATTATTCATGCAAGATTGAAAAAAGAAAGTTTATTAGTTTCTCTACAAATTTCAACCTTTTCTATTTCATTTAAATTTAATAACAAACTTCATTTTTAATAATTAAATTCTAATAGTTTAAGTTACCTAATATTTTTATTTAATTATATAACGATTAATGAAAGAAAAAAATCAATCATATTCTTAATTAAATACACGCCTTGAAAGACTATAATTTTATAATATTTCTTTAAATAAATGTACATTTATTACATTTAATTTTAAAATTACAGACATGTGTAAAATATTAAAATACAAACCAGCCTTATTTTTACTAATCAAATATAGATCACTTTATACATAAATAAGTTTGTTTAATTTCAAGTCTTCAGATAATTTCATGTTGACCAAACTAAAAACCTAGCGGGAATTGGTTCAATTTTGACTTCTGTTTTAAATTCATCTTACAATAATATATTTTGACAACAAATTGAATTTAAACTTTTAAAAGATGCAAAATTTTGGTAAAAAAGTTAGATGTAAAATAACATATTGATTAATATTTCATGCGTATATGTATACACATGTACATTGAAGTAAAGATTTACTTGGGTAAAAAATGTCAAGATATATATATATTTAGGATTCTTCCATTTATACGTTTACTTGTTGCTAATATCAAAGTTGTAATCATGTTTCAGCCACATAACACCAGCCACTACCATCTAGATGAGCTAAGACTGTCAAACAGTAGTTGCAGAAACTGTGTAAATTTATACCGATGTTCATTCAGGTAGTAGAAGTTGTTCAATCACTTGTTGCAAAGAGGTTACTTTTAATATTTCTGCAACAACCAATTGGGTGGCTTCTTTTATCTAGATGATGATAAATGGGTTCCAAATCAAATAATGCTACATTTTTAATATATTCAATGAGCAATCACATACATGAAAAAATTCTAAATATAAGTTTACATACACACACATATATATTATAATTTTATGAAATTATAGGGGATTTGAAAACAAACTAAACTCCAAGTACATAAATTATACTTGTATTCAAACATTACAGATTCAGTCTATATTTTGCCCATGCTCTTCTGTGTATTAAATGGACATGGTTCTACACATGAGGGGTCCGAGTGATTTAAAGTCGACATGAGCTTAATAATAATATTGGCATCAATAAAGAATTTGGATATTCCATCATCAAATTTTCAATGGTATGGATGGCTGAAGAATTGGAAGATGGAGTAGATTGGAGCTTGTTCATTAAAGGATTAAAGATTTGTTATCTTAATATAAACCTAATAGTAATCACATATGTATGTGACAGATCATGATCTAGACCAACTGATGAGTGTTGGTTTAGCACAATATATATATATATATATATATATATATATCTATATATATATATATATATATATATATATATTGGAGATCATTTATCTTTTTCACATGTGTGTTGTCATGTGTATTAGTCATATGAGGTATAGCAGATAGCTGAAGGGAGCTTGAAAGTTTATGTTCAAATCCCTATAATTACATCTAAACACTGAGTATACAAATTATACTTGTATTCAAATATAATTTTATAAGTTTTGGGGGTTTTATCCATTATTCCTTATATTCACTCTGCCATACCATAATTATTTTTAGTGCACAGTCAGACTACCCTCTCTCACCAAGCATGATTCACAATGCAATGATTCATCATCCTTCCACAGAGTGTCAGAAGTGAATAGAAATCAGTTCCTATATTGCATGAGAGTGACAAGGTCATTAACATGCATGAGGAAATTCAAGCTTTTAATATCTCTACCTCACTAAAAGCAAAGATTGTTCATAAAATGCACACATAGTGAAAGAATGGTTCTGACATTCTGCATTGGTTAATGATTGTGATATTGTGAAGCTGAGATGAAGGATGCATTGATAAAAACCAAAGAAAAAAACTAGAAATAAATATATATTATAAGGGACTTGAACTCAGATTTTTAAATTTCCCACAGTTATCCAATCCATCTTATACAACTGATACACATGACCACATACATGTGAAAAAGATAAATGATCTCCAATATGTGAATAGACAACATATATATAATGATTTACTACCTCTATTTCACCTGTATAGAATAAAATTTAATCTTTAAATTGATTGACATCATACCAATAAATATTTCAGAAAAGCTATCAATCATAGCTTTGCCATAATGCCTATTTCATTCTAAAATAGTTTCTCAAGCATATTGAAACATAACATCATAAAGTCAATAATTTTATTCATTCTTTTATTTGAAATATTGCACAAATAATCTGAATACATTTCACCACTATTGTATGTATTTGTTGAGTTTTTAATGTTAGACACCAGGGGTACAAAAAAGAAACTGGTTTAGAGTAAAATATATATTATGTCAGAGCTGTTAGTTCTTAAGCTTTTAAAATATACTGATTTGTGTGACAGAAATTTCTGATTATATTTTATCTTGCACACATTGGATAAAAAAAACTTTGTTTATTAAATATTGTTATTGCCGCTTGTTATTTTTTATACATAAATATATCTACATCCATTTGAAATTATAGTATAGATTCTGTATTCATTGCAAAAAAAACTGTACTAAAACAATGTAAAAGAACTGCAAGAAATATATCAGTAAAGTATATGCCTCGCTTATAACACTGTATTTTAATTCTAAATAATATTTATTTCACTTTTCTTTACTTATTATAATATTTATAAACTCATTATAAATGAGTGTTAAAAAAAAGATAGCAAATAAACTAAGAAACATATGCAGTAACATATATAAAGTTAGCTTTAGATCCCCTTCATCATTGAATACATTTTTGAATAATGCAAAAAATAGAATATCACCAGAACATGCTTTTCAAATGGTTTATAAAATTATGTGCAGCACTTCTTCATGCAAAGCTGTCTATTATGGTGAATCGTGCACTAACATCATCAAGAACAGCCAACATAAGTATTTATACAACAGGGCAAAACAAAGTAATGAACATAATTTAATAATTTCTTGAACATGAGAGCACAACAGGATTATACTTTTAATCCAATTAACTTGAAGATGGTTTGGACCAAAAGAGGTGGTAATTTCCAAAAATACAATAAGACGTGAGCAATTGCAAAAGAGCTACACTCAATTAATTAAAAAAAATCGTGTTCCATTAGCAAACAAAAAAAATGGAATATTTAAATATCTCATTTAAATTTATTTGAGAATGCAATGTTTTAACTGCAAAATAAGACAGTACTATCATTCTGGCAGTATTCTGCCAAAAGTATGCTTAGTGAAATATAAATTTTAAACTTAAATTATTTTACCTTTTCTTAACACTCATTTATAGTGAGTTTATACTACAGTACAAAATATTTTATTGTAGATAATATGCATTGAATATATAAATTATTTTCCACAGATTCGTTTTCTTTAAAAAATTTGTTTTATTGTATAAATTCATTTGTTTTCCACATCCACATAAAAAACTCCACTATATTTCAACCACATTGTACTGTCATTTTCAAGGTTCATTCAGATGTGGTCAAAACTAGATGAAGTTATATGTTGATATGTATATGTATGTGAAAATATTGGTTTATGCTGTATTTAATAAAACAAGATTTGTAAAGAAAATGAATTATATGAAAGATAATTTATTCATTGGACTTAAAAGATCATTTTTTAGAAAAAGATATTTATTTATTAGTTCATTTAATTACAATCAACTTATGTATTTATTATTGATATTTATAGACTTTGACAAGGTGACTCCATATCTCCAAAACTTTTTATGGCACTTTTGCAAAAAAATATTTTGTGGATTAAAATGGAAAAGTAAGAGAATAAAAATAAATGGAGATTATTTAAATCATTTAGATTTTGCAGGTGATGTAATTGTTTTTGCAAATAATTCTTGAGAGCTTCAGGAAGAGTTCCAAGAGTTATCAGATAAAAGTAAGAAAGTAGGATTAAAGGTAAATGTTAAAAAGACTAAAGTAATGTTCAATGAATTTTCTCAAAAGAAGAAAGTAAAGATTGATAATGATAAGTTAGAAGTTAGAACTACAAATATCTTGGTTAGATTATGACTACAGATGGAAACATAATGGATGAAATTAATTATAGAATTAAACTTGATTGGAGTGCTTTTAGTAGAAATACCTTAATACTAAAAGGAAATATAACTATCTGTTGAAAAGGAAGGTTTTTAATAAAGGCATGTTACCAGTTCTTGCATGCAAATCTGAGACTTGAACACATCAGAAGAGCTATGCAGAGTATTCAGACCACAAAAAAGTATGGAGAGATTATGTTAGGAATAACAAGACGAGATCAAAAATGAAATACATGGGTGAGATAACAAACAGATATCACTGATATCATTGAAAAAATGGGAATTGGGATGGACATATCACCAGATGAGATGATAATCAATGGACAGTTGAAATAAACTTTTCCAAAAGATTGTAAAAACCCTAGAAAAAAACCACATGTGAGATGGATGGATGAAATAAGGATAGGTGCTAGGATGGTGTGAAGATGTGAAGCTAGAAATCGTAGATGGATTGAATTTGAAGAGACCTTCATCCTGCAGTGGATAATAAATGAAAATGATGATTAGTGTTTGTAAATCATATAATAAACAAAAACCATTAGTATGTAGGGTGTTATAAATTAATCATGGGAAAGTGATTGCAATATTATTATATAATGCATATCTAACATATAATTTTGCACTTGATGGTATATTACATTTTAGTTAAAATTACAATCTTTATTACAGATAATGTACTTTATAAATATATATTATCGGACTTTTATAGTCTCTTTTTAATACAAAAACATAATATCATATTTATGACCAAGATAATGAAATATAACTTTTTTATAAGTTAAATTACATTTGCCAACATACATTTTGAGAATTAAAACACTATTCATAAAAAAATTACATGCAAATAGCTTTTATCCATGAAAATATTTGAAATACATTTTAATGCAAATGTGTGTGTTTATATTTGTGATTTATTAAGTAAAATATTCATGCACGTATACTGTGAGAGAGCATTTTGTTATATTGAATAGATGTAAACAATATTAATGCTTATACTTGAAAAAAGAATACTAATTGTTTATTAATAGATATTCTAATTGCATGATTATTTAATATATATTTCATCTAGTGGTGAATCATATTTATCACTTCATGCAAAGCCACAAATGAAATTATAATTGTTCCTGCTTTGCATGTATGCAATTATTTGTGATGAGCTCACACCTACTTAAAAATTTTTATGTATGAAGCTTCAACTATTAATCTAGAATGTTTAGTAATTCTAATAAAATTATATCCTAGTTAAATGAAAATTGAACCATACAGATATAAATAATTATTATTGTTACAGATAAAGACTTCTTTTTACTAATTATAATTATATATATATATCTTTAGTTGTTTATGAACTAATTATAATTATATATATATATCTTTAGTTGTTTATGAATCTTATTTGCTCAATATATATGTACAGTTTTCCAGTAAAATTAAACTCCCAGCTGTTTAATTTAATTAAGTGTAAGAGAAAAAAATTTTAAATAATTTTATTTTATTATCAGTTAATTTTATTAGGGCTTTACAATTAAATTCCAACTTAATTTATATAATATTCTAAGCACTTTTATATGTCTTAATTATTATTAAGAATAATTTTAATATATTATATGTTGATTTGAACCTATTTGTATTTGGAATTAATGTTCAATTGTTTAGATAGAAATATATTTCCCTGGCCAATGATAAAATATTGCTAAAAATTATTAAAAGCTGAAATTACTTTCATATAGTGTTTAAATTAAACTGTAGTGATATTTAAGTCTAAATCTTTCATATTAGATAACGTTATTTAAATTTCTGGTTTATAATAAAGCCTTTCTGCCTAATTATTTTTAGCAAAGTATATTTGTTTGTACTAATATCAGAAAGATTAAATTAGTATAAATAGAATTAAACTGTTTAGCATAGAAAATAATCAGTTAATTTATTACTATTAAAAAGTTGTTAGTTTTTAATTAAAATCAACTTTAGAGAACATATGTGTGACCATGTTTACATTTATTAATTGTAGCTTTCATTTCCTTGTTCATAATACTTAAATTTTATTTTTAAAATATTTTTAATTTAAAATAATAAAAGTGTTCTGGTAAACTTCTAACTTATTTGATGTAGTTTTAAATTATTATATTTTAATTGTTATATTGTAATATTTTAATTTTATTATTTCAGTGTAATAATTTTAATTTTATAAATAATTATTTTAAGATGTTATATTTTTAATTACAGTCTAGACTTCTTGCTAACTTTAATTCACCAGACACCAAATTAATTTTTAAATTTTAGTATAAGATGTCAAGAGATGATAATTTTAAAATGTCAATTTTTAATCAGTTAAATCAATCACATGATTGGGGAATATAAAAGGAGTTGCACACACACAGGGGACATGTGAAAAAAGACATGTAAAGAACATATGAAAAAACCTTTCTAATTAATTGCAGATTTAATCATAAGTTTAATTAATTTTAAACTATTTTATTTTTGTTTAGTCAAAATGTATGCTTAATAACCTTTAATTCCAATAATAAAACTTTAAGCTAAAGTCTACTGGAAATTCAAAATTCAACAGATTTAAAACAAAAACATAATGGAAAATTTATACAATTATTTCTCTGTAATTGTTAAATTGTATTTATTCAATATTAGTAAACCATGGAAATTTTATATAGTTTGCTTCATTTATAAAACTTTTTGTGATTTTCAATTGCTCTTGTCTTTTAAAGTCATTAATCTTGTGTTAAAGATTTGTAGAGGTCCCTATTATCAAAGTTCAGGTGCATAGTCTTAAGGTGATATCCTTAATATATATTTCTTATGTAATAAGTATGCGCTTAACAAATTAATAATAAACTTTATTCTAAATTTCGTAATTTTTTATCTTAAGGATAATATTGTTAAAGACTTAATGAATGCACTATTTCAATCCCAGATTGAAGGATCTTCATATTAATTTCAAAATATTTTAAGTACTTTTCATAATTATTATTTATTATCATTGCTGCTTAAGTGAAAGACAATTACTCATGTATATTTCAAGTTATGCTTATGCAAACTTTATAATAAAAAATATATCCCAAGTATGTAAAATAAAGATTTATTAATTTATTTTTTATTGGAAAAGCATTATATTCATAACCTTTATCTTTGAACTTATTACTTAAAATTCCATTATTATGATTATTTAAATATGTCTGGATAAAATAATGGAAACACCTATATTTTTGCATTGTAAAAAACAATTTAAAATATTTTTAATGAATTATAATTTGAGTTAGATACAATTAACTTTTAATGGACTTGTTCTATTGTATATATTATCATTATTAAATTAATACTACAATATGAACTTAAACACTGCTCTCTATCTCTAATGAAAGCTACTTATTTTTAAAGAATATTTGCTTGTGAACCTCAGTGTTGAATTATATTTTTCTGAATGAATAAACAAAAGTTAATTTAATGCTATAACATAATTTGTCAGCATCTTACTTGTTTTAAAAAAATTATTTCATGAAACTGAATGGTCATGTTTTAAAAAAATCTTTTATATAAAAATAATTCTGAATGTTGTGCACCTGATATTTTAATTTGCTGTATTGTCAACAAATAAAGACCATTTTATGTGTTCACAGAACTGTATTCTGATAACTGGTGAAAACTGGTTATAATGTTAAATGAAAATTTTATGCTTTTTGTGATGCATTATGTACTTTGTTCAGCCATATTAGGCATTCTTGTCTGATGTATTTTATGCATTAGTTGTTAATGGTAATATACAGAAGTTCACAAAGTATTTTTTATTTTATTAATATTATATTATTTTAATACTATATCATTTTAAAAGTATGGTCTTGTCCCTCTTATAAATAATTTATATATATGAATGAAGATGTTTATACAAAACCAGTGAGAACGTTGTATATTTTTATTTTACTGTTAATTTCAGGTCATGTTTTATTAAGCCAGGTTTGGTATATATAACTTTGTAATCAGTTTTATACATCAGTTAGCAATTATTATATTTGTTAAGAGATTATAGCATTGTCTCCCTTGTTTATTGGTTATTCTTATTTGCCATTGCATTTTCCAAGAGATGGTGGCTTTGTCTCTTTTTTAATAATATTATTCTGTTAGTACATATATTTTGTAAAATATAGTAGAATTGTCTTTCTCTTATAATGGTATTTTTTCATCAGTGGTATATATTTTTCAAGTTTCATATTTGGTATAAATACTTTATTTGAGGAAGTTTCTATTGTTCCTAATATTTGTAGTGGTTTATTTTTATTTTTCATATATGTTCAAAGAAAAAGGTCCTAGCATATTTATTTTCTCTCAAAATTTAGATGCTCTTTTGAGTTCATACCATCATTAGGGTTATTGCCTTAGTAATTTGTTTCTATCAAAAGTATCACATTTTGTATGTAGCCATGTATGATTTATCACATGACATCATTACTATGGCAATTAATATTGTTATTTGTTTGTGAAAAGTATCATCTTTTCATTATTTGCACTTTTGACTACTCTTAGTGTATATTAGAGATGGTTGTGATGTGTATATCTGGTTTGCTGTGCTTTCCTGGCGTTACAGAATATAAAATGTATAGTTCTTTTATTAAATTTATTCAAATTTTAATTATAGGCTTAACTAAGCAATATACATCATCTTAAGCATCAAGTTATCACTAGATTGGTAAGACATGATTGTTTTTAAGATGTACTCATTGTTGGAACAATATTATATGATTGCTATACAAAAATGTTGAAGTTCTTTTAATAATAATAAAAGCTTTTATCAGTCAGGAAAAATGCATAGCTTATTGTAATAATACCCATGTTAGAAAACTCATATCAATCAGATAATTTAAAATAGTTAATTTGTGATTTAATTCATAATTTTTTTTTATTACCACAAACTGCAAACTTGTGAAATTGTATTTTTCAATGCAGTAAGATTGTAGCATTAAGCCAATAAACATCACATGACCATCCCTCTTACGATGTTTTCAGTTTAAGACTCATAGTTTTGTAGTTAAATGGAGATAAAAGGTGGTTTTTGGAGGGTTGAATTAGATCCTAAGATCTAGATGCAGCGCTCTCAGATCCAAGGCTCCTCTCACTGATGAAGGCCATAAGCCAGAATATGGGGATATTGGATGAGTAGGCACTAGATGGGGGATTTTATGCACAAGCCTTCTGGCATCCATTGATTACTCTAGCTTGCTGTGTGTGACAATATATATAGTGAGTTTTGCCTGTTGTTGTATAACATTGTATTTAAACAGCTCATTTTTAATTTGTAGATTTTCAAAAGTGTTCTTATTGATTTGTTCTTGTTGCATAAATAAATGTTATATTGTTAAATTTTTATGTTTGATTTTAATATAATCTCAGTTGCTATGTATTTGCCAAATAAACTATTAAAATATAACACCAAAGTAGATTAAAATATAATTTAAAAAATTTAGAAACCCAATAGACTAAAATTAAATCTTTATTGATATGATAACCAAACAATATGTCCCTCAGTGATACAAAATTCTAAACTGCGCAGTTAAAAATGAAATCTCCAATCTCTTTTTTATGAAATATAGTGATCTTTAACTAGATATGGCTATTATTTATTACAACCCATAAATTTATAACAATCAAGCAATATATGTTTCTACTTTACCATTTAGTAGTAAATCCTCAGAGAACATTGTCAGGCATATATGAAGTAAAAATAAGATCATGATGGTCTTTATAAAGGTCTAACCAGTTCATTAACCTTCAGATGACTGATTCCTGGGACTGGTATCTCCATGATTTGTTGCAGTGCTGACTCTCTGTTCTATATCTTTTCTGCTAACTAGCCAATGATGTTGGAAACACAAATTGTCCCACACGATTGTAAAATGGAGAAAACCTGCTGTTTCTTTTTTTCCCTCTTTATATATCTCTGAATTCCTTATCTTCTCACTAATTAAATTCTGCATTTACAGATTCAATTAGTGTATTTTAATTTTACAGCTTAATTATTTCTTGTCTTATTAAGTCAAGTTATTTTTCCTCAACTTCTTGTTGCATTAATTGCAGATTTATTTAGCTCATTTTCTTTTCATTAATTAAACTAACAACTCAATTAATTACTTCTATTTGTACAACCACCACTATACTTTTATTCTCATTTCCTTAAATCATTATTTTTCCTCCCAGTCTTATTTCTTATCTTTTCTTCTGAATTGCTTTTCTTTTTTAAAAAAGAAAATTCAAGATGCCTTTTAAAATTCCAACTTTCTCATTTCTGGACTTCAAATTGTATTGTAACATTTCTTTTTTACTCACCCTTTTATATAAATATAATACACCTCCTCCCACACCAGAAAAACACTGTCTGTGGGTTTTATACCCAATCTTCTAATTTTTTGGCTTATGCTTCTCATACACTGGCTGATTTAATTTACCACTAGCCTTATCCATCATTTCACTCTCTATATGTAATTTCATTGTACTTCACAGCTTTTCTTCTTCATTTTCAATTTCTATACTTTCCTTCACATTTGGTTTGACTTTCATCTTTAGTTTTGTGTCCAATGACCATAAAAATTGCATGCCATATTCTTCACATCTTCTCACATGATTTATGTGACTATTACATTTATTATTCTGCCCTTGAATTACACAAATTTGGTTCACCATTATTTTATCAATAACTCCTTTCTCGATTTCTTATGAAAAATATCACATACCCATACTCTCTCTCTCTCTCTAATGCTAATCTTTATCTCTCTCTCTCTCTCTCTCTCTCTCTCTCTCTCTCTCTCTCTCTCTCTCTCTCTCTCTCTCTCTCTCTCTCTCTCTCTCTCTCTCTCTCTCTCTCTCTCTCTCTCTCTCTCTCTCTCTCTAATGCTAATGTTTATATGTAATTTTTCTATAGACTAATGAATCATTTTTGTTGGTTCAAGTAGCAACAACTTAACCCTTAGCTTCTTTTCTAAAAGCAATTCTGTTGATGATTTCTTGTTGTTGTGGATAGTGTTGAATGTTGACATAACACTATCCCTTGTAATGCTTCTTGAATAGTTAATGTCTTCATATTCCATAGACTTTTCTTCATTTGTTGAACTGCTTTTTCAGCCAGTCTGTTTGATTCAGAGTAGTATGTTGGTGTCTCAATATGTTTAATGTCCTTGTTTTCACAATACTGTTGCATTATGTGTCCCCTGAAACCTGTTCCATTGTTGGACACAATGATTTCAGGAAAACCATTTACTTCAAAAATCTTATTACAACATTTCAAAAATTTTGCTTGTTCCTGTATTTTTTACTATATGGCATTTGATCCACTTTGAAAATGAGTTGATCATTATCAATAGCATTTTTCCTTTAATTGGTCCTGTGTGATTGATCTGCATCATTTCCCATTATCTGGTTGATAAAGGCCATGCTGTTAAATTCTTCACTGAGGGTTGCATTTCCTCCTGAGATTTTAAACATTTCTTTATGAACTTCCCAATGTCATCGTTATTTACAGGCCACCAGACATAACTGCATGCCAGAGCTTTAGCACATCCTACACCTGGATAATCTTCATGCAATAAGTTTAAAACTATTTTTCTTAACAGCAGTAGATATCACAACTTTATACCCAAAAACTAGGCAGTTGTTGCATAATGATAGTTTATCTTTGCCTGGTCTAAGCCACTTTGCCACAATTTGATATGCAATATCCTCTTTAATTCAACTACCTACTATCCAACTATTTAAAGGTTTTGATTTCATCAAATCTAAATGATTTACCTCTATTTCATTTGATACAGTTGTGTGTCGATCTGGAAATAATGATAATACATCTGCATGCATTTTCTCTTTTCCTTTTTTAAAATTTAATTCACAATCATACTCAGCAAGAATATTTCACCATCACAATATTCTTGTGCTTAAATATTGAGAAGCTATCTGACTGTGGACAAAAACACTTAACAAAGATTTATGATCTACCACTATTTTAAATGATCTTCTAAGTATATACTAGTGAACCTTTTTTAATAAAAATACTATAGCGAGTGCCTTTTCGTCAATTTGACTATAGTTCCTTTCAGCCTTCAATAGCTTGTATGAGGCATACGCTATTGGATGCTCTCCATTATCAGTCATATGTGATAAACCTTCACCTACACCTGTTTCTGATGCATCAGTTGTAATTTCAACTGGCTGATTATAGTTAAATTGCACTAACAATTTATCAGACACCAATATTTCCTTAGTCTTTTCAAAAGCAATATTTTGTTTATTGGTCCACTTCATTTTTGGTTCTTTTTTTAACAGCTTATATAATGGTGGTGTCACCATTGTTTTATTTTTAAGAAACAGTTGAAAAAATAATCAAACCAAGAAAAGTCCGTAATTGCTTTACACTTTTTGGCTTATCAGCGTTCTTAACAGCCCTCACTTTTTTGGGAAATGGCCTTTTGCATATTTTCAAAATGGTACGACCAAGTAAACACCGCTCTATTTAATCTTTTGCACATTTTTCTTACTCTTTTGCACAATACTTCCTGCGACTGTATAGAAATCAATTGCAATAAATGGTAATCAGTTACATTTAAACAGGCCAAAAGGCATCATTAGTGTTAGCATTTGTGCCATTCTTTCTATAACTGCTATTTGATGCTATGCTGAATTTAAATCCAGCTTTGCAAACCTTTTACATCTGCTAATTCTTCCAATCTTTCACATTTGGCACCAGGTAGGCCCTCTTATTTAAAAACCTATTGACAGTAACTATGCAATCCCCACAAAGTCTGATCTTTTCATTCAGTTTTGTCGTGACTACAATAGGCATGGCCCACTCTGAAACTTCAACAATGATTAATACAGAGAAAAACTCTCCATACAATATTGCCACCTGTGCTAAACAGAGTAATCAATGGATGCCAGAAGGCTTGTGCATAAAATCCCAATCTAATGCCTACTCATCCAATATCCCCAGACTAGTTTCTGGCTTGTGGCCTTCATCAGTGAGGAGCTTTGGATCTGAGAGCACTGCATCTAGATCTTAGGATCTAATGCAACCCTCTAGCAACCATCTTTTATCTCTACTTAACTACAAAACTACTCTGTTTAACACAGGTGGCAATACTGTATGGAGAGTTTTGCTCTGTTTATCAACTTAATGGCAATACCTAGCAAATGTGATCATGTGATGCTTAATGGTTTAACACCAATCCTGCCTAATAGGATAGTGGTGGCTATGGTTGTAAAAGAGCCGAAGACACCAAAATGTATGGGTGCTGAACTGAGTTCAGACCCATATGACTACATAAGCTATTGAGCTTAGATTGAAAATATTTTTTGTGTTTTCAATTTCATTCTCATAGTTTTGTAGTTAAGTACAGATAAAAGGTGGTTGCTAGAGGGTTGCATTAGATCCTAAGATCTTGATGCAGTGCTCTCAGATCCAAAGTTCCTCACTGACAAAGGCCACAAGCCAGAAACTAGTCTGAGGATATTGGATGAGTAGGCATTAGATAGGGATTTTATGCACAAGCCTTCTGGCATCCATTGATTACTCTGTTTAGCACAGGTGGCAATACTGTATGGAGAGTTTTGCTCTATTTATCAACAATTAATGTGCTAGTATAGGAAATGTGATCATGTGACGTTTAATGATTTAACATCAATCCTGCCTAATAGGATAGTGGTGGCTATGGTTGTAAAAGAGCCAAAGACACCAAAATGTATGGGTGCTGAACTGAGTTCAGACCCATATGACTACATAAGCTATTGAGCTTAGATTGAAAATATTTTTTGTGTTTTCAATTTCATTCTCATAGTTTTGTAGTTAAGTAGAGATAAAAGGTGGTTGCTAGAGGGTTGCATTAGATCCTAAGATCTCGATGCAGTGCTCTCAGATCCAAAGTTCCTCACTGACAAAGGCCACAAGCCAGAAACTAGTCTGAGGATATTGGATGAGTAGGCATTAGATAGGGATTTTATGCACAAGCCTTCTGGCATCCATTGATTACTCTGTTTAGCACAGGTGGCAATACTGTATGGAGAGTTTTGCTCTATTTATCAACAATTAATGTGCTAGTATAGGAAATGTGATCATGTGACGTTTAATGGTTTAACATCAATCCTGCCTAATAGGATAGTGGTGGCTATGGTTGTAAAAGAGCCAAAGACACCAAAATGTATGGGTGCTGAACTGAGTTCAGACCCATATGACTACATAAGCTATTGAGCTTAGATTGAAAATATTTTTTGTGTTTTCAATTTCATTCTCATAGTTTTGTAGTTAAGTAGAGATAAAAGGTGGTTGCTAGAGGGTTGCATTAGATCCTAAGATCTAGATGCAGTGCTCTCAGATCCAAAGCTCCTCACTGACAAAGGCCACAAGCCAGAAACTAGTCTGGGAATATTGGATGAGTAGGCATTAGATAGGGATTTTATGCACAAGCCTTCTGGCATCCATTGATTACTCTGTTTAGCACAGGTGGTAATACTGTATGGAGAGTTTTGCTCTGTTTATCAACAATTAATGTGCTAGTATAGGAAATGTGATCATGTGACGCTTAATGATTAATACACCATTTGCAACTAAACCCTGAAGATTTTGTTCCATTTTGGCATGTTATGTGAATGGTATCCTTCTTGATTTACATATTATTGAAATTGTATTCTCCACTATATCCATGTCCACTGTTTTGTATTTATCAAGCCTAAATCATTCTCAAATAATTTAGGAAAAGTTTGTGTCATTTCTTGAATCATAATATTTTTAATTAATACTGATTCAGACCACATTGAATCATTCATGCCCTAGAATAGGACTAATATCCCATTTCACTATATACAAAGAAAGTTTTAACTTTCTGTATTTAATTAATACTTTCACTATTCCCTTAATATCTATCTCATTTCTGCTTATATCTTGCACCTTATAAAAATGTTATATTTTCACATTTTTCCTTGAGCTTATTTTTTTTCATAGTGAGTTCAATATTAATGTGATGCCTGATCCACTATCTATCCCTATTTCTACTTCTATATCTCATATCTCTAATTTTGTCATGAACTTGTTTTCCACTGTTGCTTTCATATTTTTTATTGTATAAATGCTAATCAATTTCCCTCTTATCATCTTTTTATTCTCAGATCCATAAGTTTCAGCCTTTGTATGTACTTTTGCTAGATGCCCTCTAACTTTACACTTACAACACATCTCATTTTTCCATTTGCGAACCCATGCAACATGGCCCTTTGCTCCACAGCAAAAATGAATAACTTTCTTATTTTTTATATTGTCAAATCCCCCTCCCCATTTTTTCTTTTCATGTGTTCCCTCTGTTTGCACACTAATATTTTTGAGAATCTTTGTCATTTCTATTTCTGAATGCCAGAGCCTGTTCAACTATTAGCTCATAAGATATTCCCTTCTAAATTGAACTGTCATAAATTAAATTCTGCCTCCATAAATAAATTTGATGAAGTCTACATCTGATCCCTCCAATAATAACTGATCCAGAAGTTTTTTTTTTTTCATATGTCATAGCATCGGCCAGGAAGCAAATCCGCAACAGCTGTCTGCAACCAACTGCTTGCTTGAAAGGCGGCTGTGCTGACCTCTCAGCTAACAATGATTGACTGATTCAGAAGTACTTGCTCTACAAAATCATAACTACAATTTTTTTATAACTCTGACAATGTTATATTATACTCTTTAATAGTTTGACCATTATATTGTTTATTTCTTAGCATTAGTCTGGCTATGACCTCATACATGCTTGACTCATTTATTGGTTGCTCAAAATATTTATTTACAATATCGATAACCTTCCATCCTGCCTGATACAGCAGAACTATTTTTGTTTATTATCTTGAATATCATTCAGCACAAAAAAATTTCAATTTGCATAATATATAGTGGTCATTCCATTGCATTACCAATATCAAACTCAGATATATTTCATTGGCCCAAAGACATTTTTTATCCTGACTAGAGCAATAGCCCCACCCAATAACTAAAATTAAAAAATTCCTTCTATCTATCTTCGCATAACTTTAGACTTAGTTCTCTACCGCTAGGTTCAGGTTTTTTGATTGTGCCAACTTTTACTGTATATTTGCAAAACAAACTATTAAAATATCACAGCAAAATAGATTAAGATAGTATTGAATAAATTTACAAACCTAGTAAGCTAAAATTAAGTCTTTATTGATATGACAAAAAAACAATGTGTCTCCCAATGACATAAAACTCTAAACTGCACAAGTTAAGAAATGAAATCTCCAATGCCTTTTTTATGAAATATAGATCCCTAAATAGAGGTAACTATTATTTGCTACATCCCATAAATTTATAACAATCAAACAATATAAGTTTCTACTTTACTATTTGGTAGTAAATCTTCAGAAAGCCTTGTCAGATGTATATGAAATAATAATAAGACCAGAATGATCTATATACAATTCTAACCAGCTCATTAATTTTCAGATAACTGGTGCTTTGGACCAGTATCTCCATGATATCTTGCCAATTCTCCACTAAATATCTTTTCTGTTGACTGATGAGGGAGGAAACACAATTGGTCCTGCACAATTGTAAAAATTGAGAAATTTTGCTGTCCCTCCCCGCCCCACTCTTTATATATCTCTGAATTTCTTCTTATCTTCTCACTAATTACAGATTCAATTCGTGTATTTAAATTTATTCAGACAGCCTAATCATTTCCTATCTTATTAATTCAAGTTATTTTTTCTCAACTTCTTACAGATTTAATTAGTTCATTTTCTTTTCATAAATTACACTAGCATATTTTCTCTTTATCATTTCGAGAAGAAAAAAAAATCCCCATAATTAATTACTTCTATTTATACAAACACCACTATACATTTATTCTCATTTCCCTAAGTTTTCTTTTCCCCCAAATTCTTACTTTTTATCTTTTCTTCTGTAGTTTTCTTTTCCTTTTAAAATTTGATGCGACTTTTAAAATTCTAACTTTCTCATTTCCAGTTCTTCAAATTATATTGTAGTATTTGTTTTTCATATGTCATAGCATCGGCCGGGAAGTGAACCCGCAACAACCGTCTGCAACCAATTGCTTGTTTGCAAGGCAGCTGCGCTGACCTCTTGGCTAACAACGCTTGACATTGTAATATTTGTTTTTACTCTCCCTTTTATACAAATATAATATCAACATCTATCCAAAAATCTTAACATTATACAAATAATGACTCAATTATATTTAATTCTAATTGTTTAAAGTACATGCATATAAAGTAAAGATAATAATCACTTTGTTATAATGATCTATAGATGTGAATAATGCTTCTAAAGAATCAAGTATGTATCCATTTTCTTAATCTTAAATGATCACTATAATTCAATTGCAATTATTAAAGGAAGACTGCTTTTATAATAAAATTATTATACTAATTATTCATTATCATTATAAATTTAATTTTTAAATTATTTATCTCAACTTTACAAAAAAAAGTTGGTATGAGTTATTAATAGAATATCCTGAGTTACCATTAAATCCCTTATCCACCTTTGGTATTTGAAATCTATCCTAGAAGATTATTATTTTATTCTAACATAGTAAGAATTTCTATGTATTTTACTTTAATTAAAATATTTTCTTTTAAAATTTGTTATTATTATTGTAAATTAGGTAGACATTATCTTAGGAGAAATAGTATGTCTCCTCATATTTTCGCTAAAATGTAATAAATTGTTTAATAACTAATAAATATTTAAATAAAAGAGTGGAAAATTTCAATATTAGAAATATCTAATAAAAAATATTATTATAAATACTTTTCATATAATAAAGATATATATGAGAGATAGTGACCTGGGCCAACTGATGAGTGCTGGTGCAGCACGAAATGCATCTTGGGGGTCATTTGTCTTTTATTATATCTTTATTTAAGTGAATTTAAAAAGAATGAGGAAGTATGGAGGTGTTTATTATATCTATAATTAATGACGAAAAAAAATTGTTTTTAGCAAAAGAATTGAATTCGAATATAGTTTTTATGTAGTTGATGATTGATTATAGGCAGTCATGTGGGGGTGGGTGGCCTATCTGTCAGCATTGTTTGAAGGAGGCATTGCAGCATCAGAAAATGCTTGAGTGTAGTAATTAATAGGTTTGTGGCCTTTTGCAGGTGAAAGATATGAATGGTGTGAAGGCCTAGTCTGTTGTGCATGGGTTGCTGGTTAATGTGTTTGTCAGATATGGACACTGCCTTCCTCCGCCATAAAAGCTTGTTGCAGAAAGAAAAAATTTTGACTGTAAACATGATTATGAGAGAGCACTAGGCGGTGTGATTCTGATGATAATTAGTTGATTAAATAAGTGTATCTTGGAATATATGGAAAGATAGGTTTTTGAAAGTGAGTTAGAGATTCATTTTGTTTCTTCTTTTGAGCTTGTTCTGGATTTTACACCTCATTTACATTCATATAAAAGGAAAAACCTAAAAAGGTGGACATCTTATCCCCATATGCCTGTGCGTGGTGTGCTATTGTGAAGTGATCAAGCAGCTGCCTCACTTAGATTGACATTGGGTTCACTAGAAGCTGCAAAACCTTGTATTCTGTATAAGGTTGACAGGTGTTTTTTAGTGGGAAGAACGATAACTAAATTATCCATATAGGTGATACAAGTTATATGCTGAGATGTGTTTGGTATTTGAATTCCAGTAAAGATTTCCTGGATCTTTACAATTATCAGGTTGATGTGAAAAGTGAAAAGTAATGGAGAACTTTGAGGGTTGGATTGTGTAGGAATGAAGGATATAGTTTTTGCCATTGAGTGTGATATAAAATTCAAGCCTCAGCAGCAACTTAGTCAGCATGTAGAAAAGAGTGTGAGAGATGGTAGTGGCAGCCAACATGTTGATTAGTATTTTGATTGTTACTGAATTCAAGGCTGCCTCGATATCTACTGCAACTGGTATGTATTTTTTCATCCTCACGTTGAGCTCAAAACTCTTGAAGATGAGTGCTGCTTGTGTCATAGATGAATTTTTCCTTGTAAACTGGTAGGGTAAAATTAGGGAGAATAAATACAGCTCAATCTCATTTTTAATGACTTTTTCAATGAGTTTGATAGTGAGTGGACAAATGAAGATATACCTGAGGTTGGAGTGGTTACTGGGGCTGTTTTTTTATTGAAAGGCACTATTGTGATTGGATAAAGGTTCTTGATGTTGTAGATATTTTTGTGAGAGAATAGCAGTTGAGTAATGAAGTCACTAAGGTGCTTGAAAACAGTGGTTGTTTTACAATAGCATGTTGAAACCACTGGAGGGCATTATTTCTATGCTATATGCCATTTAGGTGGCTGCCTCTGCCGCTATCGAATGTTCTATTGCTAATGTGTAAGCCTAGAAATAGTCCGTTGACATGGGGAGGGTACCGGCTGACTGGGTATTATTTCTATGCTAATGCACAGAAATGTGAACATTTAGCCAATCTTGCCGCATAAGCTATCGTGTCAGCTTACAGCTCAGATTCAGGCTAAGCATTTTGGACTAGCAATCATATTTCACTTTTGTTTACAGTATTGTCTGAGGATGTCTGGAATTACTATTGTCGAAACAAAATATATTCATTAAGACCACCTCCCCCTCTATCTTGCATGTTTTAGGAAGGTCTACTAACAATTATCAGCAGAGTCCAATGCTTCCCTAGCCCCCATTTCCTGCTGAAAAAATGGGCCTAGTGTAGTTAAAAGCACGCTTTCCATCAAATCATGCTCTAAGTCACGTTTCGTGTGACAACAACTGCGAGCTGATTAATCAAATAGCTGAAAAAATAGAACAACTTGTTTTTCTGAATGTCAAAGAAAGAACAAGGATTCTTCTCTGACTGCTGGAACCGGTGGTGGTTTATCAAACAAAACACCTTGAAGCTGCATGCCTGCTATGTTGTTGTTTTTTTGCCTGAAGATCCCAAAAGTTGCTTTTAATTGCCGTATAGATTGATGTTTTTTGAGGGGGAATTACCGTCAAAATTTGGTCAATCTTCAAGTTGTTGGCGTTCCATTCTGTTAGCAATTGCAAACCCTCCCCCCCCTTTCCCAAAGTTGGACTATGGCTTGTAAATGTTACCGTTAAACGGACAATAGATATATTTATCAAAATAAAAACAAAACAAACCGAATAAAAAAAAAAAAAGAAGAAGAAGTAGTTGAATCGGCTGATTTTTTTGTTTGTCGTACAATACCGAACTGAAAATAGAAAAGGGTTTAATGAGAATTAAATCAAAACAAACAAAAAATCGGTTAACTACTTTTTAAAAATCATTGGTTTTAATCTATCTGTTTTGTTTTTTTTTGGTTTTGGTTTTTTTTTTGTTGTTTGGGGTAGCCAAAGTAGATTTGATAGCCGCCGTACTTTTATTTTAAATGTGATAAACAACAACAACAAAAAAAAAAAACAACAACAAAAAAATATGTAGACAGTAAACCAAAAAAAAAAAAAACCCCGTCCCCTTTGAAAATATAAATAATAAAAAAAAGAATCAAAAGCCAAAAAAATAAAGTATTTTTTTTTTGTAAATTCATTTATTTGTAATTTTTTTGTTTATGCATTTGTTTATTTTTTTTTGTTTTGGTCGTGTTTAAACAAAAAATTTGATTTGATATTACTTTTATAAATGTGATAAACAAAAAAAAAAAAATAAAAAAACCAAAGCCAACAAAAAAAAAAGAAGAAAAGAAACTCGGCCCCGGCAACATTATATTTATCTTTGTTTACAAACCAAGCCTGCCCTCCGGTGGTTTCAACACGCTATTGTAAAACAACCAAAACAAATTTTAGTATGCCATGACTACCTGGGGATATGTATTGGACAGGGCTGAGTTTTATTGCAAATTCAGCAATAGTAAATGGTGTGTCTGTCTTGAATGGTTCAAAAACATTATAAGGTGGCTGAAGAGTTGATGTTCTGAAGCTTTTGTTTGAAATGCTCATATATGGGCCATATTATGTGGTGTGTGGGTGTGTGTGGATGTTCCAACTCAAACAGTCATTGGCGCTCTGATGGTAGAGGGGTAGTTCAATGCCTATTGGATGTATACCCTAATCCATGTGCACTGTTGGCTGAGGCAGATTTTTCTTTTTTATGGCTAATTAGTCTTTAAGCACAACATATGTATTATTATATGCCTGTGTGAGGCTACTTACATGCTGGTATGCAAGACTGGTGGAAGTTGAGAAGCAAGGCAAGCATGGCATGAGGGTATCAATACAAGAGGGACATGAAAACAGTGAAGAATTAAAAATACATTTTTACTGTTATAAATATTAATTAATATGATCTTGATTCTTCATTTCTACATAAATAAGAAAGTATGAACATAGTAAACTAAACAATCACTTCTTGAAAGATGATTTGTCAGTCATGTATTCTTACATTAGGTTTACACAATCCGTATTTCACATCATTATAGTCAAGGATGTGAAAATGGAACAGAGCATTTTACTATTACTATCTATGCCTTTATATATATATATATATATATATATTATATATATATATGCTATATATATATATATATATATATATATATATATATATATATATATATATATATATACATATAATATATATATATATATATAGTGGTGGTTATTTGATATCTCTAAAATAATAATATATATAACTTCATCTTAAATTTACCATATCAATCAAAAAATTTTTAAAAAATTCAAGATGTCTCCCTTATATTTTTATAGCATTTAAAATTCTTGTAATAATTTTAAAAAAAGGCGGTTTTCTATTTAATTTTAAAAGGAAGCAATACACTAATAAAATACATAATACTGTATACATATGAATAAATTAGTTAAAATAGAATCATTACAGTACATATAATGGTAAAACTACTCACAGTAGTGACAAACTTTTAATGCAACAAATCTCAATTATTGTGAGAATAGTAAATAAAATAATCATTTATCTTAATATCTGTAATATAAATATTTGTCATAACATTATGATTTAAACCTATTATTATAAAGCGCTGAAAACATTGAAATTATTTAAACGGAAGTCAGTTTCCAGTAAAGTACTATTTCTTAAATATTATAAATCTTCATGCACTCTCCTGCCAATAAGAATTTAAAAAACTGAAGTGAATCACTTAAGTTTAGAGCGTACATTCTATATAGACCGGCTCTTACAGACCATGCTTAAATCAGGACTTGAGTCTATTGTGTACCTGATATTATAATCAAATATTTCTCAGGAGAAAGACAATGTCTCATTTTTAACCACCTACAATTAGACAAACATGACTTATAAATGTAAACCTATTGTTATAAAGTGCTGAAAACTTTGAAATTATTCAAATGGAAAACAATCTCTGATAATGCACTATTTTTTAAATATTATAAATCTCCACATTATCAGAGATTGACTTCTATTTGAATAATTTCAAAGTTTTCAGTGCTTTATAATAATAGATTTACATTTATAAGTCAAGTTTGTCTAATCGTAGGTGGTTAAAAATGAGACACTGTCTTTCTCCGATGATGGGTTAAATAGATTTGTACAATAGAATATTTGATTATAACATCAGGCACACAATAGACTCAAGTCCTGATTTAAGCATGGTCAGTGAGAATTGGTGTATATACAAATATGCTCTAAACTTAAGTGGTTTATTTAAGTTTTTTAAATTCTTACAGGTGGGAGAGTGCATGGAGATTTATAATATTTAAGAAATAGTTCATTATCAGAGATTGACTTCCATTTGAATAATAACATTATGATTTGTATATTTAATTTAATTAAAGTATAATATTTTGTTTAAATGTATTAAATGTTATGTGCATACCTGTCTCATCTTTTCTAATGACTAAACAAAACAACTGGAAAATATTCATCACAGTAAAATGAAATGTAAAGATGTTTTTGAAATAGAAAATCATAAGCTAATCATTTGCTGCTATAGTTTAAAGCAAATGTTTAAAAAATTGCTACACATCTGCATTTAGAATATTCATTTTAACCCAGTTTTAAAAATTAATGAAATTTCTCTTTATAAACATTATTTTTTAGAAATGCTTGTAAATTTTCACTTCTCAGGAAATTACTAATTATCCACTCTATACTCATACAAATGAAGAAAAACAACTTATTATGATTTTTTTAAAGTTTACCACATAAATGGATTGATTCAAAAAATAAAATTTCCTCATCATTTATTGTTCTACCAGACCTAATTGTTCTCTGTCCACTGTGATTTTATAATTAAAGTGTCAAAGGTTTTCATTTTTTTAAAAAAAAAAAACCTAAAAGATTTCACCAACCTAAAAATAAATGGAACTCAAAGACTTTAAGTGAAATTTAGAATCATAAAGAATATTTGTTCTTACTTATTATTATATATAGTTGCTTTTGGCTGCAGAAAGGAGTTTGCTATTAACTGAAAGGAGACCCTTTGATTCCTTTTGGAGGCCTTAAAGGAACCGAGCAGGGCAAATTCCTAATGTTCATTCCATACGTTGTTGTCATTGCAGCTGTTATTACTATGTAATTATTCATATAGTACACAAACATGGATGGGCTGCTCACCAACACGCATTAGCCAACGTGGTGAGTTTTTTGGCTTTTTACCTCTGAGCTTAAGATCAAGAAACACCATGGTCTTTCTTCACAGTGCCTGATAAGGTAGAATGAATGTTTGTGTAAATGATAAATATTTTTCCAATACATATATACAATTATGACAGACAAAAATAAAGCATGGCCCTTATTCCCAGGAGGCTGTAAAGTCACCAACCAAGGCAGCGGTTGGTGTCCGAAGGCGGAGGGTGCTAAGAATCCCCTAATTGCGGACCCACTTTTTATTTAGGTACTTACAACTGCAGATCACTTTCAAGTGAAGGAAGATTACAAGAATTAGAAGAAGAACTTTCTTATATTAAATGGAACATTATTGGACTTTGTGAAGTTAGAAGAAAAGGTGAAGAGACAATTGATTTAAAAAGTGGACACATACTCTATTATAAAGGCACAAATATTGGAAATACAAGTGGAGTAGGATTCATTATAAATAAAAAGTAGAAAAACAATATTGTGGAGATTGATGGTGTATTGGACAGAGTGACAAGATTAGTTATACAACTTAATAGCAGATACCAAATGCAGATAATTCAGGTTTATGCCCCAACAAGTTCTCATAGTGATGAAGTAGTAGAAGATTTTTAATATGGATGTACAAAAGGCTTTTGATCAGAGTAAGCAACATTTTAAAATTGTTATAGGAGACTTTAATGCTAGAATTGGAAAACAAATGAAAGATGAAAGTGCTGTAGGTAATTTTGGTTATGGTAATAGAAATGAGAGAGGATATAGACTTGTGGAGTTTGCAGAAAAAGAAAAACTTTATATTATGAATTCTTTTTTTGAGAAAAATGTTAAAAGGAAATGGACATGGAAGCATCCAAATGAAGGTACAGCAGAATTGGATTATATTTTGACTAACAGGAAATACATATTTCAAGATTGTAATGTTCTTAATAAATTTAACACAGGAAGTGATCATCGATTAGTAAGGTGTAAGATACGTGTTAATGTAAAACTAGAGAGACAAAAATTATTAAGAAAAACAATATTTACAGTTGATATTCCTAATCTTCAGAAACATTCTAATGAATTTAAATTAGAACTTAAAAATCGGTTTCAAGTATTAGTAGATTTTGAACAGGATTCAGATTTGAATGAAATTAATATGAAAATAACTGATACACTTTTAAAAACTGCAACAAAGATAGCTGGTAGAAAAAAGCAGCAATTGACCAATAAAATTTCTACTGAGACTAGAGAATTTATGAAGAAAAGAAGGAATATGAAGATATACAAAAATGATGCATTAAAAAGAATTGAATATCTCAAATTTTGTAAAATGGTGCAGAAAAGAATTGAAAATGATATAAGAAAGTATAACTGTGAACTAGCAAGGAAAGCTGTAGAAGAAAATAAAAGTCTTAAGAATGTAAAACAACATTTTGGTATTGGTAGGAAATTTATATCTGCAATAAGAAAAAAAGATGGAATTATTACTAAAACGAGAGATGACATCATGAAATTGGTAGAAAAATTTTATCAAGAATTATATAGTAATAAAGAACAAGTACCTCCTATATCTATTACATCTTCCGAATTGCCCAGAATTTTAAATGAAGAAGTGAGACATGCAATTAAATGTATGAAGAAAGGAAAGGCTCCAGGTAATGATGGAATTATAATTGATATATTAAAAGAAGCAGGTGAAGAAATAGAAAATTTTTTAGCAAAGTTATATACCAAATGTCTAAATGATAAAGATGTACCGGATGATTGGAAGAATGCAGTAATAATATTGATATTTAAAAAAGGTGATAAAGAAGATATTAGAAATTACAGACCTATCAGCCTTTTATCAGTTTTATATAAAATTTTTGCCAAGATAATTACAACTCGTCTACAGAGAACATTGGATTTCCACCAACTAAGAGAACAAGCTGGATTTAAAAGTGGTTTTAGTACAATAGATCATATCCAGGTGTTAAGAGAAGTTATAGAAAGGACAAATGAATATGAGTTGTCATTATGTTTTGGATTTGTAGATTATGAAAAAGCATTTGATTCTATAAACATTTCTTCAGTGATTAAAGCATTGTATCATCAAGGTATAGATCCAGGATATTGTCATATTTTAAAGAATATTTATAAAAATGCAACAGCAACAATTAGATTACATAATGAGACTGGGAAAGTCAACATTGAGAAAGGTGTAAGACAAGGTGACTCCATATCTCCAAAACTTTTTACAACAGTGCTGCAAGAAGTATTTTGTGGATTAAAATGGGAAACTAAAGGAGTGAAAGTAAATGGAGATTATTTAAGTCATTTAGATTTCGCAGATGATGTAGTTGTTTTTGCAAATAATGCTTCAGATCTGCAGGATATGTTGCAGGAATTATCAGATGAAAGTAGGAAAGTAGGACTAAAGATAAATGCTAAAAAGACTAAAGTAATGTTTAATCGATTTGCTCAAAATATGAAAATAAAGATTGATTATAATGAATTAGAAGAAGTTAACAGTTACAAATACCTTGGTCAGATTATTAATACAGATGGAAACATAATGGAGGAAATTAATCTTAGAATTAAACTTGGTTGGAGTGCTTTTGGTAGAAATAACTTGATACTAAAAGGAAATATGCCTATGTGTTTGAAAAGGAAGGTTTTTAACAAATGTGTTTTACCAGTTCTTACTTATGGATCTGAGACTTGGACACTGAATAGAAGAGCAATACAGAGACTTCAGACCACTCAAAGAAGTATGGAGAGATGTATGTTGGGAGTAACAAGAAGAGATCGAAAATGCAATGTATGGGTAAGAGAACAAACAGGTGTTACTGACCTCATTGAAAAAATTAAAAGATTAAAGTGAAGTTGGGATGGACATATTGCTAGAAGAGATGATAATAGATGGACAATTGAAATTTGAAACTGGATTCCAAGAGATTGTAAAAGACCCAGAAAGAGACCACATGTGAGATGGATGGATGAAATAAGAAAGTGTGTAGGGGTGATGTGGAGAAGAGAAGCTAAAGATCAGAGAAGATGGATTAAACTTGGAGAGACCTTCATCCTGCAGTGGATTGATAATGGTTGATAATGATGATGATGATGATGATAGTTGCTTTGTTAAAATAAAGTTTTCACAAGATGAAAACTCAAAAAAAAGAGATTCTATAGGTAATGTAATTTAAATTATATATATATTATTTAATTTCAATATCGTGACTCAGTATTTGTGGAATTTGTTTTGATGAGATTGGTAATTAATATTAATTATCATTTATCCATAATTTAAATATAATAGTTTATATGTTTTATTGGTCTCTAACATTGCCTATTATCTAAAAAGTAAGACTTTCACTCGACCTTCAACTCTCCGCACTATCTCGTACCACTGATACACTTGACTACGTATATGTCTAAAAGATAAATAATCACCAATATAGTGAATTTGTGCTAAACCAGCACTCGTCAGTTGGTCAGATTATCAACTCTACACATATATACAATAAGTGCTCAGATTTATATTAAGATAACCAACCTAAAAACACCCTATATATTACATTATACAGGTAATAGCCTACATGTTAGATACTAAAAAGTATGTATAAATGTTTATATAGTTTGAAATATTTTATAAGAATTTGTTTATCAATATAGATATATTAAAGACTGTATGAAGATTTATATAATTAATTACTTTTATGGCAGTAAGACTGATATATAAATATTATTTTTTAGTAGAGGAAAGTTTCTAGCAACCTGTGGCATAGTCTTTTAGATCAGTGGTCTTCAACCACTGGGCCGCAGAACTTTTCTGGAGATCTGTGTGCTAGACTGGGAAAAGTTTGTAATAACAAAATAATAAGATTTTAAACTTTTAATTAATATAAACAATTTTTATTTATTTTTTCATCGCATTTTTACCCGATTAAAAAAAAAGAAACAGAACAAAAACAAAATCTAATCAATCAATATATAAATTAATTTGTTTTTCTATTTATCACAGACGCTTATGGGGGGGGGGGGGTAGAAAAAAGTTTTTTATTATACAAACCCCTGGTTGTCTTTTGATAGCCAATCACAGCCGCTTGTCAGCATTGTTAAAATAATAAAATGTAACGTGACTTTTTTTGATTTCTTAAATTTTTTCTACTCTCTCTTTTAATATTTCATTTTTAGTGTTGTTGTTTTTTTGGCTATATGATTTTTTTTTTGGATTTAACTTTATTTTTGAAATCAATTTTTATTACCTTTTTTTAAAAATAAAAACCAAAAAATAAGTTTGGTCTCTAACTTTTACAGAGTATGTATACCCTCACCACCCCAAAATAAAGTAAGATCAAAACTTTTGACTTTTTCAAGTTTCGTTTTCTTTTTTTTTTTGTTTAAAAATACGCCCACTTTTTTTTGGCCTATAAGGTGATATTTTTTTGGTTTTATTTGTAATCGCTAAAATACTAAAACTTTTATTTTTAAAACCAATTTCTGTTACCTTTTTTTTTTTTTTTTTTTTTTTTTCCCCGCCCCCAAAAATAGAAACAAACAAAAAATAACTTTGGTGTCTATCTTTTGTCTCAGTAATGACAAAGTATTTTTCAACCCAGTCCCCCCCCCCTCCCAAAATAAAAATAAAATAAGATCAAAACTTTTGACTTTTTCAACATTCAGGTGAATAACATTTTATTCTCGCATGTTTTACTAATGAAATAATAAACGTAAAATGCAAGCACATTAATGAGAACGATTGTTATTGTAATTGTTTTCTGTAGCAGTATGACTGTGCAACTCAAGAAAGAGTGTTCAACATGTGAAGATAAGCAACACCATTATAATACACAATAACTAGTATGCTGTTTTGGTCAGTTATAACAATTATGCTTATCTAAGGCTAAGCAGGTTACATCTTTAAGAAAATTAATCTGTAAACTTCTGTTGGTCCGTGAAATCTTATCCATATTTTTACCGGGCCGCAGGAGTGAAAAGGTTGAAGACCACTATTTTAGATAAATGTTAAGTTAGATAAGCATCCTATGCAATAAATCTTTATTTTCAAATATTATTTCAATTCAAAAATGCAATTAATATTCTGATTTACATTCATTCAAATGGTTTGACTGTTTCATATCCAAATTTGAGCATATCATTAAAAATATTACTAACACTTCTACGGGTGTAGCTAGTGAAGAAAGATCATTTTCAAAATTAAAAATTATAAAAAGATTGGCTGCTCAATTTGTCATTGATAGCAATAGAGAATATATAATACTCTTAAGTGTTGATGATATTATATCTAAATTTAGTTCTGTAACCGTTTGGAAAGTAAATTTATAATTGCATAATAGTATTTTTTTTTTCCTTGATATCTTTAATAAAACATTAAAATATATAAAATCAATGAGAATTTGTTTGTTTTTTTTTGGGGGGAGGGGGAGCACTATGTACCATTTTTCATAAGAGCACGGACAAACTTTCCTCAAGCCCTAGTGGATTTGTTGTGAGTAGATGTGGATAGCACTATTCATCTAAGCAGTTCATCGGCTAGAGCTAATAGCCTGATAAGGGGGGGGGGGTCCTAGTGATGTAGTCAATGTTGAAAATATATATATATGAAGGCTTGGTATTTATGCACAGGGCTGAGCTGGAATTCTCCAAGTTTATGGAGCATAATATATGTTTTATTAAAAAGGAATTCTGGAGTGGGTTCAGGAAGTAGAATTCTCATTGTTCTTCCCAAGGGTGTTGGAGTTGGTTGAAGTTCAGCTAGGTTGTGTGTTGTAGTCTGTGCAGAGTGATATGAGAATTGGAGGTAGTTTGATATTTAGGTTGATGAAATAATGCAACCTAGGTGAATAGAAACAAAGGGTCAATTAGTGATGTGTGATGACTGTTATGGAACATTACTTTGTCATGAGGGGTATTGCTATTTTATGGAATCATTTGAAGATGAAGTCTTTGTATTTCATGTTAAAATCAACCATAAGAATGGTTGGATAAGATGTCAATGACAACAGTGAGTTAATGGTGTATATGATATTGGAAATGGTAATGTTTTCAGATGGCGTATAGATGAATATGATATTGATAGTGATTGTAAGATAATGAAAGGTTTGCTAGTAAAAGGTTTTCATTAATGAAGAGTATCTTGAAAGATATGAATGGACAGCTTGGAGTTATGAGTAGGCTAGTACTTCCTGAAGGTGATGACATGTCCCTGGAGCAGGCAAACAAATCCCTAGATGTGTTGGTGCATTCAGGATGGATCTGTAATCTGCTGTATATTTTTGTTCTGTAGAAGTTCTAGTATATGTAGTTGTGTTTCTAGTCTATAGTCTAAGGTGGTGTATTTTGTTGACTGAATTTAAACCCCCACATTAAATGCTGTTATTTTGACTTTCATTGGTGTCTTTAGAAGGAGGTGATTTGCACTGTAAGGTATGTTGATGGTGTTTCTTCAGCATGTGGGTTATGACTTGGTTGAGACTCATCGCTGGATTGGATGGGAATGATAACCATTAGTAGAAGTTCTTCTGTTTGATGGCTTGTTATGGGTGATGAACTGTTGAACTCATCTGTTTATTATTGTTGTTGTTGTTGTTGTTAAATGTAAATAGAGAGTTTTAAACTCTGGATTTTTCAGTTTATTCATCATCATCCTCTTTTTCTTCTTCCACTTATTATTACTATTGTTGTTGTTGTCATTGATGTTCTAACTTTTTTTTCATCAGTGGTGAATGGCTATATTCGTTTGTGGATATGTGAGAATGATGTAAAAAATTATTTGCATGACTTTTTTTATTTTTTATATTCCACTTTTATATGATGATAATAATCACATAAAAAAGTGATTTGAAATGTTTTATTTGCTTTTAATAC